>WAAF01020122.1:0-13306 GCA_013400475.1 Tricholaema leucomelas
GTCTGGAAAAAGACTACAGACACATCTATCCCCAGAGCCAGGCACCAAGAAGACTTCTAGGGTAACCTAAGAATGGATCAGATTGTGGGCCATTTGCTGTGACTGCAGCAGACATGAAGAGAAAATGTCCAGCTAAATGCTTTCCCTGCAGGAAATGGCCATAAAGGTTACTGACTTTATAAAGCTCAACAAAACAGAAAAGCAAAATTGGGCACTTGTCATTGCCAGTTCTTTTCTGGCTCCTCAGGAGCTGGAGACGAGTTCTGGTAATGATCAGGAGGTAGGAAATGGCCTGGTGGCAGAGGCTGCCCAGTCAGGGTCTCCAGTACATAAAGCACAGGTTGGTGTCTTTAGGTTACTTCTTTCTGAGACCTGGGAGTCTGAGGTACAGTGTGAGAAGGTGGCTCTACCAACTCCCATTTCAAAGTGGTTTTCAAGCAAGAGGTTTGTGTCAGAGTTCTCTCCAAGAGTCTGGATTCTTGCCCTTGTTCCCTGAGCATTTTATGGTAATTTCTAATAGGATAAAATCTGAAATACTCCTTGGGGCAGGGCCAGGACCTGGACTGCAGGACTTCCAGTGAGTCACGCTTTTCATATCTTTGTGGATGAAGGCAGAATCTCTCTCCTTAGTTTTTTCTGGGTTGAAGATTACTTCAGATGAAGAGGAGTCTAAGTACACGTCTCCCTTCTGTTTGGTAGGTGTTAGCATAGAAAACACTTAGTAATATTGCCACCTTTTGGTGCCAGCCTTTGCAAAGGAAGCAGTTGTTTTTCTCTTCCCTTTGTTGGTGGTTGTTAGGTGTGTGCTGTGATTAATGCCAACAGTGGTTATTCGAGTAGGCTTCACAAGAGTTTGCTTTTTCCACTGGTGTAGAAGGGATTTGGAGGCTGGATGCTAAGTTATGATGGCTCTTTGCATGTCTGCAGAACCATGGGACTTGGAACCAAATATATTGAATGATAGGAAATAAGAGAGATCAAATTTCCTGGTTAGACAACTGACTTTGAACTTTGTAACTTAAACTGGCCTATGATGCATGTTGAGGGTAATATTTTTCTCAACGGGGAAATCATAATCAAATTGGTTTCTGTGTGACAAATAGAAGTTGAAAGCACCTCACGTGGGCTGCTGCAAAGCATAGACACAATTTCTTCCTGTGCATGCAAGGTGCTGCTAGTGTCCTTGCTGTGAAGTACCCTGAGACATTTCAAAAGGAGGTCCCAGTGAATTACTTTGTGGATACATTGCCACATGCTTCAATATTCACAATGCTGCATGTCTTTGTGTTTCCCAGTGCTGCTGAATTGGTGACAAGCAGCAAGACATAGACTTGACATGCCAGGAAGACTGCTAAGAGTGATAGCTAGTGCCATTCCTGCCTCTCAACAGGCAGGAGCCAGAAATACAACCAATTAACTTCTAATATCCACAATGTGGGGATTCTGACATCTGTAGTGTCAGAATCACAGAATTGTTTAGGTTAGAGAAGACCTTTGAGATCATTGAGTCCAAATGTTTACCTAGCAGTGTCTATGTTTAGCCCACCAGTTGAGAATAGCTGTAAGAATCCAACTGACAACCAACCAAACAAGTGGTCCCATTCAAGTGGGTGAGTTATCTCCCTGTTCCACATCGGACCATTTCCAAGGAAGGCAAGAGACCTGAGTTTGAACCTGCAAATCAATTCTGAAAACAGGAGATAGTTGTTCATAGTGAAAGGAGGAAGAAGTGTAATAAACTCAAAGTTTTGATTTCATTGTTTATGTAGAATGCACTGACAGTGTCATCACCCAGGGCTATTTCTACATTCCACAGTAGTGTTCCACCCTCAAAATGAGGTACCTGAACCTTCTCTCTTTCATAGCAGGGCCCACTGACCAGCACAGAGACACTTGTGTCTTGCAAGAATCGAGGAGAAAAAAGGAGAATTCACCACAGATCTCCTTCAGGCACAGCCCAGGAAGATGCACACATGCAGACAAGGCTTTGGTCGCGACTTGAATGTCACAATGGCTCCAGGGATGAACCAGCTCCTACCTGAAAAGACAGCAGGGTAGGGAGAGCAAATGCAGTTTCTAGCCTGTGGGATTTGAAATGAAGAAACAGCATATGTCTGGCTGGTGAGACTTTCTGCTTCACAGCCTCCTGTGAAAGTTCATTTTCAGTGATTCTCCTCAGACGCCGCTTCCCTCTACCTAGAACAGTATCTGTGTCCTCCTCTAGCTGTGCTTGTGCTCACAAACTGTGAGAATAATTTATTTGGAAGAGTAGGCTGTCCTCACTAATGCTGAGACAATCATGCTCTGGTCTGTATCTGTACTCCTGCATCTTCCAAGCATTTACTGAGTTTGGAAGTGCTCCAACCAGTTGTGTAGGATTACGGAGTAATTTGGATTGGAAATTTGCTCTGGATCTCATCTCATCCATGCCCTGCTCAGAGAAGGGCTTGGTGTGGGTGCTAGGCCAAGTTTGCTCAGGGCTTTGTCCAGCTGTGTTTGGAGTACCCACAGGGGTGGGGACTTTAGAGCCTCTTGGCAACCTCTTTCAGTGTTTGACTACCTTCATCATGACTTTTCCCCATCATCAATGTCAAGGTTTTGTTAGCGAGGCTGCAAGGATGGCCTTTGTGAGGAGAGTCTCAGGGCTGCTCTCAGCCAGTCACCTCCAGTTCCAGCTGTCTCCAGTGGGCCAGCTGACTGACCCCATCCTCAAGGGCAGTCTGTGTCACCTCTGTGAAAATGGCTTCAAGTGGAGGGTGGTAAACACCAAGCAAAAGGAGAAGGAAGGCCAGAGCAGGAGGAGCAATATAGGTAAAAAGACCACAGTGAGGGGCGAGGAGAGAGACCACACCTGAGCAGAGCCAAGGGGCTGCTTGAACAGGAGCTAAGAGGTGCAACCCAAAAGGGGCTGCTGCCAGTGAAGGAACCACCATGTACGTGCTGGCCCCAGTCTCCTGGGCCGCCCAGCAGCTCACCAAAGGGGCTGAGCATGGCATATGGTAAGGGGACTGTAGAGCAAATAGGGCAGGGGAGGAAGGAGCGTCTGAAGAGAAGTGTGTTTTTCCTAAGGGCTGTTTGGTTGTTTTTTGTCTTCTTTGATACCAGAATCTGTAATTAATTGTTTGTTAACTGGCAAATGAATTACATTCATGGAAGTTCTCTGAATGAGTAATCAGTTTCTACCTGCATCTTACTAGAATTTCTCTTGAAATTCTCTTCTCATTCAGAGTGCAGATGGTTTGTTTCTGCCCCTCTCTGTGGAAGTCCAGGACAGAAGGGCATTGCCATATTCAGGTTACACACAGAAAGTGCTTTGCCAATTGTGTAGAATGCACTGAACCCTGGAATTAAAGAAGTGACATCGGGAGGACTTCTACCCAATTCCTTCCACCATAATGCCTGCAAAGGAACAATGCAGGTGGTCTGATAATGAGGGCAGCCAGATGGGAGGTAAATTCCTGGTTTCACCCAGGGTGGCTTATCTGTTTAGAATATATGATTCCAAAGAGTCCCAGGTAATTGTTCACAGTTCTGGCACCAGGACCCGGAATTAACAGATGTTTATTCAAGTTGAAATTCTGCTCTTCCTTGCTGTGGAAGGATGCAGTGACTGTGAAATGGCCATCCACTGCATGCTGGCAGAATGAGTGGCTGCCATTCCTCTGCTTCATAATGAGACTGGAATTTGCTGCCAGTGTGGTAACCTTAAATGTTATGTAGGAGGGGGCAACAACCAGAGACAGCTGTGTTGCTGCCTTAGGTGTTGTCTATAACCTGTGAATACAGGTTAGGCATGTTCTGACTCCATCTCAGTGTGAGGCTCTTCAGGAATTAGTGTTTGCTTGTTTGTTTGAATGATTATTTTTAGGGAGGATGAAGCTGTGTAAGTATTTTAAGTGTCTGGCTGATCAGCTGTTTCTGCTGTACATTATAGTGATGAACAGAATTTCAGCTTACCTGCATAGGATACCAGAAAGGCAAGATGAGCTGCTAGATTTTATGCTTTAGCTTTGGGACTATTTCTTTGCAAACTTACATAAGGAAAAACTCCTACTTCCACTCTGCTTTCAGAATCATGAGGTTTTCTGTGAGGACCACTCTACGTTATACTGTAAACCCCTGGAGTGCTATGAATACGATGTAATGTGAAGCTACTGAAGAACCTAATCGACTGCAGTACTTGTCAGTACTTGTTTCTCTTAAACGATCCATAAAGTTTCACTTTCCTTAAGACACAGCTTACACTCACATGAGCTATAAAGAGTTTGCTCTCTTAATCTGTGTTTTAATAATAAAGAGGCTATCTTTACAGCCTTCTTTTTATTACACAAACATTTATAAACTTCCTCATAAAATGGTCAGTGAGGTCTTGAAGATCTTCATGAACCTTAGGTGCACGTTATGGAGAACGGCTGCAGAGTAAAACTACAGTGCCTCTGTCTTACTCTTGCTTTGATCAGCCAATGTCTGGTTGGGTTTTTTGGGTAGTTTTAAAAGTTTTTTTTTTAACTCTAACTTATTAATTGGGATATTTTTGTATCACAATATACTGATCTGGGCACAAACTCAGCTTTGATTCAGCAGAGCTCAGATACATAGCAAGGATATCACGGGGGCTAGTGTAAGTGCTTATGTTGTTATCCATATAAGCGATAACCTTTTATGACTCTCCACATAGCCTTCCCCCCCCCCCTTTCATTTACGGGAAGGTAGTTTTATATCTCCAGGTGGAATGTTTCTAACAACCACACAACAAATGTTATCATTTGCCTTCTGAGGCAGTGTTTCTGTGCCAACAGGATGTTAGAGAAGTTATCTACTTGTCAGATCAATCGATGCTCTATTTCTGTTTATTATGGGTGTGCAGATCAGACTAATATTTTCTGTTACTAATGCACACATGGAAGTTTCTGTGGCTCTGTCTATGCCTATGGCTATAGATTTTTATCTGCTTGTAGACTAAAACTTTTTTTGAGGAGCCAGAACATTTGGAGAAATGCCATCACCTAAGTAACTTTCTTTACTTACAATATACCAAAACCGGTAGAGAATTTTAGTTTGCTGAGTTCCCATAATTAGGAAAGCACTGGAAAGTCTTTCTGAGTTGAAGCTCCATTTGAAATGTGTCTACATTTAGCTTGTATCCGGGGCTAGACTGTAGTTCTATCACCAAATAACCCCTCCCCAACCCAGAAAGGGGATCAGGAAAAGGAGAGGAGACCCATGGGTGAAATGAAAACAGATTTAATGAAACAAGTGTTGCTACTAATGCCAATATAAGATATTCAAAATTATACAACAGCCACAATAAACAGGAAAGCAGCCTGTGGTGCCAGAATGAAGAGTGAGCACTTGCAGAAATAGAAGGGATAGACAGCAGGAGCCAGCAGACTTCCCCCTCTATAATGAGCATGATGTTTATGCTATGGCATACACCTGTTAGGCAGCACAGATTAGCTACCCTAGCTTACACCTTTCTCAGGCTTCTGGCTGACTGAAAACTGTTAATGCGCTGCAGACCATGGCTGGCCTATGATTCTATCCCAGGGTAAACCAGGACAAACTTAACTTCTGGAGTATTCCTTAAATTGAGGGAGATCCCTAGGCACTATTTGGTTTCAAACTCAAAGTCTTCCTGGGTCTTTTGTGCCCACTGCTCCCTTTTAAGCCTCAATTAATATGTATATATTTATTCTCTTGATTTTTTTTTTCATTTTTTTTTCCCTTAGGGAGAATCAGAGGACAATCAGAGAGAGACGTTGAGGTACTGGAACGTGTCCAGAGAAGGGTGGACGAAGCTGGTGAGGGGTCTGGAACACAGCCCTATGAGGAGAGGCTGAGGGAGCTGCGGGTGTTTAGCCTGGAGAAAAGGAGGCTCAAGGTGGCCTAATTGCTCTCTATAACTATCTGAAGGGAGGTTGTAGCCAGGTGGGGTTGGTCTCTTCTGCCAGGCACCCAGCAACAGAACAAGGGGACATAGTCTCAAGTTGTGCTGGGAGAGGTCTAGGCTGGATGTTAGGAGGAAGTTCTTCACAGAGAGAGTGGTTGGCATTGGAATGGGCTGCCCAGGGAGGTGGTGGAGTCGCTGTCCCTGGAGGTGTTCAAGAAAAGCCTGGATGAGGCACTTAGTGCCATGGTCTAATTGATTGGCTAGGGCTGGGTGCTAGGTTGGACTGGATGATCTTGGAGGTCTCTTCCAATCTGATTGATTCTATGATTAACCATTTTATGGTGTCAACTGCTGTTTAGCATTTGCATAATACACAAATTAACAGGATACTACTGTCTCCATTATCCCAACTCTGCAAGGACTGATTCACACTACACATGGATGACAATCCTTTCTGTTTTCTCAGAGACCTGAAACTTTTTTGATGGCTTTCTGTAAGATCCTGCTCCTTTTGGAATAATCTTCCACTAGATAAAATGCTGTGAAATGCCATTTCACTTGACATGTTACATAAGCAACAGGACGTTTTCCACACAGTTTTTTTCCCAATGTTATCAGAAATTATTAATCACCTCTATAAAGAGTTACTTTATTTTATGTTTCTAAACACTGTGCCTTCATCACAGGGAGGTTCACATACTGTTCCACAGCAGAGCAGTTCCACTGCTCAGAGAACCATGGATGAAAACAGTCCAGTGATGATTCCTTTCAGAAGAAGCTATAAGGAACAAATTTCTGCCAGGTACCATGTTCTGAGGGTGGAACCTCACTTTGGAATGCAGAAATGGCCCTGGGCAATGATACTGTGAGTTGTATTTTTACCATGAAATCACATATTTGGATTTATCACACTTCTTCCTCCTTTCATTATCTGAACAAATATCTGCTGTTTTCAGAATTGATTTGCAAGGTTGAACTCAGGTCTTCTGCCCTCCTAGGAAATGGTCTGACGTGAGTGCTGTGCGAGAGGGAGGCAACTCACCCACCTGAGTGTGACCTTTGTTTGGTCATCGGTTGGTTTCTTGTATGTTTCTTTCTCCTCTCACTATGTGAACATTGCTGTTCTCAGACTTTCTAGAGATGGAGTATTTCTACAAACCATATAGCCAGCCTGATCTTTGTCATCTTGAGTGTTTAATTCCTGTGCCAGCAGTGCAATAAGAGAAGCAGGCACCTTTTCATGTCACTGAAGGCTTTCCTGGCATTTGCCGGTAGTAATAGTGAGTGACTCTGTCTATCATATTTTACTTCTGAGTCACACGTGAATGCATGAACTCTGGTTGCTTGGATCTCTGTCTGTGTTTACATTTTTATTTATCTGTAGAAAAACATCATGGAAAAACCAAAATGTTTGCAGAAATGTCAATAAATGTGCAATCTGCTTTACATACAACATACTTGAAACTTGTAGAGAACTTTTGTCATCTTGGGAGTACATTCCTTAGAATCCCAACGTGTTACACAGGGGCTGCATGTCCTTGAGAAAAGATCTCTTTGATTCCTAATTAGTGATAGCTGTGTTAGATATCACTTCTTGATAATGAACCAAAGTTTATCTTGATACCACTTTGGTCTTCTGGTACCTTCATCTTTCTTCACCCTTTTTTTTATTTTCATTAATCACCTACTGCACTACTGTTTGGGGAAATCACTCTGGTTAGTAATCTTCTAAGATTACTAATTGCAAACCGCAAATGTAATCCTGGTCTCCTTTCTTTTGATTTCCATTTCTTGGATGGGAATTGCCTTTCTCAAGTGCTCATTGCTGCCACCTGGAGTGGGAGTGCAGTGAGCACCTGAACTGGTGAAACAGCCAACCTTCTGCTACTCTCCATTGCTTTTGTTGACCTGGCTTTCAAAAAGAGTAAAAGGTGCTTAGACACTCTTCTCATCTACTATCGCTGTCTGAAGGTGGTTAGCAATTCTAGGACAATGCTTCAATTTGTGTGTGCATTATTTAGTAGTTAAATCTGAAGCAGACTCTTCCCTTACAATTTATGTGCTTGCCTGCCACTTCCATAAAGTCTTGTTTAGAAAAACAATGTCTATAAAGGGCTGTTCTGAAAGTAAAGTGACCATTAAGCTGTCCATATTCTTCTGGCTCCTTTTAAGACTGCAAGATCTGAAACCCAAGGTTTTAGGAAGAGCCAGACTGCCAGGAACTGTTTCAAATTCCTTTGACATCTCATTGGTTAGCATGAATAGGATGGGCTAAAAAAATTCAATAAACAGAAGACAAACCAGCTCGCTCTTCCTTAATAAGGGGGACTGAATATTGATGTGGAACAGAACCTCAGCAACATGATAACTGTCTGTGAATGGGATCTTTGTCATTCTGAAGGATCAAAGAGGTGGTTTTGACTCTTCCTGTTTATTTTGTTTGCATTTCTTTAGGTCATGCAGCAAATTATGCATGTGACAGAGGTTAAATTAATGGAACCAAATCACAGATTCTCTAATCTAATCTTTGTCACCTATTTTCCTGCATGACCTAAAAAAACCACACCAATAAATTATGATTCCTACTAGGTTAATTTTTTTTATGACATAAAGCATCTAGAAATGCCATTTCACTTGACACTTTGAACCTTTTCTACAACTATTCAAAGAAATCATAAATTGCTTGAACTTTGCACAATATGAATATTCTCATTATAATAAGGGAAAATAATCAACTAACTTTGAAGGAAGCTGTTTTATTTTATCTAAGTGCAGTATAAAGGATGTAAGTATCGTTAAGTTTATGATGTTTTGCACTTTAAAACCAGCTGTGTCAACACTGAATGTAACAGATATTTTGGAAGGATATGCCCATAGAATATGTAAACCAAAATATGTTATAACTTTATTTCAACTTCAAAAACAAACTTTTGAATGTGGGACACACACAGGTCTTCAAGACAGTACAAATGTGATTTCTTAGAGCTTTTTGAATGCGCTAGAGAGAGCCCTTGTCCTTAGTACAGCTCCTTTTACACCTATAACCATGCAACGTCTTCCTCCCTAGAAGTGTTCAAAGCCAGGTGGGATTGGGATTTGAGCAATCTGATGTAGTGGAAGGTGATCCTGCCCAAGGCAGTGGGGTTGGAATTAAATTATCTTTACAGTCTCTTCCAAAACAAACCATTTTTATGATTCTATTTCATGGCAAGAGTGTCTCCAATGTATAGTTTTGATAACTGTAAGAAGTTAGATAAGTGAAAGAGTTTTATTCTTGTCCTAGTGCAAAACCTGATTTTATCAAGAATTTACTACTTCAGGGAAGTGGTTTTGAACTTTAGCCGGGGTCACTAGAGCTGTGACTCACTGGCTTTTTTTTCTGTAGAAGGCGTTAACATCTTCACCGTGCTGCAGTGAATGTGAAACTTCACAGAATCCTATATAAGTGGCTCCCAAAGACCCAGCCCTTCAGTACACCCTGCTGGGATAAGGTAAGACTTACATAGCTCACTGGGTAACTCTAGAGATGCCAAAGATGTATTTTATGGTGCAGTCAGAAGGTGCTTAGTTTTCTCTGGTATGCTGTTTAAGTGCTAGCTTAGGAGCAATGCTTAAAAGTGCCTTTGTAATAAGAGGCACACCTTGGTGTTGGGCATTGCGGCTTTGGGTTTGCAATGATACTAAAATGTGACCCGGAGAAAACAGACAGTTTGGAAAAACCAGAGGTTGAAACTAGATGATCTTTGAGGTCCCTTCCAATTTAAACCATCCTATGATTTTATGATTCTATGATTTTGGTAGCATTTTAGACTCTTAGTTGTTGGTAAAATAGCTTTTTCTCCTAGAAAGCCAGATTCTGTGCCTCTTGGTTTTGCCAGGTAGCCTTTTAGCTTTCCCTGTCTTAGTTAATGGAACAGAGAAGTCAACTTTTCAAAGTGTGACTGTGAGCAGTTGCTTTATTTTCACATTTCAAAGCAAAGCTTCCAAAAATGGTAACTATGAATGATGTGTGGGGCTGTGAAACAGACTCATGTCTGCTTTGCTGCCATCAGTCAATAACTGATAAGGGCTCTTTAGGACCTACTGTGGTACCACTGAGAGAAGAATCTGTCAGCATTGCCAAGAGTCCCCCCAAATCCCTTTACACAATAATCTCTTCCTCTTTGTGGATTGAATCAAGTCCGGGAGGTCTTGTAGCTTTTGGTGTCTTTGATCACAGCTGGTGGGGCTTAAGCTGGGATGACAGAGCAAACTGATTTAGACTAAAGCTAGGCAGCTTTGGAGTCTAGCAAAGCTAAGCTTTGAATAAAATTTTCCTTTCCAGGCACATTTCCAGGGTGTGGAGGAGGCACCTTTTGTTCCTTCAACTACCTGATTGCCTGTTGCCTGTTTGTGTGGTCTCATTTTAACTGGTAATATGCAGAGTGTCTGGGAGCTCTGATTTGTGAATAGGATAGAGATGGCAGAGTTGAAAGTGAGCCTTGGCCAGTGCTGACAGCTCACTGCTACTAGCAGAAGTGAAGCAGCACTGATCTAGGGAGAGGTTTAAGAGCTGATCAGCTGCTGGCAGGACCAGCAGAGGTTAACGGCAAAAAGGAAATGTCTGTGATCGAGGAGTCCACGGAGTGAGCCAGGGATGTTCTTGTAAAAGTAGGGGAACAAGAAAATTACTGCACAGCTCTGATCACCTGATTGGGAGTGTCATTGTCATGGCCAGAAACAGATCATTCCAGATCAGCCAAGCTGTGAAGAAGTCTGTGTATTTGTGGGAAGTTCAGCTTTTAAACTAATATTTACTCAATGACAAATGCATAACTGTTTGATCTAGCTGATACTTAATGCCTCTGTTGTGCAGCTCGACAGATGGAGGTTGAGGCTGGAGATGAAATTGCTGTTGTTGGAATAGGATGCAACTTTCCTGGAGGTGAGTTTTAGGTCAAAGGAAAGCAGGCTGCCGGATGAACATTCAAAAATCACAGCCATTCACTGTCTTTTAAAAGGTAGTGTCTGGAGATGACCTTTTGCTGCCAGTGAGGCTCCCTGAAGAGTGGTACTGTGCACATCCAGAGAGAGCTCATCACACCCATATGGTCATTAGGGACAAGATGGCTGTGTGTAGTAGATGCAGTGAGATGATGGGGAAATGGCTTAAGGATTTTGTGGGGTTAAACACAAGCAGTGAAGAGATCAGTCATATCCTTCCATTTTCCTATCCTCAAAGAATGTCCATTTGTTTCTCTGGTGATTCTACTTGAGCAGCTGAGACTGGAGAAGAGGCTTCAAGGAGACTTTATAGTAGCCTTACAGTATCTGAAGGGGGCCTACAAGAGGGCTGGGGAGGTATTATTTACATGGACTTGTAATGACAGGATGAGGAGTAATGGGTTTAAACTAGCAGAGGGGAAATTTAAACTTAATGTTAGGAAGAAGTTCTTTACAGTGAGGGTGGTGAGACACTGGACTGTGTTGCCCAGGGATGTTGTGGCTGCTCCCTCCCTGGAGGTGTTCAAGGCTAGGTTAGATGAGGCTTGAGCAACCTGTTCTAGTGGGAAGTGTCCCTTCCTGTTGTGGGGTGTTGTAACTAGATGATCTTTGAGGTCCCTTCCAACCTAAACCATTCTATGATTCTGTGATTGGTGATAGTTCCCAGTAAGCAGACGTGCATTTCTGAGTCTACCTGGGGAGAGGGAGCAGATAATTTAATTTGCTTTAAAACCTTTGCACAACAGGAGATGGCATTGACAATTTCTGGAAAGTCCTGGAGGAGGGCAAAAACTGCACAGTTGAAATCCCTGCTGAGAGGTTTGATACCAAGGACTGGTATGATCCAGATGACAACAAGCCAGGAAAGATGTGCACCACACGAGCATCTCTGCTGGATGAGTGAGTCTGTTCCTGTGCTGTGCCCCTGGGTTTGGTTTTGTGCTTAGTGTAACATGTCCAGCTGTGGCCTGAACACAGCTGCTGCTCTGGTTTNTGCTGTGCTACACCACTACTTGTAATTGTTGGACCTCAGTAAGAATTGCTGGGCTGCTCCAGAAGTTCATGATACAATTTATATAGCTATTTTAGGTGCTCTTCTTGGTGTCTTCAGGCGCTGAAATGGAAGTGGGAAACACTTAAAGCAGCCTGATCTCCTCCAAGGAGGTCACCTGCCTAATGGGTGAAGATGGTGGATGTAGGCTTTTTGGTAAGGTTTCTGGTCCTGTGCCTCACAGTATCCTTCTGGACAAGTGCAGCTGTGAGAGGACCCGGTACAGAATGCATGGAGTGAAGAGCTGGGCTCAAAGGGTGGTAGTGAATGGGCCTAGATGCGGCTGGTAACTGCAGTCATCAGCAGTGGTTCCTCGGAGCTCAATTCTAGGCCCACTTCTGCTCAATATATTCACCAGTGACCTGGATGCAGGAACTGGTTGAAGGGTAAGTGGAGAGAAAGGTGCTGATCCCTGGTGTTCTGTGACAGGAGGCATAGAAATGGTTCAAAGCTGCATCAGGAGAAGTTGGGACTTGATGTTAGGAAGCATTTAATTTGATGCTTCATGTGTATCAGCATGTAAGAAGCATTTGGGCAATGCCCTTAATAGCATTGTGAGCCCTGGGTTGGTCAGGAGGTTGGACTAGATGATTATTGTTGTAGGTCACTTCCAACTGAACTGTATAGTCTGTATGGTCTATTCTGGTCTAATTCTAGTCTAATTATTTTCTTATTCTACTCTATCCTATTCTATTTCTATTCTATTTTATCCTATTCTAGGCTAGTGTATTTCCATTTCTATTTCCATTTCATGCTCCTCTTTCACAGAGGAAACTATTCCTTGCTTCCTGAGTAGAGGCACTGCTTTTCCACAGACAGTTGCAGACCTGGGAATCCACTTTATATTAAGCCTATGAGCTCTTAGAAAGGGGACACAACTCCTCTCACAGGCCTTGTCCTTTTTTTCTATTTCTGTCTTACATAGAGGACCATGGTGAGTGAACCAAAGACAGTAAGAAGCATTTTGCACAGCTTATGCTGCAGCTTTTAACCTGGAACATCTGAGGAACTGGAGCTAATGCCCTGTGCATTCATATCCCAGCTATCATCATTGTAACCTCTTAATATGTATGCCAACAGATAAACCAAAACAACCACCCTCAAAGAGAGATACAGGGGTCTAAGCAGGCCACACAGCACCTAACAGCATCACACAATGAACTAAGCCTCTAGGGAACGCAAATTACTCATGGTGCTGTGGGAATTTCACGGGTTGGGTGGGTTTGGGTAAGCTGGGACGAAAGAAATTTCTGGGAGTTTTGCCTTTGATTTGTGTTGAAGGTAAGTTTCTGCAGATGAGCATTGCCATCACGTAGCTGCAAAACAAACTATGATCTCAGCTGTGGAGTTGTACATCCCTTTTGTTCACTGGGGCTGAACTG
>WAAF01020123.1:0-16857 GCA_013400475.1 Tricholaema leucomelas
AGGTGCGAAGACCACAGCCAATCACCAGCCCAGCTCCAGCGCAGGCATCTGCACGGGTCACTCCACATGCTGGAAGGACTCTTTGCTCCCCCTGTTTCAAGCCTGCAGGGCAGGGGAGTGGAACAGGTTTTTTGCACCTTTCCTGTCCCATTCAAACCATGGAGGAAGAGAAATTTTGAGGTATCCAGGACTCCAGGGCAATTTGAGACCTTGTTCACTCTTTCTGTCAGAAATATGTTTGTGCAAAATTATGAATAACCAAGGAAGGAACTCATGCTTTAAAAATTAACTCCTTGAAAATATGGACAACTGAGTAATAAATAGCAACGCCTGGCTTAACCAGCTGTAGATTTATTATTCTTGAGTGACATACATTTCTGCACCACACTCATAAGCAAATTATACCAGTGAATACATATACGTATGTATTTGGAATAAATATTTTTAGAAGAGAAAGAGAAGGAGAGGGAGAAGAGAGAAAGAAGCCTTAAGAGAAAATGTTAATATATGACTTCGCAAATACCCCAAAATGTCACTTCTTCATGAAACTGTTTTTCTTCTTCAGCTTGTTATTCTCCTTCCTAGAGCTTTCTGGGTTCTTCTGCTTGAAAAACAGACTGAAGAAAGTAAAAGTGGGGGAAAAAAAGAGAGGGAGAGAGGAATAAGACAAAGAGGAAATCTATGTTGCTTGAAGTGTTTGTTTCCTTTGTTTCTGTGTCTACTGTCAGTCCAAGAAATAATGGCAGAGTAGGAAAATGACTGAGAGGGAGGAGGAGAGGTAAGAAAACATTTTACCACTCTTGCCAGGATGTTATTCCCCTAGCCTACCTCTTTGGAATAATAGTTCACCTCAAGAAATGTCCCTGGCTGAGCTCAGGCTGTTCTTTCAAAGCTACCTCTCTGCAGTCAGTAGACGTGGCACTTCAGGATGTGTTTTAATGGCCATGGTTGTGTTACATGGACAGTTTGTATCAATGGCCCTACAGGTCTTTTTCAACTAAAATGATTCTATGAAAAAGCACTACCCCTTCTATCCCTAACATTTTTTTCCAGTACCATTCCTTTTGCAAGGCTAGTTGCTGTCCAGAGAGGTTACCTGGTCCCTCTCACTGTGCTTCTGCAACAATACATCACGCAAGGGAAGGAAATCAACCTTTTCCAATCAATCCAGATTTTTTTCTTGATTAAAAGGCCTCTTTGCCCAGAGTCTCAATGCAAGTTAAGACTACAGAACTAGTCCTTCGATGTCGAACAACTAGAAATTCATCTTTTCTTCTAACAAACTTGTGAATTATGTAAATTTGTCATGTCTTTTCTACAGCTATGAATACTAAAACAGTTTAAGAGAGATGCCTCAAGATAATCTCAAAGGAATTCTCTAAGACAATGTAATAATTCAAACATTCTTGCTTTTCAGATATCTCCTAATTCATTAGATTGCCATCTTAAAGGGTTCTTCTGTCTGCCTCAGCATTAGGGATGATACAGTAGACCTCTTTGAGTGCAATTTAAATAAAATAAGTATGCTACCATACTGTTTTAACAACACACTTCACAATGAACAAGGAACTTGTTAAGACAGTTTAAAGTTGTTGGTGAGTTTTTTCATTAAAAATTGTATTTAGGGTATTATGTACAAACACATTTCTGTCAAAGAAAACTATAAAGGTGAAAATTTTAGTGTTGCAGCTTTGATCTTTGTGTAAGTGTATGCAATAAGAAATAAAGATTTTTTTCTATCTAAAATAGATTGTTAATGAAAACATATGAAAATAATTAAGATGACACCTTGCATCTGTGCTTACTCCTTTATATTGTTTCTTTTCCTATATTTTTTCTCCTTATCTTCACATTCCACACTAAATCAAGCAATCTTTCCCTAAAAGTGGGGCCAAGTGTGGGCAATAAGCCATGCTTTTTGAGATGTTAATTGTAACTTTATTCACCAAAAACACTCTCTGTCAAGATTACAAACACCGGGGCTGAACCACATTTTGCAACCTATGCCATCAAAAGTCTTATTTTTTTCAGAAAGCAAATGATTGTGGTTATTGCCCCCTGTAACTTCATTAGCAGAAAGGAAATTTCAAAGTTGTCTATTACACAGCATTTCAAGACACTTGTTTTTTCAATCTTTTTATATACGGAATAGCATATGGGTAGCTATAAGGAGCTTTCAGTGATGATTTATTACTCTTCTGAACTCAAGTAGAAATAATCTGAATCAATTCTAATGTGCAATTGGCAACATCACTCTACATAACTCCATATCTCTGTCTTTTTCAATAACGCCAGTGTCATGAGTACTATCTGCAAAAATAGGAAATAAGATTAGCATGTGTGCTCATAAAGTAGTCTCAATAATATGCTGCTTCTTTGGTTTAATGGCTAAAATTACTCAAAAACCCAAGTTCAGACTCATTGGTTCCTAACAATTAGCAACTCTTCCCTCTTAAACAAAAACAAAAACCACAAAAAAAAAAAAAAAAGGAAAACTCATTAAAACAAAACTTTAAATCCAGTTAATTTTAAAGTAAAGTATTTTATTTCCAGTTAGATGATGGAGATCAAGCCAGAAAAAAAAGAACTAACCTAGATTCTACATTTTGGTAGTTACTCTAACTTAAGCAAGACTCTTTAGTTGCTCTTCCACCATCTTACTTGTCTTTCTGCACAGTAAACTGCATCAAGGAAACTATGTTCCTTGAAAAAAAGCCATTTAAATCAGTACTCCAAATCATGCTGTCTACCTGACAACAGAACTGATTTAACTTTTCACTTTTCAGAGGGTGTCCAAGCTTACAAAGTTGAAAACAGACTGTAATTGTGCAGCAGGAAGTGGAACTGGACAAACTAAAACAGTTCCAAAATACCTGCGTGCACCTGCTAGGTGTTATATCTTCATCCAGAGAAGTGAGAATGGGAGCAGGTATAGGTTTAAAATATTGTCCTGGTAAATAATATAACATTTCATATTATTCTTCTCCTTGCATGGATTAAGAACAATTCATGCTTTTATACATACCTAATGTAAGGATTAAGACCCTAAGAATACTACAGTGGTTTGTGAATAAATCATGTCAAGAGGGTTCTACAAACCCCCTCTTAACATGAGAGAAAACTGTTTCTGCAATACCGTGATGTAAGTGTGATAAAGGTTTTAAACTTTCGTGCTTTTTGATACAAGGATTTCTGGATCTTCCTTTTAATTTTCCAGCATAACAAACATTATTTTCTGAAAATTGCATAAACATATATTAAATGCTGTACAATGATTTGCATAAACAACTTATCTCAAATAAGTTTTATTCCCAGATCTTCTAATTCACACATTTCAGATGCTAAAATTATCCTGTCAGGCTTGAATGCAAAGCTGTCATGCTAGATATACATGAACTACTAACAATAAAAATATTCTGAGTTTGTTCAAAAAGCAACATTGAGATCCTTTGTGAGTCAGTTTTGGCTTGTTTAAGAATGAAGAGTCAGGTGATATAAAAAAAAGAGCAGGATTTACTTCAAATAAAAATGAATGAACCAATGAATGAATGGATGGTTGTTAAGTAAGTCACAAAAACTTGGTTATATTCATACTCTTATTACAATATCATGTCCATATGAATTTCAAATCATTGGAGTCACTTCAACATTTAGTGCTTTTGTGCCATAATGACTAATATCTCATTTTGATTTTGAGGGTTTAACACCTGTATTATGGGATAAGCATTTATTTGGCAAATACAAACAACAACAACAATAAAAAGTGGTCCATGCTTGCAGTTTCTGGCTCAAAGTCTCACTGCAGTTGGAATAACACGCAAAGAATGTGGCAATCTCTCCTTGCATCACATGTGTGGAAGAAATGTCCTATTGTGACAAAAAGGATGTTAGTAGAGACACTGTATAAAAAGCTTAGAGCTCTCTTCCTTGAGACTTGTTGTTAACCACATTTGCTGTGTGGCCACAGACTGAATGGAATTGGAGTTGGAATGAAAATAACTATACCTACTATACAAGAAAATATGTGAAGGAAACATTTAAACTAGGATGCTTACATTTAAGCCATAAATGGTTGTTGCATTTTTTAGTATAAACTTTATGGCATCAATTAGTTCTGCAAAACAGCAGAACATTTTGTCTCTCTGAGTCAACAATGAAAGATTCCCCCTCCCCTTTTTTTTCTTTTCTCTTTGAAGTACAGCAATTACCTTACATTTTAAAATAGGAGTCATGTAAGAAGGTACCCCACATAATTTTGGGAACTTTAATATTTTCCTTTAAAATAATTGCCTTGGAAAATATCTATAGCAATGTATCAGTAAAAACAAGGAAATGAAGGGTGGGGATGATCTCCACTGAAGAGTATTTACCACTGGGGACTCCACTGGCATTCAGTCGTCTCATTTAATTATCACTTTCCTGATTCAACCATTATTCATGAGCTTCCTTGTGTTCTTAAAAAGCTCTGAGCTGTGCTTGCCAATGTTATGGCATATTATGAAGCACAGTTATGCAGCAAGAGGGAGGGGGTGATAATGCATTGGTCTATCTACTGGCATGTTTTCTACTTGAACTCCTCAGCTGCCAGCAGAATCCAGAGCTTTTTATTCAAAATCTATTGTTGTTTTTTAAGAATTGTGTTAGAATTACAATCCTTTGCAGTAAAACATAGCAATACAGAGGCAGTATGAACCATTTGCATGAAGTTTACACTAGTTTCCATTTGACTGCATTTCTCTTTTGTAGCAGTGGTAAAAGAAATGCAGGGAGAGAAAAGTTCCAAACAGATGCAGGCAGAATACACTTGGGTAGGTTTGAGATGAATTTTAATTGGCATCAGTTTTATCCATACATGAAGCTGGCACATACTCATTTCCTTTCTTCATACCTTCTCTGCCTAATTTAAATGTTTAGCTGTATACACTGCTAATTTACTAGGTTCAAATTGTTACTAAAAACACATATATCCAAGGTGGTGTCAGAATAAAAATAAGGATAGAAAGGCTAAATTGAAGACAGTTGTTCACCCAAATGTGCCTCAAATCATGTCACAAATAATTTAAGAAGGGAGTAGAACAACCAAAAGTACATTATTTCTGTTCTAAACTACTGCATTTCATCCATAATAGCAATAATCCTGAGGAAGTCAGTCATTCATTAAGTTAACAACCAGTTTCCTAGAGTGTTTTCTGCCCTTGGCTTCATCTTAGCCCATTAAGTCAAAAGCCATAACTTTTTAATAAAGCTTTTTCTCTTTTTTTTTTTTTCTTTTTTATTAGTTAAACACTGAATTGGTGCTTCATAAGCACATACGTAAACCACAATACAGTTAAGGTGGAATAGTTATTTACCAGGAGTACAAAAGCACTTCTAACACTTTTAGATGTGCAAAGCAAAAACAGGAAAAAAGCTCAGCATGTTTCTTAGCTATCTCATATCAAATATATATGAGAGTAAAAACCTGATTCTCCCAAACTTATCCTAAGGTGAAAGGAAATATGGATCAATGCTTTTTATAGAGTGTGATTGAAACACTTATTATTCCAAATTCCTCCTTCAAGCATGCAGATTCTTTTGGTTTAGGTGAAACTAATAAGTAATTTGAAACAAAATGTAGTTCAAATAAATTCAGCAGAGTTGCCTTTAACTCAGTGGCAAGCAAGCATGAATTTGGCAGTGAATCATACACTAACAATGTTTACAACACTCTGAGGTCTTCACTTACTCAAAACTTTCATTAATTTTATTGAGAACAGTAATATTATGTGAGTAGGAGGTTTCTTAAATAAATGTCATTTTCATATCCAAATACATAATACCAATATGAGCTATGAATGAATAAAACAGCTCAATGTCTATTCAGAATTACATTAGTGTAACTAAGAACAGAACTTGGCTCCGTGTGCTTGGCTGGGGCTGTAGTTGCTAAGACTAGTCTATGAATTGAAAAAGCTGCTGCAACCACTATGTGCCAAATGAGCAAGTGCTGGAGCTGTTGCATCTCCTTTGCTCCAAAGACTCATGAACAAAACTGGTTGCACAAAACTTATATCACTCTGAGTGAGGAGCATCAGGACTGATTTCCATGCTATGTGGTGTATATCCCGTGCTCTATGTAGAGCAGGATATTCAGCAGCTCACACTAAGAATGCAAGACAACACTGAAAGGGGTAAGTTTTAAACACAAAGTCCAGTAAGCTGGCATGATGTGGCTTTAGTTTGGAGACAGTGGTTCATATTTTTAATATGAAGAGTAAAATCTGCTAGGGCAGTTTTAGAAAGGGACACAGTATATTATTCGTTGCTGGTAAATTTCAAATTAGTGCTGCATGTTTTCCCTAAAAACTATGCCTTAATTCAAACAAATGTCTTCAAAAACCTTACGGATTTCTTTGCAGATAAATATAACAATCCTTTCTTGCTTTATACTTTATAAATACATTTTTTTTCCCTGCATATTTTTCCATGATATCTACTGGATGCTTCTTCTGCTCTTCTGTTCCTAAGTTTTTTAAGTGAGAAATTTTTATTTCTTGCTCTTTGTTTTTGCTATTTGTCGACTAGTCAAATAGAGCTAATCTAGTAAAATATTTTTCATTAGAGGTACTGATTTGATTAGTAGCTTTATTTTATGTTTATAGCAACACCATGTGACTTTGGGATCTGCTATATCTGTGAAAGTTGATCTTCTGGGTCAACATTTCAAATTTTTAGGTTTTGGGGGTTTTGTTTGCTTGCTTTTTTACAACAAATATTAACACATTCAACATTTTTGTTTTCAATATCCATTCTTTTTTAATTATTATTTTTATGTAGGATATGCAGTTCAATATAAGCAGTACATGTTTATAAACTAGCAGTACCTTTGTTTAAATTTAGGATTGATATGTAAAGGAAGCCTTATCAAGTACACCAACCCCTTTTCTTGTTCATTATTTTTCCCTTGATCACGCTTACAAGATAATATAATTAATGGGTAGCACAGAAGAAATCAGAATTACCCAAGGCTAGTTTCACAAGGTGCAAGAATAAAGGTAAATAAAGGTCCTATTTCTAGATTTTTACACAACAATCTTTCTGCTAGACATTGCATTTTCTTTTACTGATCATCTTAGGTCTTGTACAATTTCTTCTTCCTAAAACACTACATTTTAATTGTTATTTCTCAGTTTCATCAATAAATACTATTTGTCTGGTATCTTAGCTTAAAGATACACAGAAGAAAACTGTGGTGACCATTGGTGAGATGCCACTAAGGTAACAAAAATGATACATTTATCTGATATTGGTAATTCACATTTTTTTCTAAGTCAACAGCATAGGTTTACTACATTTTGCCTAACTAGTTGATTTGATAGTGACTATATAGCTTGACCATATTACACTGATAGTTTTCTATTTCTTTCATCTGATAAAATAAACTCTGATATTTACAAACATTTCGCAGTGACATCACAATCCAACTCTGTCAACATGCTCTACAGCATGTATAGAGAAAACTGCACCTCCTAGAACCCCACATTATCACAGTATTTATTATGTATTTAGAAAAAAATACATTTTTTCCAGTCACACAGAGCAAGATACCTGGTGGAAACATGTAATCAAAGTAATATAATTTGACTGTACAGAATTGGGAGGACAGTGGTGATGGTGTGGGGAGAGGTGTTAATACAGTATAGCTACAGACACAGAAAACCGCAAAATGTGGAATTAAGAAAATACATTTTTCACTAGAAACATTTTTTTTCCTTATGGTTTGTATTGTTACAGAAATTAATTTCAAATTAAGAAAGACTTCCTTAAGAAGTCTTCATCTCTTACATCTCACTTATCATAGCAAGTCCTGTTATGCCAGAAGAATGCATATATCATCTCCAAGCTTAAGACAGTCTCCACAGTATCAGAGACTCATCTGTAAAGATAAGCACAGAGTCTTTGAACCTGATTAAAAATTCTATTGGAAAACAGTGGAAGGTCTGCCATATTTGTTGCTGATGTGTAGCTAAGGAAACACCAAAGCTAAGATAGACTGAATTCCCCAATAATTAGAACACCCATCACTGTTGCAGAGCTGACATTCTCCTGACAAAATTGGATGGTGCTTCCTAAACATAGAATCATAGAAACATAGAATCAACCAGGTTGGAAGAGAAATCCAAGATCATCCAGTCCAACCTATCACCCAGCCCTAGCCAGTCAACTAGATCGCGGCACTATGTGCCTCATCCAGTCTTTTCTTGAACACCCCCAGGGATGGTGACTCCACCACCTCCCTGGGCAGCCCATTCCAATGGCCAATTACTCTCTCTGGCAAGAACTTCCTCCTAACATCCAGCCTATACTTCCCTTGGCACAACTTGAGACTGTGTCCCCTTGTTCCGTTGCTGGTTGCCTGGGAGAAGAGACCAACCCCCACCTGGCTACAGCCTCTCCTCAGGTAGTTGTAGACAGCAATGAGGTCACCCCTGAGCCTCCTCTTCTCCAGGCTAAACAATCCCAGCTCCCTCAGCCTCTCCTCATAGGGTTTGTGTTCCAGGCCCCTCACCAGCTTTGTCACCCTTCTCTAGACACATTCCAGAACCTCAACATCTCTCTTGAATTGAAGAGCCCAGAACTGGACACAGTACTTAAGGTGTGGCCTGACCAGTGTTGAGTACAGGCGAAGAATAACCTCCCTCGTCCTACTGGCCACACTGTTCCTGATCCAGGCCAGGATGCCATTGGCTGTCTTGGCCACCTGAGCACACTGCTGGCTCATCTTCAGCCTACCATCTACATAACAAAGTTATTGAAGGCTTTTTGAAATTATGCTTCTAGATTTGACTTTAGCATCATCAAAAACCCACAAACACTGATACACTGTACAAAAAACAGTGTTTGCTGGAAGAACGCTGCAGCATGGTTATCCATAAGTAAATTTTGTTGTTGTTTTGTTTTGTTGCTATCTCCAGTTAGGACTCTGCTTTAGCTGGCTTTGACCACCTCATTTCTTTCTAGTCAGGCTGGTGGCCATACTGCACTGTAGGACATGTAGAGCTCAGCATCACTTTATTTACTGCCAGAGCTTATGGCCTCATTTGTTGGTTTACAGACATTGTTCAAAGACATGGAGGGAAATCAAATTGATCCTTGGGTATACAAAATTTATAAATTAGGCATCAACTGATAAAGAATCAGTTTTGAAGATGAGACAACTGTATGATCAATAGTGTGAAAATGCTGCAGAAAGAAGTAGCAGAATGGGAAGAGATTCAGTGGAGCAAGTGTGCAATGTCCACTAGGCAAAACAATATTTATCAGTGATGATTTTCAGGTCTTGCTCTGAAACCAAACAGTTTAATATCGAAATTGAAACTTGTCCTTTGGCTTCCTTCTACACAGGTATATTTGGGGATGAAAGGTTTAATTCAGCATAGAAGCTATTCCAAAAAATTAATCACAGTGTGACTGACCAGGAGGATGTGTACAAAGGAGTGATTATACACTTGTTTGTTTAGCATTGGTTTAATTAGTGTGTATTTGACAAAGCAAAAATGGCTTATTCTTTAAATGACATGTCTGTTTCAATGGCATCGTTTATAGGACAAAGGAAGCAGGAAAAAAATCTTTTCTATACTGGTCTTTTTTTTATTTATTTATGGGATGAAAAAAAATATCTGCACCTTCTACAGCTTGCAAGGGACAAATTGGCACAACTGTCATTGAAAAATGTTTTCATTATCCCTTTGACTCCTTAGAGTGATTTATATTTTTTCTGTAATTCTGAAGTGGTTTGGTAATACTTGGCATCATTTTCCTTTATTTCTTCAGAATTAGCTCTTTTTTATTGTGTTCCAAATCATAAAGAAACACTGAGTACAGCAGTCCAAAAATGTATATATTATTATCTAATCTATCTTAATAATACCTTAACTTTTCTAACATATGACTTTTTTTCTTCTGAAGAGAAAGTTTTTTTAATTATTTTGACATGTACAAAGTATATAAGTGTAGTACTTGCACATTCTAGCAAGCCTTTAGGAATACAGAAACTATCACACTGTATCATAGCATGGTCTAAAACAATATATACTCTTCAACATTGTACCTTTTACATGAAAGTTCATTAAAATTTCAACATCACATAGACTTCTTTGAGAGGTGAAAAACAAATTTTAAGATATTTTCCAAAGCTTAACACTTTCTAGGCACCATTTCCATGCATTCCAAGTTTTTTGAGTCTGGTCAGACTACTGTAACTGCTCAGAGTACCTGTATAAAATTTCAAGTCCTAAAATACAAGAAGTTTGCAAGCACCATTACATAGTCTTCTACCCTCCTCAGTATTACCTCACAGGAGAGGTGTGCTGGGCAGAGCTATACAAAACGTGATATAAAACAGCATCAAGTAGGACTTCAAGGGATTATACAGTGCTCGTAAGACTCTCTCTGTGTGTTCCTGGGTCTATCAGTACTTATCTTCCTGCTTATTCTCTATCCTATTGTTTTTGTAAATGAGTAATTTTAACACAAAAGCTCAAGTAATGTGCATAATATAGAGTAATAATATTCTTTGTGCCTTTTAATGTAATTCTCTAATTTTGCATAGCCGAAATGGTGGTGCTTGAAAATCAGCAAACTTTTGGGAAGTCAATGGGAGTATAATATTATAGTAATGTTATTTTGTTGTAGTAACAAGACAGTTATTCTATTTTCTGTTTTTTTACAGATATCTAATCTTGCCATATAATCACTAATTTGTGAATATAGGGGGGTTAGCCTCTCTTTTATTTCTTGGTCCTACTGTTTTGTACATTGAGTCACCCCTTGCCTACCTACCAACAAAATGTATGTGCTTTGACATGCAGTCTATTTCCCTGTGATGCAGTAGCAACCCATCATAGATCTGGGGGACCAAGATCTAATTATTTCTGCCTGGACTCAAAAGTAGAGACACACTTGCAGCTTTTCTGATGTGTCCTGTCAGTAGTTGTAGCACTGAAGCTGGCTATTTCATTTGAGAATGTTGCAATAATTGTAGGTATTTGAGACTTAGTTTTCATTCATACATACATTCTGTTATAAACAGCAAAGTAGCCTTCCTTCACAAATATTTAATTTTTTTCTTGTGATGTGGATGCTTCCCCTCTGGAGAAAGAGAGGATGTGTTGCAGGAAGGCCATGTTTCATCTGGGTAATTTCTAAGTAAAGCTGAAACATCATGAATAGGCAAAGACTGTTTAAAAACTGTTAAAATTTTTGTCTGTAATGTAGTGCAGTGTAATTCTAGCCCAGCATACTGCTTTTTGCCACATGCCTCCATTCTCTTCAAGAAAGTTATTATGCAAAATATTGTGTTACAGCCCTCTCACAATAATAGCATGGAATGCAGGACAGGATGCTAAACTTGCCCATGCAGCAGAATAAACTTCTTACGCAGAGTTAGCTCTCTGCTATCACAGTTTGACTGTTGCTAGCACCAAAAATAATTCAATTAAAGCTACTCTGGCATTTTTATGCTACACTGTGTCCTACTGGGCTTTCACATTCTCCTATTCTTAGGATTTAAGTCAAAGACACCAGAAGTGAACATTCGCAGTTTGTCAGGTGCAACTGGCTATCCTGGAAACCTGGTATTTAAAGGGATATTAGCTTCTTGGCCTTCCTTATTTATGTTCAATCTGTTAATTTATCCACTCATGAGCCAGATATTCTGGAGTTACTGGGATATTTAATATTTTAGATACTTAATTGTTGATTGCTTTTACGATGGAGCAACACACAGCAATATTGGCATGGAATAGCATATGTGTCAAGAACTCGGGTTTATATCAGCATTTATTAGTGTCATATATATCTGATGAGAACTATTCTTTGCATACCTACCTATATATGAGTTCTTGGTATTTTTAGAGCACTTTGTCTATAAGGTGTCTACCGGAGCAAGTCAGTCATACCTCACCATAACGAGGACAATCAAAGTAATTTTGGAATTAAAACAGGCAATATTTATTAGCCATTTTTTGTCTCACACAAATATTTATATGTACTATGTGATGTAACTAAAATATATAAAAAAAGAAGAACATTCAAAACAACTGCACTTTCTCTATTAGGTCAACCACCAAGAGAAGATTTTAACATCAGAATTGTAGCTAAATAAGCATCCTGACACAGATTCTAATTCAGAAAAGCACATAACCACGTTTAATCTTAAGCATTCACATTAGTACTTTCTCAGATCAAGACTTGCTAAATCTGCCTGCCTCATAGAAGGGGTTGAGCTGAGGACATTTTTCCCTTCTTGAGATTGGCCTATGAACTGGAAAGAAAAAATTAACTGCATGAATTAAAGTGCTGGTAATAGCTTTATACAAGAAAGAGCTTTTTTTTCTTTCTTTTTTTTTTTTTTTTTTAAATCAAAGGAGAGCAGGGTTAGTCACTTCTGCTTTTGGAGACTGTTTTTGTTATGTGACATAACTATCTGGTTTTCTTTGCGTTGGCCTGTAAATGGATCATGCCAAAAATAGGGGTAAGCAATCTGTAGGCTCTTTTAGTCTCTTTAAATATCTACTTCAACATTTTTAAAAAAAAAATCTGCTTTTTAGTATGTGTATTTTCAAAAGCCTGATTCTATTCTCATCCACTTCAAAAACTAGGCCAACAACAGGCACTTTGAACATCCCTGGCCTTAATGTTTGCACAGTGTTCAAGCAAGTATCTGAACATAAGTGTATTTTAGGATATCTATTTTAAAGGTAACTACACTGAAAGCAACTTTTGTTTTCACCATAAAGACAGGAGGTAACCACCTCTACACACTTCTCAAAGTATTTGCAGTATGAGCAATGTGAATAGGTGCATCTGACCACTAGGTTTTTTTACTGACTTTTTTGTAGTAATACTTCACAAACATAAGAAAATACACAAACAAACAAACCTTGTATATAGATCTGGAATACTGTTTTGTAGTAGGTGGTCTATTTCTGTATCAGGTCATTCTACAAATTCTTTTGATCCTGAAGGAAAGGAAAAAAAATAAAGAAAGTTATAAGAAACTAAAATCTGCTTTGGAATAGAAGCCCTTAAGCATACTTTAACAGTAGCTGTGGCTATGAACTACAGCTAACACTGCAGAGTATAGGGGTAGACTCAATTTGCATGGGAGATTAGTCTAAAACAGAACACCTCAAAAATCACAAGAAAGGAAAAATATTGAAACCTAAACGTCTCTTGCTTCATCACAAATTTGAAATAAATCTGTCTCTTTTCTGTACAAAATCATGGGATACGGTCACTTTAAAACATGAAGTTCAAATTAACTTTTTATCTCAAGCCCATCATTGGTTTTTCAGTTTGTTATAGCATAGTAATAAATTCCTGAACGCTCAAGAGAAGGTTTTAGCTTGCTCCCTGTCTAAGAGAACGGTTTTAGCCTACTCCCTGTCAGTGTGTTTCATCCTTCTTGAAAAGTCCAGAATGCTAGACTGTCTACGTTTTTTCTAGTTTTTTTTCCTTTTCATATTCCTGTCATTCTTTGTATCCAAGACTTCAGTTTCAATCACAACACTGTGTTGAAAGTAATACAAAATGTGACTGTTTCTTTAACTCTTAAAATGTAAAACTGTAGTGCACAAATATTAACAGGAAAATTAGGATTTCACCAGAAAAATAATTAATTTGCTAAAAAATAAAATATCTGTGTTCTGAGTTTTGCTTTTTTTTCCAGTGAAACAACATTTGCTTCCATGAGGCAAAGAAATATGCTTAGCTAGGACATCAGCATGCAGTTCAAGTGGAGAATCTCACTTTTTAAACTATTGTGTGAGTAATATGCATTCAAAGAAACATGTTGTTCCTGATCTACTGTGCTTGGTGCCTCAGAGACTGACAGTAGAAAGATTTGGATAACTGAAATACAGGTAGGTCTTTTGCCTCCTGCTTCTTTCCTACAGCATCTCATTTTGCTGTCATATTCCTTCCAACTCTCATCCTTCTGTCTCCTTCCTTGAAGCACATTCTTGTTCTTGGTTTGCCTCCAGACAGCACAGGAACGCTTGGCCCTGCTAAGGAACTAGAATGTGGAAACCAATTTCAAAGGGTCATTGCCACTACATAGTTGTTTGTTTGGGGTTTTTTTTTATGCAGAAGGATCGTCCTTCACTGCTGCTCCTCACTGCACCAACATTTGAATATGCTGCAGTTTCTCTTGAGCAAACACTGGATTATTTTGGCATAGATACTACAGACAAATTTAACTCCCTCCCTGTCTAAGGTTCATGACCCAAAGTATCATTTAAAGATTTGTAGCCTTCTAGGGTTGATGCAGCTCTGAGGAACAAATATATCCTTAGAGCCAGACTTTTCCATTTCTGATTGTTTAAGGTAAATATTGAGAGAGAGGGAAATTCTCACCAGGTATCCATTCTTGTTAAAAAGGTATATTTGGGTGACACATTTTACACAAGGATCCAGAGGTTGACACTGTACCTAACTCAGGGGTAGGTCACAATACAAATGTCATCAGAAAACGAAATGAGGCTTTCAGTAATACTTTAAAAGCCAATGCATTTAAAAAAAAAAAAATAGACCTCGAAATATACAACCTATGCAGATTTTATAATACATTTTCAGTTTTATGGAAAACAGCAGTTTTAAAATGTTGCAAAGTGTTTCAGGAGTTGAGACTCCTTTGTGGTTAGGGATTTCTTTTTATCTCACAAGACAGAGGAAATAATCAAATACAATTTTTCATAGTAACTTTTTTCAAGTTTCTGGTTATCTTGTCATGCATAATGCAATGCATTCTTAGTTTCTGAAACTAAATTGGCATAATTAAAGATTTTCAATTATTGAATATTTTTTCTGATTGTGTCAGAATTTTCTAGCACCATTTTAAAAACAATGTTACTAGTTTTGGAAAAAATGCACAGTGATAGAATTAAACAATCTGTGGAAACATTTTGAAATTTCGTGATGGTTACAAGGCTTTATAAAACAAACACAGTACAGTTCATGTGTGCATTTTCAGACTACAGGAATGAAGAAATAGGGAAGAATTTAGAACATGAATCAGAAGTAAGGAATCTATGGGAGAAATCCACATTTTTGAATCTGTCAGTAACTGTTCAGAAGTTATAAAATGAAAACTTAGAAAGCCATTCTCATGACTTGTATAAAGTTAAAAGTGTCTGGCAATGAGACAGATGAGATGAAGAAAACTGTGACCAATTTTGCTCCAATTGAACCTAAGAAATAATTTGGATGTGTGATGCATCTGGCTTCCAATCATGCGAACAGAAATTGATGTCCTGGGAAATTAAACGTGTCCTCTAGACAGTTTGTTTAAACTATTTTCTATGCAACCACTTTCAATGAAGCAACTAAATTAGGTATAACATGCTATAGCTTAAAAAAAAATTATTATTAATTACTAAAATGAGAATACTACATGGTCTTAAGCATTGTTTTAAAAGATTTGTCAACCAAAGAGCCTTGGGAAAGCTACTAATGCAAGAGAGTATTCTGAAAAACTGTTTCTCATTGTTCAGCTTAAAGTGAAAATATACTGTCATTTTTTTCCTATAAGATATTGGTTTACATTTTGAAGTAAAATAACTTATTTATTGTATTTTAATTCTTTTGCCTGGCTTTTTCTAAACTTTTCCTCTGAAGCACTTATTTTTAAAAGAAATCCCACTAAAGTCTCTTCATAACTTAGGATAACTTCCATTTTACAAGAATGAGAGGCACATTTGTACCATTCAGTTTATTTAACTACTAAAGATAAATATTCACTTGTAAACATACTATAAAATTTTGCATGACCACATACCATGTGGCTTTCTTGTGTGTTGTTTACTTCTTTGAACAGTTTCAAGCAGACATATATTTTTGAATAATGTATTCATTATTTACTTGGTGCTCACTTAAGTGTAGATATGCTTATTATACATACCGTATTATTTGCCACCATTACTAGTGCTAAGCAGACAATATCTCACCTTCAGTACTAGAATAAACAGTGAATTTAACAACTTGCTTGAGGTAGTTAGTTCCAGCTAGAAGTTAGCTGAGACACATATTCTGAATGCACTAGTTAGCAAGTAGACAGTTTGTTACTTTCTAGCAAAATTTTGACTGATGTTAAGATGCAGGTTTACAATACTTAAACTAAATAATCATACTTTGTAGTCAAGAATAATTCAACTCAGAATACAAAAAAAAGACTTGTGTCCACTTCAAATTCAGTCATCTTTGGTTCTTCCTGGACATCCAACTGGAAAAAACACAGTATGTCTTGACTGCAATACACCAAGTATGCAGTCGGTGGAATCTATGCTCTTTCTCCCAGTTGCTTTTTCTAATGTCACCATCAGTAGACAGAAGGCAATCAATCCATCAAATTCCAACTTAGATGTTAGGTAAATTATACACATTAGAAAGATTACATGAAAGCTCCATTTTTTCTAACTTGCTTTCCATAACTTTGCAAATGTTATGGGAGTTGCTTTATTGCAAGTGCCTCGAAAGCTGTTGAGCATGGTCACTGCACTGAAGTGATGCCTGATGGGAGGATGCACAAAAAAGAGAGTCCTAGAGTCAAAACTGCGTACCATCAACCATAGCTGCTGAATTCTCAATTAGAAAGAAAATACGCTCATGTGAATTCCTAGTCTTGTGAAGTGAAAAGGATAGCATGTGATTGTTGCAAGATATGTTGATGTAAGTGGAGTAAAAAATAAGGAATTGGTTAAGAGTTACTGAATGTGAAGAAAATACTGTAGGAAAATGCACTGGACGAATGTTAATTTTGCATGCAGTATATAAATTGTAAAAATACAATGGTAAATTTGAAACACAATCTTAGGAATT
>WAAF01020126.1:0-16501 GCA_013400475.1 Tricholaema leucomelas
CACTCCTCCTGGAGTGTTAACCCTATACAAATGTGAAGTCTCAGAGATTTGCAAAGACCCTTTCCCAGCCCTGGCAAGTGGTGCTCTCTCCCTCCAAACCTATCTGTTTGTCTTTAAAGAGACAGGCGCCTGTAATTTTAATGTCAGCGCCAGCATTACCAAAAAGGGCCCTGGCAATCAGGGGAGAGGTTTAATAGGTTTCCTGTCTTGTTCTTAATTTGCTGAAATTACAAAATCAATACTTGCAGTTGTAGCTGCAGCTACCCGTTTTACTGCTCTAAGATAAAGTCTACGAGAAAGTAACCTTCACTTTCAATTTGTGGCACGGAACATCAGGGTGTTCCTGGCCACTAACTAGTCTTGCTGTTCTCAGGCGCTGCCAGGCATGCTACAGCTGCCCTCTGAGGGGAGAGGCTCCTCTGGCATTAAGACAGCTCTCTCACCAAACACTCCTTTTGTTTATTTTTAGCTCTCACTTCATCCAGTTTTCATAGTTATTTGCCTGGGTATCAAAATTAACACAGAATATTAATTTTGCATAATCCCTCACACCTCTTAAAGTCACCTCCGTGTGGGTTGTTCCTTAGTGCCCTGGTTTGAGACTAGCTATGATGTTTTGGTGAGAAGAATTAGATGACAGGCTGTGAAAAGGAAGCAGTGGAGGTGGCTGCTGCACTCCTAGGCTTGCTGAGATCAGTTTTGGGCTCTCCAGTTGAAGAGGGACGGGGATCTGCTGGAGAGGGTCCAAGGGAGGTCTACGAGGATGATGAGGGGGCTGGAGGGCACTGCCTGATGAGAAGGGGCTGAGGGACTTGGGGCTTTTTAGTCTGGAGAAGAGAAGACTGAGAGGGGATTTGACCAAAGTTTATAGGTATCTGAGGGCTGCCAGAATGGGGGGGACAGGCTCTGCTCACTGCTCCCTGGGGTAGGACAAGGAGCAATGGATGGAAGCTGCAGCACAGCAGGTTCCAGCTCAACACAAGGGGGAACTTCTTTACTGTAAGGGTCCCAGAGCCCTGGCACAGGCTGCCCAGAGAGGCTGTGGAGTCTCCTGTGGAGCCTTTCCGGGCCTGTCTGGATGTGTGCCTGTGTGAGCTGTGTCAAATAGTATGGTCCTGCTCTGGCAGGGGGGGTGGACTCAATGATCTCCTTGGGTCTCTTCCAGTCCCTAACATGTGAGCCTGGGATCCTGTGAGATGTATAAGAACAAGAACACAAACACAGATAACAGAGTTGCTGTGCTACTTTGAGCCTAGCTGGGATATTTTGGTGAGAAGAATTAGATGCTAGGCTGTGAAAAGGAAACAGTGGTGATGGCTGCTGCACTCATAGGCTTGCTGAGATGGATAACAATAAGAACACAAACAACACAGTTTGTGCTCTGGCTTTGGGCTGCACTTCTCTCTCTAACCTGCCATCTGTCTAACTAATCCTTCTGCTTCCTAGCCCCCCTGACTGATCCTCCAAACTCACCTTCAATGTAAGGCAAACTCTGGGGTAAGGTAGAGGAGTGGGAGGAAGGTGGAAGGGTGATTGGGAGCCCCTCCTGGGGACTCAGGTTTCTGGCAGGGCTGTTGTGTTTCTGTATTACTTTTTTGACTTGCCTCTTTCTGTCTATAGCTGTATAGATTGTAACTGTCTGTTTGTGTCTTGTGCTAAGCTGTGAATATAAAGCTTCATGCAATTCTCCAGCTTGGCTGAGTCTAGTCTGGGAGATTTTCACAGCTGGGGAGGGGGCAGGTAACACCCAAACCATCACAACCTGCTTCTCTGTGTTGGGCTTTGAACTATGCTGCACAAGTGATGGATGATGAAGTGTTCTAATCTTTGGCTTAGCTCTCTCTATCTCCTTTTATTACAAAGCTGCATATTTGTCTGCTGCAGTTAGAGAAATAAACTCTCCATAGCCAAATCAGACCTTTAACAGTGAACATGGCTGCAGATGCAAACAGGTGCTGAATGGACCAAAGGTAGGACAAGCAGAGCAGCTGCTGCAGGAGAGAGGTGAAGCTGCTCTACAGAGTAAGAAGGAAAGAAAAAGGTAAAGACCTTTTCATGGGCTGTGATGGTTTGGGTGTCCCCCGCCCCCCACACTTTTAGAAATCACCCAGACTAGACTCAGTCGGCTCTGGAAATTGAATGAAGCTTATATTTACAGCTGGCACAATTTACAAGCAGATATTCACAGTATATACAGTTATATACAGAAATATACAAGGTAAAAAAGGTAATACAAACACAATTCCCCTCCCAGAAACCTGAGTCCCCAGGAGGGGCTCTCAACCACCCCTCACCTTCCCCCTACCCCTCTCAACCTTACCCCAGTCCTAAGGAAGAATGGAGGTTCGGCCAAAAGGGTTAAAAGCAAGGTGAAGCAGCCAAGCAAAGGAGGGTGAGGTTAGAAAGCAAGATGGAGTCCAGCCAGCAGCCACGAGCTCCCCAGCAGGCAAAGTTCCCCAGCGAGGAGAAGAAGCAAATGCCCTAATCTTTGTTTTGCCTTTCTTCTTTTGTATACATCTCAGCAAGACTGTGAGCGAAGTAGACCTCACCATTGTTTTCATTTTACAGCCTATCATCTAGTTCTTCTCACCAAAACATGCTAGCTAGGCTCAAACTAGCACATGGGCTGCTCTGCTTCATCTCTTGGGCTACAATTACCTGAAGGGAGGCTGTAGCCAGGTAGGGTTGGTCTCTTCTCCCAGACACCCAGCAACGGAACAAGAGGACACAGTCTCAAGTTGTGCCAGAGGAGGTCTAGGCTGGATGTTATTTTTGCCCAATGGTGGCAGACAGGAGAGGTGCCTGAGGACTGGAGGAGAGCCAATGGCACTCCAAAAAGGGCAAGAAAGATGTTCCAGGGAACTATGAATCAGGCAGCCTCACCTCCATCCCTGGAAAAATGATGGAGCAGTTCCTTCTGGAGGGCATCTCAAGGCACTTGGAAGAGAAGAAGGTTATCAGGAGTAGTCAGCATGGATTTTCCAAGGGGAAGTCACATTTGACCAACATTTGCTGATCCAGACCAGGATGCTGGTGGCCTTCTTGACCACCTGGGAACACCCTGGCTCATCATCAGCCAGCTGTTGATCCACACCCCCAGGCTTTTTTCTGCACCTTTCTGGCCACTCTGCCCCAAGCCTGGAGCATTCATGGGGTTTTTGTGAGCCAAATGCAGGACCCAGCACTTGGCCTTGTTGGAGCTCATACAACTATAGTGCCTCAGATACAGGATACCTCTACTGGGCACCACTTTTACACTGTTTCCTCTATTAGGATGAAACAGCTCAGCATTAGATTGTCCCTTGAATGGCAAGGCTCTTGTCTCTCCAAGCTATGGTCTTTCATGCCAGTAGTTTAGAGCAGCAGAGCAAGGGGACACAGCCTCAAGCTGTGCCAGGGCAGGTCTAGGCTGGATGTGAGGAGGAAGTTGTTGGCAGAGAGAGTGATTGGCATTGGAATGGGCTGCCCAGGGAGGTGGTGGAGTGGCCGTGGCTGGAGGTGTTGAAGCCAAGCCTGGCTGGGGCACTTAGTGCCATGGTCTGGTTGGTTGGGCAGGGCTGGGTGCTAGGTTGGGCTGGCTGAGCTTGGAGGTCTCTTCCAACCTGGCTGATTCAATGATTCCATGATTCTTTCAGCTACAGTAGTGAGGAAATCGAATCCTCAGACTCACACACATCATCTAATCCTCCAATTCCAGTCCAGCCTTTCCTGGCAATCTTCTGTGCTTAAGCATTAAAGTCATAAGAGACAGCTTTGATCTTTTTTGTCCCTTTTCCCTTTTAAATGGTGTGGTTTAGTTGCTTGTTTGTGTGTTTGGAGGGGTTTCTTTGTTTCTATTCTTCTACAATAACCCTCTTCCTAAACTGCTTTTCAGCCTTCCTCATCACTTAGCTGGGTGATATTCTGGAGCTGTTAGCACTGCAGGCAGGCCTTGGCTTGCCTGGTCCTCTCCTAGTGAAGCAAGATAAAGAATGTTAAGCTGCCACTCACACAAGATTGCAGCAGGAGATCTCTCTCGGTGCCTTCCACCGACTGTACAAAGGAGAAGGAGCTCTCAGCACCTGCAACCCCAAATGTTAATGAGCAGCCAGGCACAAGTGCAGGTAGCACTTCTTGCTCCTCAGCTACAGTAACTTCAAGCTGGACACTTTGCTCCAAAGTGGCACATGATGAGATCAGGCCACCCCTTGAGTCCTGTGTTCAGTTCTGGGCTCCTCAGTTACAAGAGAGATGTTGAGGTGCTGGAAGGTGTTGAGAGAAGGGCAGCAAGGCTGGGGAGGGGCCTGGAGCACAGCCCTGTGAGGAGAGGCTGAGGGAGCTGGGGGTGTGCAGCCTGCAGAAGAGGAGGCTCAGGGCAGAGCTCATTGCTGTCTGCAGCTCCCTGCAGGGAGGCTGTAGCCAGGTGGGGTTGGGCTCTGCTGCCAGGCAGCCAGCAACAGAAGAAGGGGACACAGCCTGAAGCTGTGGCAGGGCAGGTCTAGGCTGGATGTTAGGAGGAAGTTGTTGTCAGAGAGAGTGATTGGCATTGGAATGGGCTGCCCAGGGAGGTGGTGGAGTGGCTGTGGCTGGAGGTGTTGAAGCCAAGCCTGGCTGGGGCACTTAGTGCCATGGTCTGGTTGATTGGCCAGGGCTGGGTGCTAGGTTGGGCTGGCTGAGCTTGGAGGTCTCTTCCAACTGGTTCATTCTATGGTTCCCTGTTAGGATATAGGGAATGGAGAGTGCAGTTTTCAGGACTGGGATATAGTTAACCACAGCAGGAAAACAGAACCTCCAAATGCCAGAGCTGCCTTCTTTTTGCTCTGGTTTTAAGTAGCTGTTCAGTGTAAGGGCACACTGTTTGTCCTGTGCTGTACTCTCTAAATGAAAATTCAGGCTAGATCTAGAAGCAATTCTCCACAAAAGGAAACAGAAGCATTTGTCTCTAAATAAGTCAAGAGAAACAGCAAATGATTCAGTGAAGAGCAGTTGTGTCACTTCAGTTTGTGCTGATTTGTCCTCCAGTGTTTACAGCACTCAGCTCAGCAGGCTCAGCACCCCAAATCTATATTTAATTTAAAGCCTTGCACCATCACTCAAATCTTTCTACAGCCTCACTACAGTCTAAAGAACAAGGGCACAGGGACCTGTTTACCTGAAGCTTTTTTGCTGGGCTCCAAGGGATTGCAGAACAGTTTTAAATGTATTGCATCAGGAGAAAAGAAAATGAAAGTTTGAGATGTAATTGTGGAACAAAACATTTACCACAGCTCACAGGATTCCTGCCTCCCTTAGATGACACTTTTCAAGCATCCTCAGCAAGAGGTCAGATTGCAAAATGTTCTGAAAGCAGCTTTAAACTCTGCAAAATGAGAGGGATCTCAGCAGCAGCAGCCATATGCTGATCAGGAGAAGTAATGCGATAGACGCAGCCACTGCCATGACACTGAAACCTTTGCACCAATTCACAGCGCTTTGGAGAGTGAAAGAAAGTGTATTGATCCCCACAGGCACACAGAGACTGCAAGGCTCAATCCTAAGAGATGCAGAAATCAAAGTTTTACCCCCCAGAAAAAAAAGGCAAATGAAAGAAAACCAAACCAAAACAAATCCTCAACCCCCACCCCCCCGAAACTCTCCTCCAAAACAACAGACAAGCAAGTGTCCGTTTAAGCACACGCAGGTGCTCTAGAGATGTCTGGCTTGGCAAAGGGAATGAGCCCTCAGTTTCCATTACCTTCAGCCAGGGCAGCACTCTGACTGCACTCTCTGACTGCAAAGGCAAGCCTGCTGCACAGGCAGAGCTATTGATGTCGCATGTGCAGTGTCACACAACAGCAAACCTTTGTGCCCTAGCCCTGGTGGTGGCATGCAGCAGCGCAGCGCTGAAGGTTGGACTTCATGACCCTGGAGACCTTTTCCAACCTTAATGACTCTTTGATTCTATGAACATTGTTGCAGAGGGGTTCGATCCTTGCCAGGCTGCTGAGGGGAAAGTCTCTCTTAAATAACTGTAGAGAGTCTCTCCCCAGGGAAAGGAATCACAGCATTGCAGCATCACAGCAGAGCAGGTATTGGAAGGCACCTCTGGAAATCACCTAGTCCAACCCCTCTGCTAAAGCAGGGTCACCTCGAGGACAAGGACACATACAGGCAGCTTTTGAAAGCCTTCAGAGAAGAAGACTGCACAACCTCTCTGGGCAGCATGCTCAGGGCTCCAGCACCCTCACAGCAAAGAAGTTTTTCCTTAAGGTCAAGCAAAACTGTTAGTGTCCTATTTTGTGTCTGTTGCCCCTTGTCCTATCATTGGGCACCAATGGGAAGAGCCCATCCCCATCCCCATTACCTCCACCCTTTTGCTCTTGATAAGCATAGAGAAGATGCCCTCTCAGCCTGCTCTTCTCCTGGCTTAGCAGCCCCAGGTCTCTGAGAGATGCTCCAGTTCCCTCTCCAGTAGTTCTCTGTCTCCCTTGAGCTGGGGAGCCTGGAAGTGGGCGCAGTACTCCAGATGTGGCCTCACCAGGGCAGAATGGAAGCTGAAGTAAGGAGAGTTTGGTGTCTCCCTTGAGCTGGGGAGCCTGGAACTGGGCACAATACTCCAGATGTGGCCTCACCAGGGCAGAATGGAAGCTGAAGTAAGGAGAGTTTGGAAATCAAGCTGTGGTTTTGCTTGCATTTACCATCCACATTTTTCCAACGTGCAATGAGATTCCTATAGGAAAATCTGTGTCCTCTGAAAATCCACTGCCTGCTGTGCACTCATCCAGCTTTATCATAGAACCACAGGATCATTTTGATAGGAAAAGACCACTAAGATCATTTGGTGCAACCATTCTCTGACTCTCCCAAGTTATCATTGCCCCAGCAACAGCAGCGCAGCCCCCTCAGCAACAAACAGCCCAGAACTGGTTCTGGCACTGTCTGGGCTCTCTCTGTTACAAAGTCTGATCAAAGGCTGTCAGAAACGTTGGCTCTAGATGATCCTCACTGTGAAACATGTTCCTTCCTCAATACCTCAGTTGACCTTTATAGGAGCCTGGGCAGAGGGTGCTGGTGTGGAGGGCCCTTGTGCCTGCGTGCTGTGTCGAGGGCGCCTGCGGTTCTTGAACCAGTCCAGCCCTCAGGATCAAAGAATCAAAGAATCATGGAAAGTCTTCAAAGATCATCAACTCCAGCCCTCAAAGCAACACCACCACCATGGCCATCAAATCAAGTCCTGAAGAGCTATGCCTACATGTTTTTTTTACCACCTCGAGGGATGGGGACTGCAGCACCTCTCTGGACAACTTGTGCCAATCCCTGACCACTCTTTCATAGTATCCAACATAGCCCTCCCTGGGGAATCTTGTGGTCATTGCATCTTGCCCTGTCACTTGTTACTAGGGAGAACAGACCAACTCACATCTGGCTACAACCCCCCCTTCAAAGACTTGTAGAGAGCAATGAGGTTTCCCCTTAGCCTCCTCTTCTCCACATTAAACTCCCCCCAGCTCCCTCAGCTGCTCCTCCCCAGCCCTGTTTCCAGACCCTTCCACAGCTTTGATGCCTTTCTCTGCACCTGTGAGGAGAGGCTGAGGGAGCTGGGGGGGTGCAGCCTGCAGAAGAGGAGGCTCAGGGCAGAGCTCATTGCTGTCTGCAGCTCCCTGCAGGGAGGCTGTAGCCAGGTGGGGTTGGGCTCTGCTGCCAGGCACCCAGCAACAGAAGAAGGGGACACAGCCTCAAGCTGTGCCAGGGCAGGTCTAGGCTGGATGTGAGGAGGAAGTTGTTGGCAGAGAGAGTGATTGGCATTGGAATGGGCTGCCCAGGGAGGTGGTGGAGTGGCCGTGGCTGGAGGTGTTGAAGCCAAGCCTGGCTGGGGCACTTAGTGCCATGGTCTGGTTGGTTGGGCAGGGCTGGGTGCTAGGTTGGACTGGCTGAGCTTGGAGCTCTCTTCCAACCTGCTTGATTCTATGATTCTATTCTATGTTTTTTGTAGTGAGGGGCCCAAAACTGAACCCAGTATTGAAGGTGCAGCCTCTGAGTTAGGAGAAGGACAAGGTCAAATCTGCAGCACCAAGTCCCTTTTCCCACTGGCTGCAGCAGGAAGCAGTATTTTGGGATGGGCTATCCACAGGTTTCAGCACTAGGCAGTCTCCAGCCTTTGGGAAAAGGCAGGAAGGGAAGGAGAACCTTCAGAAATTCTCTCCAGCCCTGGAAAAAGGAGACAGCTTTGCACTGTTTTTCTTCCCAGAAACATTTGTCCAGCATCTGCATTTCCTTCAGCCCTGTTGTACTTCCCAGCAGAGATGGTAATTCGACCCAGAGGATTTTGGCTATCTAAGCTGGGCTTAATCACTCAGCCCTATTACAGCACTAGAAGCCAGCTCAAAATATAGGGGTCCTTTTAGCAGCTTTCTTGCTTCAGCTAACAAAAATTATTCAAACTTCAGTTTTAGCCCAGCTTATTAAAGCAGGACTGTGTTTAAGTTATAGTAATTGTCAATAAAGTCTTTTATAGCAAATTTAACTCAGCCTATTTTAGATCTTGCCAATTGGAGACAGTTTCCATAAAAAGGAGAACAGCAACATTACAGAGCCATAACTCAAAAAGGGGGGGAAAGGAATTATTTAGCATGAAAGGAATTATTTAGCATAGTAAAAGGAGGTAGGACTAGGAGTAATGGGAGGAAATTAATAAAGGGAATGTATCAGTAGGGGAAAAAAAAAAAAAAAGGAGAAAAAAAACCCCTTGACTGTGAGTTAATCAATAGAAAAACCTCCCCAGAGAGCAAAGAGTGGCCTGCTGCTAGGCAATTTTAACACAACTGGCCAAAATATCACCAAATAAATACAGGCTGGAAAGAGTTCTGCGCTGCCACAGACAAAGAAGGCCAGGTTATCCGCTGTCCTCTCCTAAACCCCACGAAAGCCAACAAGAAAAGTGAGCTTTCTGACTGATAAACCCAGTGACATTCTGAATCCTGGCTGCTGAGATGCAGTTGTACAGCTGTTAACTTTGCCAGCATCATAAGAAAAAAGAGGGGGAAACATTTAAAAGGCAAAGTGTTGGCTTGGTTTGATGTTGCTTGTGCTCTCCCCCCACCCCTCCTCCTTTAAATTGCCATTCACTGTGTTGGTTTGAGTGGTCACTTGTATCTGCCTAGTCCTTGTGCCTTGGCTGGCATTCAGGTCACCAAAATTACACTGAAAAACTGCTGCATCACAATGGCTTAAATCATTCTTTTAATCTTTTGGATCCAATATTTTCAGCTGTTCAATGGGACGTAAAAGGCCTTAGACATGGATGACAAAGCCATATCAACACACAATCCTTTCTGAAAACTCACAACCAAAACCAATTCACAAACCCTTTGAAATCTTTGCTTTCAAAACCTTTGGTTCAAAATGCTTGGTTAGAAAGCTTTGATTTGAAACCTCTGGTTTCAGATCTTTAGTTTGATGCCTTTGATTTGAAACCTTCAATTTAAAATCTTTGGTTTGAAACCTTTGGTTCAAAATCTTTGCTTTGAAACCTTTGGTTTAGAATCCTTGCTTTGAAACCTTTGGTTTAAAATCCTTGGTTTGAAACTTTTGGGTTAAAATCCTTGGTTTGAAACTTTTGGTTAAAGATCTTTGGTTCAAAATATTTTCTTCAAATCTTTGGTTTGAAACTTTTGGTTCAAAATATTTGGTTTAAAATCTTTGGTTTGAAATCTTTGGTTTAATATCTTTGGTTTGAAATCTTTGGTTTAATATCTTTGGTTTAATATCTTCAGTTTAATATCTTTGGTTTGAAATCTTTGGTTTGAAACCTTTGATTCAAAATCTTTGCTTTGAAATTTTTGATTCCTAATCTTTGGTTCCAAAGCTTTGGTTCCAAAGCTTTGCTTTAAAACCTTTGATTTGAAATCTTTGATTTGAAATCTTTAGTTTAAAATCCATGGTTTGAAATCTTTGGATTGAAATCTTTGCTGCAAAACCTTTGGTTTAAAATCCTTGGTTTGAAACCTCTGGTTTGAAATCTTTGGTTTAAAATCCTTGGTTTGAAATCTTTGGTTTGAAATCTTCAGTTCAAAATCTTTGGTTTGAAACCTTTGGTTTGAAACCTTTGGTTTGAAACCTTTGGTTCACTTTGGTTTGAAACCTTTGGTTTGAAATCTTTGGTTTGAAATCCTTGGTTTGAAATCTTTGATTTGAAATCTACTTTGACACCTTTGGTTCACTTTGGTTTGAAATCCTTGGTTTGAAATCCTTGATTTGAAATCCTTGGTTTGAAATCTTTGATTTGAAATCTACTTTGAAACCTTTGGTTCACTTTGGTTTGAAATCTTTGGTTGGTTTAAAATCTTTGGTTTAAAATCTTTGGTTTGAAATCCTTGGTTTGAAGTCTTTGGTTTAAAATCCTTGGTTCGAAATATTTGGTTCAAAATCTTTGGTTTGAAACTTTTGGTTCAAAATCTTTGTTTGAAATCCTTGGTTTGAAATCCTTGGTTTNTTCTCTTCTCTCTCTTTTTTTTTCATTCCTTCTCTTCTCTCTCTTTTTTTTTCATTCTTTCTCTTCTCTCTCTTTTTTTTTCATTCTTTCTCTTCTGTCTTTTTTTTCCTTCTTGGCCTTCTTTTTCTTTTTAACATTAACTATTAAATTCATTCAGCAAAAGCTAATCAAGACACAACCAGTGTGCTTCTGGGCTTTAATTTTTCACCCTTCTATTGAAACAGACTAAACTCTGCTCACTTTCCAGGCCAGCAGCAAGTTTGCAGGCAGGAAGCAGGCTGCAACACAGCCATTAGACAGCAACCCCTGTGCAGCAAGGCTCAGACTGTGCTGCTGTCCTGTCTTCCGTGGGTAGCACAAAACCTTTGAGCTATTCCATGACTGTATTGATACAAGCAGGCAATTTATTTAGCAGTCCACAGGAAAAAGAAATATGTAATTGAATGTGTGAATGAAAGTGGCAAATAAAAACACTCTGCAGAAATTTCTCTCTCTCCTGACAGGTTTTGTCAGGTGGAGTTATCACAGCTTTGGAAATGAAGAACTAAAATAAGCAGCAGCCTTGGCTTCAGCATTGTTCCACCTGAGCAACAACAACAAAACCCCCAAACAAAGAGTGCAGCAATCTTCCAAATCATTGCTATAGTATTTAAATGGCTGCTCCCCTGTTCAGTGTTTCAGATGTATCTGGTTTAGCTATTTTAAATAGGAAGGCCTATCTTAACACACAAATTTCCAGCCACCTGCCATAAACCCTTACGTGTAATTCTTTTCAAGCAGCATCTGCTGACAGGGAGTTGATTTCAGTCTGATCTACAGTGAAAGCAAGGATCACATCAGCGAGCTGTGACAGGCTTGAGAGCAAACCAGCACCAGCCTCCACAGCTGTAATTTTGTTGGATTAAACACGTTTCAGCTTACTTTTGATGCTGGTTTGGCTTGGCACATGAGCACATTGCCACTCTGGTCGGGTTTGAAGGTTGTTATTTTTTCCCCCCTCTTCTTCTTTTCATTGTGCAAGTTTAAGTGCTGCTAATAAAAGTTGTGCTCATCATCCGTTTGCAGCCATATGGCTTCGGTTCTGAGGGAGCAGAAGCTGCATTTCTGTATGCAGCAGAGAGCCTGAAAAGCAAATGCCTGTAGGACACCTCTCTAAAGCAGCCCAAACTTCTGTGGCACCAATGTTTTCCTGTTGTTATTATTTAGGAGTTCTAAATAGCACGTTTTAGCATGCAGATTGCAGTTTGCAGCCTGATTAACACTGCTGAAAGGTTCAGACACTGATTGCTACTGAGGGATGTTTATTTTTAAGGCTTTATGATGCTGTATTCAAATAATTCCGTGGTGCTTCTCAGGTCTCTTCAGACAGGTACAATTAGGAGGAAAAGGAATTGGGTTTTCTCAGATCTTCCTGGCTGCTGTTTCATTTAGTACAGCTCTTCAAGGTACTTTGTGTGGAAGTAAAATAAACAACTTACACAAGGCAGGGGGAAAAATGAAGTCAAGGGAAGGTTATGTAGTTTGAGATCAGTGTGATTTTTGTTAGGTAGGAAGCAGAGTGGTTTCCTAACTGGGTCCTGTCTAGCAATGGTGCCAACTTTCAGCCTACAAATAAGAGTGACAAAGTAAATGGTCCCATTGCTACTAGAAGCTTGTGACTTTGTCATGAAAGCATTTAAGCAATTACCTTTTAAACCTTTGGAAACCCTGTTCAAATATATTTTAGCATTAAGAACAAAACAAAGAAAAGCAAAAGAAAACAAAACTAAACAAAGCAAAAGAAAACAAAAGAAAGAAAAGCAAAAGAAAACAAAAGAAAGAAATGCAAAAGAAAACAAAACAAAGGAAAGCAAAATCAAAGACAACAAAGCAAAACAAACCAAAGCAAACTAAAACAAAGCAAAGCAAAATGAAACAAAGCAAAACAAAACTAAACAGAGCAAAACCAAAAAAAAAAGCAATGCAAACTAAAACAAAGCCAAATGAAACAAAACAAAACTAAGCAAAGCAAAACAAAAAAAGCAAAGCAAAACAAAACAAAATCAAATGAAAACAAAGCAAAGCAAAACAAACCAAAGCAAAACAAAACAAAGACAATCAAAACAAAACAAAACAAAGCAAAACTAAACAAAGAAAAGCAAAAGGAAACAAAGCAAAGCAAAACAAAACAAAGTAGAAGAAAAGAAAACAAAACAAAAAAATAAAAGCAAAAGAACAAATCAGAGAAAAGAAAGAAGAGAAAAGAAAGAAAAGAAGAGAAAAGAAGAGAAAAGGGAAGGGAAGGGAAGGGAAGGGAAGGGAAGGGAAGGGAAGGGAAGGGAAGGGAAGGGAAGGGAAGGAAAGGAAAGGAAAGGAAAGGAAAGGAAAGGAAAGGAAAGGAAAGGAAAGGAAAGGAAAGGAAAGGAAAGGAAAGGAGAGGAAAGGAAAGGAAAGGAAAGGAGAGGAAAGGAAAGGAAAGGAAAGGAAAGGGAAAAGAGGCAAAAGGAAACAAAACAAAAAAGAAAAGAAAAGCAAAACAAAGAAAAGCAAAAGAAAACAAAACAAAGCAAAAGAAAGCAAGAGGAAATAAAACAAAGCAATGCAAAGAAAAGCAAAAGAAAACAAAGCAAAGTGAAGCCAAACAAACAACAAAAAGAAAACCAAAACCAAACCAAAAAATTCACTCAAAAGAAGGGAATGTTGAGGCTCAGATATATCTCCAGCACAGAAGTTATTCAGAGCTCTCTTGTGTCCAGGGAATGCTGTGACTCACCACTTGCTTTGAGGGGTATCAACCGGTTTGCTGGTGTCAAAAGTGTGGAGGGTGAAGTGGAAGTTAAAGCTGCACTTGAAGGGCAGCAGCTCTTCTGCCTGGCTAACCAGCGTGATGTGTTTGTGCACCTTGGAATGCATTTAAACGCCCATTCAGCCTTTCTGCCTAGAGGCACCCAACATCCCTGGCATCCCCAGTATGCTCCACGAGGGGTTTGTGCCATCCCAGTCACCACACTGTTAAGCCGAGTGAGAGCTGCAAATGTTTGAGAAAGAATTTACTCTTGGCAAGAGCTACTCCCTTAGAAATAAGCAGCATCACTGCACTGATTGCTTCGTGGCACGCTTTAAATTCAGCACTTTGTCACCTCACTTAGACCCAGCCCATAAGCAGTCTCCGTGACAAACTTAGGAAGCTGAGGTTTGGTGGTGTTGTTTTGTTTGTCTGTTTGCTTGTTTAATATCACTTCACTTTACCTGCCAGGTTACTACAATTCCTTCTTTTCTGATTCTTCTTTACTATTTAGCATCTGACTTCTTCCACACCGAGGTAACTTCTGCAGAATGCATCAGAAAAGGAGGCAAGGACATTTTAGATAGCGTCAGAGGCATCGGCTGTTAAATACCTGCCTGTGCCTGGAGAGGCACACAACTGAGCTTCAAAAATACCCCCTATTTTAATAAGGTGTTTGAACTTGAATGATTGCAGCAGCAAAGCATTCCACAAAGCACCTTCCCTTCAGAGGTTAAGAAAAAGCCACTGCTGTAACCTTCCTCCAACTCTCTTTCTGCTCATTTTCTTGGTTTGACTCTGTTCCCTTTGCTTTTTGCTTTCCTGCCTTCTCTCGACCACAGGTAGCTAATAAACCCCAGCTTTGTGAGCCAGGTATTTCAAGCCTTACTAAAAATTAGCTATTTGAGGGGGGTGGGTATCACCTTCTGCCAAGAAACACCCTCCTGTAACATAAGCAAAAAAGCACTGGTGAGGTTCTGTCTCAGTAGCTTACCCCTGCCCAAGACAGTAGATAAGGGGATCTGTTACAGGACAGCGTTGTCACTCCATGCCGTGTCTACTGCTGGGAACAGAGAAACAGCAAAGCTAGAGAGCCCAGCCTTAGGACTTTATCTCTTTTCTCCTTCTTGAGATCTACTCCTTAGTAGACTCATTTGATCACCAAGGCTAAGTTTCATCCCCAAATGAAAAGGCATTGCCTGTGTTTGCACCCAGCTACACCACTTCAGCCCTGCGGAGGAGAAAAAAAAGATTGCCCTCCGAATCTGATTGATTTCTTTTGCCCGGGACCGTTTAGCACCTTAGCTGTAGCTACAAGAAAATATGATTGCCTCGTTTTAATGAGGCTTTATTTTAATCAGATGTGTGGAAGCGAACCCAACCTATCGTCCATCTGCAGAATTCTGCAACTGAGCTTTCCTCTTCCGCGCGGCGCTGCCGGATTCGGGAGGCGAACCGCACAAACAAAGCAACAGAATGGGGACGGAGGGGAGGAGGAGGAAGCAATTTGGAGTCTGTAAGGAGGTTACCATAAAATTTACATTTCCCATAAAATCTAAGTAGCCACCATTTTGCTGTAATCCCAGAGCAGCAGGGAAATGGTGGTAGAGAAGAAAGCTACCTGACCAGACACGTTTCATCACTGTTTCTATCCATCACTATCTTCTTTTGCTACCACGACTATCGTTCACCTTCCTCCTCCTTGCAAGCCACACCCTAAGTTTGGATTAAAAATCAATAGGTACAACATAGGAACTAGTTAAGGGCTAATTATCAAACTGGGACTACATGCCAGAGAAGGTCTTTCCCTCAGCCCCCCCCACTCCCCCCACTCTCCTCCCCCCCCCCAACACCTTCAAAAAGTACAGCATAGTGTTTCTATCACAGACTGATGAATACATCCCTGGCAAGTGCTACTGCATGAAAGCTGTATCCTAGAGGTAGAGCCCACGGTGTGGAATATGCTGCTGCATTGGTCAGTATGAGACTTTAATTATTAGCTGATGAAATACACTGAAGTGACACTGAAAGCACCCAAAATGGCTTGAACTAATTGGTTTTTTTTCTTGTGCAATGTTGCACTGGGTGCAGTGCTCGCTGGCTAAGTGATCGTGCCTAGAGTCTAGCAGTGGGTACCGAAGCATCACTTTGGCTAAGCAATCCCATTGAGGGGGAAAGGTGAGGGGGGCTGGGATTTGGGTTTGGTTAATGCATGCTTTTTAGCTGGGGGGGAAGGGGAAGAATTCCTACCTGTACCTAAAGGGGGAAACAGCCTTTGTGGGAATATTTTGTGACATTGTGCTATCCAAACTCCAAGAATCGGTGAAGCTGATCCTGTCACCTGCAGGGGCAGCAGCCTGCCCTGGCAGCTTTATTAACTAGCTCCTAAATTTCTCCGGAGGTGATGAAGCAGAGGAGCAGTTCCGGACGTGGCTTTTCTAGCGCTGCCCTTGCTGTTCGTGGCGACAGCTACGGGATGAAGGTCCAAGGGATGGCATTGGCAAGTGCAGCCTGCCAGAGGAAAGCGCCCTCATGATTTGCAGATAACAGCCGAATGTTTTCTATTCAAATCTCTCTTTAACTAATAAATCAGCCAACACACAAAGGGAGGCCTTTTGGAGCGATAACAGAGAGGGAACTGAAAGGGGTTGGGCTGGTTTGGGTCGGGTTTTGGGTGGGTTTTCTTTTCTAGGGAAACTTTTTGGGGCCATCCTTAAAGATGCCAATTTGGTTTGTACAAATCTGCAATTGTGTAGAAGTAAAACAAATGTCCTGCCCCTCTGAAGGGCTCTTTGCTCCTTGCCGGCAGAGGATTTAGCTAACACTGCCACCTATTGCTGAAAGCTGAGCCCGACTGGAAGCTGCTGCAGTTTTGTTGTCGCTGTCGTGGTTTAGCTGCCAGGTTTTCATTATTTCTAATAACCAAAGGAGATTTTAATAGTCGAGGATGCTGAAATGTACCAGCGCCTGCCTTGACCATGGCCATAACTTAGCTGGAATTAATGGAAGTTTCACACAAGAATATTTCAATAGCTGTGAGGTCTAAAAATGCTAAGAGATGTTGAAAACTATTTGCTATATAGAATTTATTCGTGTTTATGTAATAGGTATATTATATAAGAGATATCGTTTATTTTAGATATATGGGTATGTGTTTTTAGAAGGAAGGAAGGAAGGAAGGAAGGAAGGAAGGAAGGAAGGAAGGAAGGAAGGAAGGAAGGAAGGAAGGAAGGAAGGAAGGGAGGAAGGGAGGAAAGGAAGGAGGGAGGAGGGGAGGGGAGAAGGGA
>WAAF01020127.1:765-11818 GCA_013400475.1 Tricholaema leucomelas
AATACATATAAATATATATAAATATACTTAACAATATATAATAAATACATAATACATTTTGTGTATATATAGAGAGATATCTCTCTCTCTCCCTATATATATTTGCATATATATGTATATATATATACAAAAAAGATAGCTAGCTAGCTAGCTAGCTAGCTAGATAATCTTTTTTTGTAGAGCCATAAGCAACAAATTCCAGTCCCAGGTCAACAGAACAGGAACTCTGAGATGAAGGGTTCTTAGGAAAAAATGTATTTAGTTAGAGAGAGAACCTAGAGGAGAAAGCTGCTCCATGGCATAAGGCTCTGTACATTTATTCATAGCTCATTTCCTCAAGGGAATAGAATGGAAACATGTCCACAGAAGGGCAATGAGGCTTGTGAAGAGCCTGGAACATATAGAATCATAGAACTATAGAATCAACCAGGTTGGAAGAGACTTCAAAGCTCATCCAGTCCAACCTAGCACCCAGCCCTGGACAATCAACCAGACCATGGCACTAAGTGCCTCAGCCAGGCTTTGCTTGAATACTTCCAGAGATGGCAACTCAAGCACCAAGCTGGGCAGCCCATTCCAATGCCAATCACTCTCTCTGACAGGGAGCTTCTGGAGAGTCTGGGCTAAGAGGAGGCTAAGGGGAGACTTTACTGCACTCTGTAACTACTTGAAAGGAGGCTGGAGTAAGGAGGGGCCCAGCCTCTTTGCCTTGATGAAAAGTGACAGGACTAGAGGAAATGGTTACAAGCTGTGTCAGGCGTATTTGGAAATGCTTCAAACTTTGGAATCATTATCAAATATTGGAATGGTCTACCCGGGGCAGTGGTGGGTTCAGCACGCCTGGAGGAGTTGAACCTGGCACTTAGGGGCATGTTTTAGCATTGAGTCTTCAGTTCGGGGTTGATGGTTGCATTAGATGATCTTTGTGGTCTCTTCCAACCAGATGTATTCTGTGATTCTGTGATTCTGTGATTTTGTTTCCGTCCTTTGTTTTATTTTCCATGGAGGAAAATAGGTCAGAACTGCAACAATATTATTTAAACAGACTAACATGTAGCTCCACTCCTGTTTTCAGGCAGGGGTCCAAACTTTTCAGATACTAGAAAAATCATATGACTGTGATCATGAAGTTCCCCAGAGCTGGGGTTTGTTTCTTTTTTGGGGAGTTGTTTCTAATTTGCCTTCTATTTTATTTTCTCTAAATGCAGCTGCATCTTCACAGAATCACAGAAATCCCCAGGGTGGCAAAGCTCCTCAGGATGGCCAAGTCCAACCTAGAACCCTACTCTACAAGTTTTACCTTAAACCGTATCTCCAAGAACCACATCCAAATGACTCTGAAACACACCCAGGGTGAGTGACTCCACCACCTGCCCAGGCAACTCGTTCCAATCCCAGAACCACTTTCTCTGTGAAAAACTTTTTCCTAATGTCCAATCTAAACCTCCCCAGCCTCAGCTTGAGACCATTCCCCCTTGTTCTGTCTCCGATTTCCTGTGAGCAGAGCCCAGCAGCAGCCTCTCCACAATGTCTCTTCAGGTAGCTGGAGACAGCAATGAAGTCTCCCCTCAGCCTCCTCTGTTTCACACTAACCATCCCCAGCTCCCTCAGTCATTCCTCACAAGATTTATTCTCCAGGCCCTTCCCCAGCTTTGTTGCCCTCCTCTGGACCTGCTCCAGCACTTCCATGTCTCTTGTATTGCAATGCCCAAAACTGAACACAACACTCAAGTTGTGGCCTCATCAGAGCAGAGTCCAAGGGGACACTCACCTCCCTGCTCCTTCTGGCCACAGTATTTTTAATTCAAACCAGGATGCCATTGGCCTTCTTGGCTGCCTGGGCACACTGCTGGCTCGTATTCAGCTCCTGTCTATTACAACCCACAGGTCCCTTTCTGCCAGACAGCTCATCATGAGAAGCCTCACTGCCCTCCTACCACCTGGATTGTAAGAGAATAGTCAACTTCTGAAGGTGTTCAAGAAAAGACTGGATGGAGCACTTAGTGCCATGGTCTGGTTAATTGTCTAGGGCTGGGTGCTAAGTTGGACTGGATGATCTTGGAGGTCTCTTCCCAACCCGGCTGATTCTATGATTCTGTAATAATCAGAAAGGATTTCTTCTTCCGCTCTATGTGGCGTTTGGCACTCTGATTATGGTCAGAGTCTAATTTTAACTACTGAGGGAACATGACAATTGATCAAGGAACTAACCTCTGTTAACTAGTAGAGGTGCTGGAGAGGAAGCACTCTAGAGGACTGCCTCAGATTTTAGCAGTATCACTTCCACAGTCTCCATTATGGAGATGTGGATTATAACAAAGAAAAAAACACTAAGATATTACTTTATTTATATGTGAAGCTACGCATGTTGCACTCACAGTCTTGAGCTTTAAAGATGTGATTATGTATTAAAATAAACCCCAAGTTATCCAGGATTAAGAAAGAACATATGTACAACTCAGTCACTTGGGATCAAACACGAGATCCAGAAGGCAGCTGCAAAGCACAGATGAACAATTTTGTTTGACACAATTACCTTGATTGCAGCTAATCTGATTTGGGCTGCTGTATGTGTATGTATGTGTATCTAATCTTACATAAGGGTTCATCCTTTTGCTGGATGATTTAGGTCAAAACACAAAAGACAAAATAGCTAATAAATAAGGAACATTATCAAAATCTTAAATCCAAAATTGTAGTTTATTTCCACAATCCCAACGCTTTGATGAAAATTGTTTATTATATGGCTGAGTTCCTAGCTAGGAGACATATTTTTTTTTCTCCTGGTCTTTGAAGATTCTGCCATAGTCTTAGAAATAAAATGAGGGGAAAAATAAAAAAAAGAAAAGGGGAAAAAAAAGGAGGCAAATTGCTGTGCTTTTCTGTAATTTTGTAAAACAGGGTGTTTCAAGAGAAATTATACTAGCGGATGGTATCTGCCTTGTACCACATAACACATGTAAAATACCTGTAATTTTGTCCTTTCAAGCCATGCATGGAGAAAGATAATAAACACAAACACAACCATACTAGTTTGTAGACATGAAGACTTCACAAGTTAGAGAGATCTCAGGCCTGCTAACTATCGAAGATGAGATCTGCACCGCACACCAAACTACCTGAAATTGCCTTAAATTTAAGGTGTAATTTATTTCAAATCGCATAAAGTTGTATACAGCAGCACCAGCATACACAGGCATGCTGGATGTGTGTCTGTGACTGTGACTGAGTTGAAATAGAACTCATTTCTGGGTTACAGACACAGTTGTATTGGGATGGATTGTGTAAAACACATGGGTATATATGCATCAGGTCTGGTCTTCATGTCCTGACATAATTCTGGTTTTGCTTTTTCTTAATATTTTTTTCTTAATAATTCTTAATAATTTTTAGAAAAAAAGAAGCCATTTGTCACAAAATGCTTTTTTCTTCTAAACACTTTTCTTTCCCAAAGGAGGCACTATGCTTCAAAATATTACACATTCAGCATGATTTCCTGTGAGCTTTTGCTCATTTTGCCATTTAAAAAGTACCTGCTGGACCCAAGTGTGTTTTCCTCACAACTGTTTCCTTGCACTCAAAATTGCATCTGATGCTTCTTGGTGTTAAACGGTTTAATTAACTTGAAGATTATGGTAAATTAAACCGGGTGAATCACGTTATTAGTTCGCAGATGTGCATGACCTACTCTAAGTGCACAGAGGAAAATGGGAAGCTTTCCACAGAGGTCAAGTTTGGGTAAATCTATGCTCTTCCCTCTGTAAGCAATGAGTTCTGCCACCATCAGATATGTCAAGCAAATAGTTTCATGAACCAGAACTAAGAATGCCTCATTTTCAAAGATTTGTCTCTTGTGATTGATCGAAGCCTGTGTTTAAGGCCACCCCCTAATTAAAATACCCGTAAGACACCTCTTGCATGTAGGTTTGTAGATTCACAGATTTATAGAATGGTTTGGATTGGAAGGGGCTTTAAGGACCAACTAGTTCCAATGTCCCTACCAAGGGCAAAGACAGCTTCTACCAAACCAGCTTGCTCAACGCCTCTTCCAACCTGATCTTGACCTTCAGGGAGGAGGCACTCATGACTTCCCTGGGAAACCTGTTTCAGTGTCTCACCACTCTTACTGTAATGAATTTCTTCCACTATCTAGAATCATGGAATCATAGAATCAATCAGGGTTGGAAGAGACCACAAGGATCATCCAGTTCCAACCCCCCTGCCATGCCCAGGGACACCTCACACTAGATCAGGCTGGCCAGAACCTCATCCATCCTGGCCTTAAACACCTCCAGGGATGAAGCTTCCACAACCTTCCTGGGCAACTCCTCCCAGCTTCTCACCACCCTCATGCTGAACAACTTCTTCCTAACATCCACTCTGAATCTACCTGTGCTAGTTTGAAGCTAGCTAGAATGCTTTGGAGAGAAAAACTAGATTACAGGCTGTGAAAGGAAAACAGTGGTGATGTCTACTTCCCTCATAGGCTTGCTGAGATGTATAAGAACAAGAATCAAAACATAGATAAGGCNACCCATTTCTAGCGTGGTTCCATTCTCCCCAGTCCTACCACTCCCTGACAGCCTAAAAAGTCCCTTCCCAGCTTTCCTGTACCCCCCTTCAGATACTGAAAAGTCACAATAAGGTCATCTGGGAGCCTTCTCCTTTCCAGACTGAACAGCCCCAACTCCCTCAGTCTCTCCTCAGAGCAGAACCACTCCAGTCCTCTGATCATCCTTGTGGCCCTTCTCCGGACACTTTCCAGCACCTCCATATCCCTCTTGTCCCAGGGGCTCCAGAACTGGATGCAGTACTCCAGTTGGGGTCTCACCAGTGCGGAGCAGAGCAGGAGGATGTCTTCCCTTGCCCTACTGCCCACACTACTCTTCCTGCAGCCCTGACTCTGGTTGGTCCTCTGGGCTGTCAGAGCACACTGACAGCTAATATTGAGTTCTCTTAGGTTCATAAGCAGAAGATGGTAAGATGGCTTTTTCCAGTGGTGTGCAAATTCCATGTTTTTACTCTTCTGTCTGCTGTCCTGTATAGAGCAACTTACAGGAACCTTTTTTCACTTTAAAAATCTTTATTCAACCATCAATGTCTCTCACAGTAGAAAAACGAGGAGGGAAAGAAAGACAAATGGCATGATCACAAAAGGCTCACTTTCTTCAAACTCAGAGCAAGGAAGGGTGCAAATGACAATGCTGCTTAAATGTTCAGAAACCATGCAACACTAGATTGAAAACATATGAAGGAACTAAGCCATCAGGGAAATGCCTGAGAAGATTGAAAGCATCCTTCCAGCAAGGGCCATGCTTAAGGAACATGCACAGATTTCAGACAGACATGAAGTTACAGTGTTCCCAATTATCTTGTCACAGAGTAGGCTAATAATTGTCTTTTTAAATGGATAAATCCTTTGGCAGCTGGGAATTTTCCCTTCTATCTGTTAACCCACAGATGTAGGAGCTTCCTGCAATCACTGGCATCAACTGCCTCTCCAAACCAGAGCTGTGCTGCAGACCCATGGATTATTGCTCCTGGGAGCACAGTTGCTTCAGGAGCAGGGATCCAGAAATTACATTTCAGCTTTGGCCAGGTGGATTAACTGGCTCTGATGTGTCTTTTCCAGATGTACCACCTCTCACAGGCAGTGCAGCATGGCAGATGTGTGTTGGAAGGTAAAAGCAGGTTACCCAATGGATGGAAGCAGATAATGGGCGTTTTATTACAAATGCATCTCTCTTCAAAGCTCTTTTTCTCAAGGATTATTCAGATGACCTTAGTCATGACTTTGATTTCATAAAATGGAATTGAAACACTGTTCATTCCCGCAACTGATTATGTATATGGAAAGCATTACTAGATTTAAGAGATTAACCTCTTAACTGCTGGGCCTCTCTGAATAAAAGGATAATCCTTTTCTGTGCTGCTCATCCTGGTTACCAAAATTAACAAAGTGCACCGAAAGGTGGTTCATATTTCTGACACATTCAGACTAGCCTAAAGAGTGAAAAAATTAAACAATCAGTTCCTGCTACACATCTGTTACTCTTAGCCTGAAGGCTGTAGATAATAAGATAATAACAAAGCCTGGATGGGGCAAACAGTGCCATGGTCTGGTTGACTGGACAGGGATGGATGCTAGGTTGGGCTGGATGAGCTTGGAGGTCTCGTCCAACCTCGTTGATTCCATGATTCTGTAAGTCTATGATTCTAAGAGAGATTTGTTAATATGGGATTTTTTTTCCTGACATACAAATTCTCTTCCCAAATATGAGACTATCCAACTGGAAAAAAAATAATAAAGAGAAAAAAAATAATTATATATTCCTCAGCAGAGAGAAATTTCCATTCCTGGTTAGGTAAATTAACTCAGTGTAAGTCTCCCTGTCTTTTGGTAATGTTGTTGCCCTCAGTGCTTGGCCATGCTCCAGGGCTTTGGGCATGTATTTCACATTTACCTCTACCCCTCTTTTCATAGAATTATAGAATCAAGCAGGTTGGAAGAGACCTCTAAGATCATCTAGTCCAACCTAGCACCCAGCCCTATTCAATCAAATAAACAATGGCACTAAGTGCCTCATCCAGGCTTTTCTCAAACACCTCCAGGGACAGTGACTCCATCACCTCCCTGGGCAGCCCATTCCAATGCCAATCACTCTCTCTGCCAACAACTTCCTCCTAACATCCAGCCTATACTTCCCCTGTCACAACTTGAGGCTGTGTCCCCTTGTTCTGTTGCTGGTTGCCTGGCAGTAGAGCCCAACCCCACCTGGCTACAGCCTCCCTTCAGGTAGTTGTAGAGAGCAATGAGGTCTGCCCTGAGCCTCCTCTTCTCCAGGTTTGTCAAACCCAGGCTAAACAACTCAATTCTTTGTAAGTCAGTTCACTTTCCAAAATGCCAGTGCGCATGCGGAAGTTCCTTGTCCTCCTTCTTTACTTCTCAAAGTGCTCACCACAAATGCTTGAGGAAAGAGTAGATTTCTTGGAAATGGTGAAGTCTATCTCTCTTTCTAGGAGATTTCTACGTTCCTGATTTATGACTAAAGTGGGATAAGGTAGCAGATCCACAAGTGGCTGCACTTCACTGGGATATGATGTCATGCTTGAATTGCTCAGCCCACCCCACTGCATTTGAGCTCCCTGAATTTGCATTACTAGCTGTGGTCCTCTCTTATATGACAAATTCTGCTCAGTGATGTGAGTTTGAATTCTTCTTCCAAAAGCAGGCATTTCATTGACATAAATATAAATGTAGTGCAGATATATTTATGCTATGTAATTATAAATATAAATAGATATTTATCTGGGAAACATGCATAGCATTGTAAATGCTCAGTTTAATATGGATGCCTGTGTCAAAGATGTTGGAATCAAGGAATAACAGCAGCAAGCATTCCATCTTATACTCTCAGTGTCAGTCACACTCTAATTTCCTGTGCTCAAGATATATTTTAGTTAAATAAGTTCCAATAATCAAAAAGCTTCAAAATATCAATACTCCTGAAATTTTTGGTCCTCCCTCATACCCCTAACAGATGTGCTATGTGGGTTGGCAGAAAATAATCTGTTGGACCTCTCCTCACAACTGTGATTTAAATGGGAAGTCAGCTTAATGCAACTGTTGCCAGAGATCTTGACTGCCTAAGACAAAACCTTTGTTTTGAATATCCTAATTATTCATGAGATGAACAAATGTCTTTTTCACGTGGGAATGTTTATCACTTTTTGAAGATGAAATATTAGCTTCTTCCTCCTTCTGTGCCTTCCTTTCGTTTGTGTTGATAGTTTCTGACTTACTATCTGTCTTGTCTGCAATCCGTCGATGGATACTTCCCAGATCAGAAAAAACATTTCCCCACTTCCATTGCTGTACAATGTTTGGCCAAACAATGACCATGTGGCAGTGATGTCCCTAAAACTCCTGCACTTCCTACCTGTGGAAGGTAACAGCTCTTCTGTAGTACTTCATGTCCCAGATTTTCTCAAGCTTCAGTTTGAGGTTAGAGACCCAAACCACAACTCTAACCTATGATGTAATTTACAGATTTGTAGAAAGACATTTATTCATACATTGAGAGAATCATAGAATCATAGAATTAACCAGGTTGGAAGAGAACTCCAAGATCATCCAGCTCTAACCAATAAACCAGACCATGGCACTAAGTGCCTCATCCAGTCTTTTCCTGAACACCCCCAGAGATGGTGACTCCATCACCTCCCTGGGCAGCCCATTCTAATGCCAATCACTCTCTCTGCCAAGAACTTCCTCCTAACATCCAGCCTAGACCTCCCCTGGCACAACTTGAGACTGTGTCCCTTTGTTCTTTTGCTGAGTGCCTGGGAGACGAGAACAATTTCATCTAGCTACAGCCTCCCTTCAGGTAGTCAGAGAGAGCAATGAGGTCTGCCCTGAGGGTCCTCTTCTGCAGGTTAACACCCCCAGCTCCCTCAGCCTCTCCTCACAGGGCTGTGCTCCAGGCCTCTCATCAGCGTCATCGCCCTTCTCTGGACACCTTCCAGTGCATCAACATCTCTCTTGAATTGAGGAGGCCAGAATTGGACACAGTACTCAAGGTGTCCACTGTTGAGCACAGGGGCAGAATAACCTCCCTTGTCCAGCTGGCCACACTTTTCCTGAGCCAGCCCAGGATGCCATTGGCTCTCTTGGCCACTTGGGCACACTGCGTCCTCATGTTCAGCTACTCTCTACCAACACCCCAAGGTCCCTTTCTTCCTGACTGCTCTCCAGTCACTTTGTCCTTAGCCTATAGTGCTGCTTGAACATCAGTTCTTTTGTACTCCTTGCCACATGCTGCAGTCAGATGTCAGGTAGAAGAAGAATAGGAGAGACCTCAAGTCTCTTATTCACTGACAAGTGCACCATACTTGGGGGGCGTCAGGAAAAGTGTTACCAGCAGATCTAGGGAGGTTCTTCTCCCCTCCTATTCCAGGTGTGGTCTTACCAGGGCAGAGTAGTGTGTCCAGTTTTGGGCTCCGCACATCAGGAGAGATGGTGGACTGCTGGAAGGAGTCCAGCAGAGTGTCACAAGGATGACTGGGGGACTTCAGCATTGCCCCTATGGAGAGAGATTCAGAGAGTTAGGGCTGTTTAGTCTGGAGAAATGAAGACTGTGAGAGCAGATTTAATCAATGTATACAACTATCTGAGGGGTGGGTGTCAAGTGGATGAGGCCAAGCTCTTTTTGCTGATCACCAGCAATAAGCCAAGGAGCAATGGAACAAACTGAAACAGAGAATTTTCACCTCAAAATGAGGAGAAAGTTCTTTATAGTGAGGGTGACAGAGCCCTGGAGCAGGCTGCCCAGAGAGGTTGTGGAGTCTCCTTCTCTGGAGACTTTTAAAGCCTGCCTGGATACCCTCTCAAGCAAACTACCCTGGGTGATCCTGCCTTGGTAGGGAGGTTGGACTTGATGACCTCTAGAGGTCCGTTCCAACCTCTAAAGTTTTGTGATTCTGTGATCTTTCCAAAAAGGCAGCTTCAGCAATAATATTGCCTCTTGCTGCTATGGAAATTAAACAGAAAGTGTGTCTGTGTGAGTGTGCTTACCATCAAACAGCACAGATGTCATTAGCTTCTGCTGAAAAAATGAGATTGCTACTGAACTAGTGAAGAACTGTGTTCTTAAAGAGTGATTAGTTCAACTGACTGATAGCCTACTGCACTGGTCAAGGTGCTGCCTTTTTTGAGCAGCACACACTGCTTAGTGTGCAGATGTGTGCTTCTTTCAGTGTTTTGCAGTAGTCAGAATTTGGTCATGTGGAGGCATAAGAGACCTGGACCAGTTTTGAGTACAAATTTCAGCTGATGGCCAGCTTGTGACTTATTTTCACAGAACATCACAGAAACATCCAGGTTGGAAGAGACCCTCAGGATCACCAAGTCCAACCAATCATAGAATCACAGAATCCACCAGATTGGAAGAGTCTTCCAAGCTCATCCAGTCCAACCTATCACCCAGCCCTGTCCAATCAACTAGACCGTGGCACTGAGTGCCCCATCCAGGCTTTGCTTGAACACTTCCAGGGATGGCAACTGCAGCACCAATCTGGGCAGCCCATTCCAATGCCAATCACTCTCTTTCTGCCAACAACTTCCTCCTAACATCCAGTCTAGACCTCCTATGGCACAGCTTGAGACTATGTGCCATCGTTCTGCTGCTGGTTGCCTGGGAGAAGAGACCAAGCCCATGTGGCTACAGCCTCGTATCAGGTAGTTGTAGACAGCACTGAGGTCACCCCTGAGCCTCCTCTTTTGCAGACTGCACACCCCCAGCTCCCTCAGCCAAATAACTCAATAACCCTACTCTACAAGATTCACCTTTTTGATGTACAAGCAATTGGCAAGACCACTTGAGTTGATAAATTTCCACTGATTATTAGAGTTTCTATTGCGGTCTGATAGCCATCAACAGGGACTATTATTCTATTATTTACATTTCCAGGTTACTCACATGCCAGGACTAACTTCATTGTACTGTATCAATGTATCCCTGGAGGTGTTCAAAAAAAGACTGGATGAGGCACTTAGTGACATGATATGGTTGATTAGCTAGAGCTGGGTGATAGATTGGACTGGAGGAGCTTGAAGATCTCTCCCAACCTAGCTAATTCTATGATTCTTCATTCCTTAACTTCCAGCCAGATAAGTCTAGTTTGTGTGATTTCATAAGAGTGTGTGTAGGGGGTGGGGGCAGGCAACTCCCAAACCATCACATTTGTGAAAGCTCATGTGTAGGTCATGCAAAATTTATTGCTGTTTTTTTCATGCCCATTCTATGTGCACCACTTAATTCCTCCAATTCTGCAGTCTGGAAGAGCTAGCATCTAGCTTCTGTTGGTGTGCTAGTTTGAGCCTAGCTGGCATGTTTTGGTGAGAAGAACTAGATGATAGGCTGTAAAATTAAAACAATGGTGAGGTCTACTTCGCTCACAGTCTTGCTGAGATGTATACAAAAGAAGAAAGGCAAAACAAAGATTAGGGCATTTGCTTCTTCTCTTTGCTGGGGAACTTTGCCTGCTGGGGAGC
>WAAF01020130.1:0-11891 GCA_013400475.1 Tricholaema leucomelas
TAGTCAGGAAGAAGTCAATGTTCTGCTTTGGGGCGGGCTGTCAGGAAGAGATAAAAGTAACTAACAGCAGGGGTAGAAAGGGGAAAAGCGGAAGCAGCAAATCTCTTCAGACACAGAATAGAAAAGAAAACCTTGTGTAAGCAGCAACGAATTCCTGCAGGCCAGACTCCAGGCACAGAAATACAGTGGCTGACTGGGAGAAGTCCTGCACCTCTGTGCAAAAGGCCACCACATACCATCAGGTGTCTAAGTGTGCTTTTATGAGGAATATACTGGCTGCACACTCCAGGCTGCCATTTGCTTCCTCACCTGGACCTCCACTCACCATTTCCCAGGAAGAAGCTGGCACAGCGCCTGCAGGAGGCAGAGGAACATGTTGAAGCTGTCAATGCCAAATGTGCCTCCCTGGAAAAGACAAAGCAGAGGCTGCAGAATGAAGTGGAGGACCTGATGATCGATGTGGAGAGATCAAATGCTGCCTGTGCAGCTCTGGACAAGAAGCAGAAGAACTTTGACAAGGTCTTTTGGGCTCCAGCACTGGGGTTCCAGGGCAGAGCATGGCCTCCTGGCCAGCACATCCACACTCACATCCCATGTCTCCTCAGATCCTGGCAGAATGGAAGCAGAAGTATGAGGAAACGCAGGCTGAGCTGGAANATTGCAGAGGGAGGAAAGGCAATTCATGAGCTGGAGAAGGTCAAGAAGCAGGTTGAGCAGGAGAAATCTGAACTCCAAGCCTCCTTGGAGGAAGCTGAGGTACAGTTTCTTAACTGCTTACAACTAAGTTTAGTATCTCAATAATCATTTCTGAAATTGTATGTATTGAGAATAAACTCCAGGCATGGGAAGCATTGCACACATGAAAATTTTGGGATACACAACAATTCATCTTTTCCTCTTACTGCAATCTCTGATCTCATGCTGTACATTGTTCTTCAAGGTCGTATTTCAGGTAAAGGTATGGATAAAATTGTTATTTATATACTTAATTATTTTTATACTTTTCTAGGCTTCCTTAGAACATGAGGAGGGGAAGATCCTGCGCCTCCAGCTTGAGCTCAACCAGGTCAAGTCTGAGATTGACAGGAAGATAGCAGAGAAAGATGAGGAGATTGACCAGCTGAAGAGAAACCACCTACGAGTGGTGGAATCCATGCAGAGCACTCTGGACGCTGAGATCAGGAGCAGGAATGAAGCCCTGCGCCTGAAGAAGAAGATGGAAGGAGACCTGAATGAAATGGAGATCCAGCTGAGCCATGCCAACCGCCAGGCTGCAGAGGCACAGAAGAACCTGAGAAATACTCAGGGAGTCCTGAAGGTATGACCAAACTAAATATGTGCTGGCTGCTTGCTGGCACAGCTGGAAATTTTCCACTTTTATGACTCTATCAGTTCTATACTGGTGTGAAAAGAAGAAATAGGAAAACTGTACTCACAATCTGTTTGGTCTGTCCTTCCAGGATACCCAGATACACTTGGATGATGCTGTCCGAGCACAGGAAGATCTGAAGGAGCAGGTGGCCATGGTGGAGCGCAGAGCAAACCTGCTGCAGGCTGAAGTTGAGGAGCTCAGGGCAGCCCTGGAGCAAACAGAGCGGTCAAGGAAGTTGGCTGAGCAGGAGCTTTTGGATGCCAGTGAACGTGTGCAGCTGCTCCACACCCAGGTTACTGTGGAACACCTCAAACACTTACACTTCTTCTCCCCACATAGACATAATGAAGACTGTCTGAACTGTAACTATATTTCCTTAAATGTATTGTTCACCCTACTGATAACCAACACTCAAAGTGACTTCTCAGCTGCAGATACAGTGCAAATATCACTAGACTACAATGCAGATGTCTTTAGAGTGATAAACTCAGAGGAGAATGTGAGTTGGTTAGCCTACAATATAATTGAGTTCAGTAACTTTCGCATTTACATTTGAGATGTAAGTTCAAACTCAGGCTGATCATTAACCAAACAGGAATACACTAATGACTGCCATTAACATAATTCACGATGTTGTTGTAAGTATTCTAGAGCATTTTCACTGCCACTAGATTGGAAATGGCCTTTTGTGCTGTATAAGTCTAAATTCCTTCCCTGTTGATTGAGAAACATTTTGGTGAGGAACGTGAGGAATACCTACACAAAACCTTAAACACTTCACAGCTGAGAAACTAACAACAACTGCAGCAGCTCCTGCAGCTCCTGCATCTACCACAGCTGCAACCTGTTAGCACAGTTTTGTTAAACCCCAACATTCCTGTACTGTTCTTAATAGGGTGTTGCAACCTAACAAAACAAACATTGTGATAATGATGCTTTTCTGCAGAACACCAGCTTGATCAACACCAAGAAGAAGCTGGAGACAGACATTGCCCAAATTCAGGGTGAAATGGAAGATACGATCCAGGAAGCTCGCAACGCTGAAGAGAAGGCCAAGAAGGCCATCACTGATGTGAGTTGGGGGCTCCTTTCATTGCTGCTGATGGATCATCCCCCAGACTGTTTCCAGCACCAAAACGCCTTTGACCCTCTGCTCTCATCAGGCGGCCATGATGGCAGAAGAGCTGAAGAAGGAGCAGGACACCAGTGCCCACCTGGAGAGGATGAAGAAGAACCTGGACCAGACAGTGAAGGACCTGCAGCACCGACTGGATGAGGCTGAGCAGCTGGCCCTGAAGGGAGGCAAGAAGCAAATCCAGAAGCTGGAGGCCAGGGTGTGTATGGCTGGCATTTCTGTGTGAGTGAGTGGATCCCTTGCAGAGGGATCAGGACCACCTTGCAGAGGTGTCAGGGAAGCTGCAAAGTTGTGCTCCTCCTTGCAGGTGCGAGAGCTGGAAGGGGAGGTGGATGCTGAGCAGAAGCGCAGCGCTGAAGCCGTGAAGGGTGTGCGCAAGTACGAGAGGAGGGTGAAGGAGCTGACCTACCAGGTGAGGCAGGAGACTTCTTGATGTTGACATGCTCTATCCAGGAAGTCAAAATGATGGCACGTTGCTATCCAGAGGCGTTTTTATTTCATGTGTAGGCAGTGAGGCACTTAAAAGGACTTTTCTTCTGTCCTTCTGGGCAGCAGTGTTCAATAAAGTATGCTCCTCCCTCTGTTCCACATGTCTGAAATTCAGAGGAAGAGGCAAACAAGGGTTTTATTTTTTGCTTGCAATTCTCTATAGTCTGAAGAAGATCGGAAGAATGTTCTCAGGCTCCAAGACCTAGTGGACAAGCTGCAAATGAAAGTGAAGTCCTACAAGAGGCAAGCTGAGGAGGCTGTAAGTATCACTTTCTCTAAGGCCAATCTTCCTTCTCGTGGAGGTGGAATTCTGTGTTGGTTTAGTCTTCTATCTGGCTTTTGAAACTGACTGTTTTGCTGTATTTGTTGCTAGCAGACAATGAGGAATGTAAGAGTATGAATTGCTGGTATGGAAGGAGCTGTACTTCTCCAGCTTTATTTGTTTTCCTCTAAGCCTCATTTCTTGCCTCTCTTTCTTTCTTCCTACCCTTGGTGTCAGAAGCAGCTGCTAGTCTCTCTAATCAGGACTTACCCATGAACTCTGCCTAGACTATCTTTGTGTAATGTGGCCGTGGCCTTATCGGCAGTGGTGTTCTTTTCTGGCACACTTAAGACCCTGGGTAGCTCCTTAGCTTGGTTTCAAACCTGCTTCCCCGGCTGTGGTATTTCAAACCCGTGTGCCCAGTTGGCAGATATTGGGTGTCCACACGATGCCTCTTTTCCCACGACTCCCTCTCCCCGCCCAGGAGGAGCTGTCCAACGTCAACCTCTCCAAGTTCCGCAAGATCCAGCACGAGCTGGAGGAGGCCGAGGAGCGAGCTGACATTGCGGAGTCGCAGGTCAACAAGCTGCGGGCCAAGAGCCGCGAGTTCCATAAGAAAGCCGAAGAGGAGGAATGAGCATCCCAAGGCTAAAGAGTCATCAGAGGCTTGCATAAAATGCAATCCTCTGTGCCACTTTCTTCTGCAATTAATCATTTATGTCTAGGTAATAAAGTCTGTAGAGACATTTGCATATGAACAGCAATGAGCAGACATTCATGACTTGGGAACATGCAGAGTTCCAGTTCACACCTAGAAGCACACTAAACTACTCTTATGAGGAGAGCCTGAGGGATTTTGGAGTACTGAATCCAGTTCTTCAGCCCCTATTATAAGAAAGATATGGACATGCTGGAACATGTCCAGAGAAAGGTCATGCAGATGATCACAGGTTGGAGCTGCTCTGCTATGAGGACAGGCTGAGAGGTTGTCCAGTCTGGAGAGGAGAAGGCTCTGAGGAGACCTTATTGTGGCCTTCCAGCATATGTAAGGGGCTACAAGAGGGGAAGGGACTTTTTAGGACTGCCAGGCAGTGATAGGACTGGGGGAGGTGGAGTAAAACTAGAAGTGGGTAGATTCAGATTGGATGTTAGAAGAAGTTTTTCACCATGAGTGTGGTGAGTGACTGGATTCCCCAGGGAGGTGGTAGAAGCTCCATCTGAGGGGGACCTTAACCTAGACTGGATGAGGCTCTGAGCAACCTGACCTAGTGTGAGTTGTCCCTGTCCATGGCAGGGAGGCTGGAATTGGATGATCCTTGAGATCTCTTTCAGCCCTGACAGTTCCATGATTTTACTCATGTGCACCAACTCTCCTGCCTTCTCTCTCCCCTTATCTCTTCATTCTTTCTGTTCACTTTCCTCTATCCACAAGCTAACTCTCACACCTGTTTATTGTCACTCTCCACATACTATTTAGTTTCCTAAAAACAGATGATGAGCCCCTAACATTTCACATGAACTAGACAGCCAACTGAACCAGACAGCCAACTGAACAGAATGCCCCTGTCCTACATACGGATTGCAAACGCAATATTAATGCAGCATTGATTGTCTAGGGTGTCACAACTACTGATCACACTTTACAGATGAGTAAATAAATCAGATGGTTTGGGAATACATTCAAAGTGTCTAAGGGCTCTGGTAAAGCAGAAGTGAAGCTGCAGAGGGACTCCTATTACCTCTAAATACATTTGTTTTTCATCAAGCCACAGAGAAAGAGTGTAAAATGGATTTGATTGGTAGTTTGGCATATGTGATAAGCTTTAGCAGTTACCTCAAACTTTCTGTTTCTTCAAAGCAGGTGCTAAAGATCTTTGACCATCCTGCTAGAATTGCCAATCCCCTATCTGACCTTCAGGCATCCGTCAGGTATCTTTTCTAATCCTCCAGCTAGCCTTCAAGTGCTGTTAAAAGAACACCTTTGTATGCTAAGGGTTGCTAATACAATACATACATAACATTGAGGCAGCCAAAGAGAGCAGGAGTTAGGAAGGGACACTGCTCCATCCATTTTAGAAAGGGTTGTTCAAGATCCTCCATAGCTGTGCACATCTGATGATCTCAGTGCCCCCTTGAATCCTTTGGGTTCTTGTGGTGGCCTTTGTAGGAGCAGCAGCTGTTTTCTCTGTGGCCGCCTGGGAAAACAGCTGATCCCATTCGCCACCACTCTCCAGACCTGGCCATCCAGCCAGTTCTTAACCCAGCACAGAATGCCCCTGTCCAAGCTGCCACCTCAGCCAGATGTTTGCTATGGTAGACAGTATCAAAGGCCTTGCTGTAGTCCAGGTAGACTACATCCACAGCCTGCCCCATGTCTTCCTTTGGCCAGGAGAGAGTCATTTTTCTTTCCCCCCTGAGCTGCTCACCTACATCCAGCTCTTCTACCACTAAAGCAGGGCACAGGAGAGCAGTGGCAGGCAGCTGATGGTCGAGTGCAACAGGAGGGAGACAGGAAGCTTCCATCAATGCATCGTCTGCTGTCTTCTGTGGGGCAGTGGCCACTGCCATGGCTGGCCCCTGTCAAAGGAAAGTTCTTAGGCAGTAATTGCTTCAAAGGCAGGAAAGAAGTGTTGCTTTATACACAGGTGAGGATGTAGCTATCAGGGTTAAATCACAGGCCTTGATCTCATTCTTCAAGGTGAATTTGCTCCAAATGTGAAGCTGCCCTCTGACTATTTCCTTCCCACCCCCAGGATTGCAGTGCCACCGCAGAGACACAGTCAGCTGAGAGAAGAGGAGGAAAGAATTTCCTCACTCTCTCATCCAGACCTCTGAGTAGGTGATGCCAAGAGGGAGTGGAGCACAACAGGTGCTGCAAGTGGGGAGGCAGCTTGCTGTGGGATCAGGTGAAGCTGCTGAGATGCGATTCTGTCTGGATTGCCTTGTTTGTTGTAAGGGACTGTGATTTGGAAGGGGAAGATCAATACATCAAAACCAAACCACCAACAAAAGAACAAATCAAGATATTTCACGTGAGGATGAAATCGTTTTTCAATGAAGGGCTGAGCTGCCCTCTTCACCACCTTCCTCTCCGTGCTGCTGCAGAACATCTGCAATCCTCTCCTTAACCTGGGTGGGAAAGGTCCCAGGGATCAGAGCAACGGACTGGTTTGTTTTCACACACCAGCACAGGGTTCATTTCCTCTCTTCCAGATTAGCATAGAAGATGACTGGTTCTTTTCTAAAGAATGCAGTTACAGTAATCCTTTCTCTCCATCTAGCACGCTTATCCTGCAGAGTTACTGCTGAATGGCATCCCTGAGTGAGATGGCAACTCTTTCTCCTGCTTCCACTGTCTTAAACTCAGTACAATGGCTCCATAGTCCTGTTCATATGATATTTGAAAGCCTTCATCCCTGGAAACAAGAGCTGGATCCCTATGCCTTTCCTCTGGGATCAAACTCATAGGCTTCTATCTTAGAGACTTCTATTCTCAGCTCAAGACTTCACTTGTTTTGTCCTTTTATTGATCCTTGTGTCCATGGTCTGCTCAGAATCACACCCTATTTACTTTCTCTTCCTTACCTCTACTTCAGGCTCATCCTCCTCCCCTTCTCTTGCCTTGGTCCATTTCATACTTGGTTATTCATATCATGCCTCAATTCTTATTCCTGTGACTTCTGTTCCTATTCAGATGCTTCCCCCTGCATTCAGATTCTCTTCCTCTAACAATGACTCTGCATCCAGATTAAGAGGGACAGGGATCTGCTGGAGAGGGTCCAGTGGAGGGCTATGAGAATGGTTAGGGGACTGGAGCACTGTCTGATGAGGAGAGGCTGAGGAACCTGAGGCTGTTTAGTTAGGAAAAGAGAAGACTGAGAGAGTATCTAATAAATGTTTATAACTATCTGAGGGTGGAGGGTCAGGAGCAGGGCAGGACAGGATCTGCTCACTTGCTCCCTGGGATAGGACAAGGAGCAATGGATGGAAGCTGCAGCACAGGAGGTTCCACCTCAACACAAGAGGGAACTTCTTTACTGTAAGGGTCCCAGAGCACTGTAACAGACTCCCCAGAGAGGCTGTGCAGTGTCCTTCTCCAGAGACTTTCAAGGCCTTTCCGGATGTGTTCCTGTGTGACCTGAGGTAGATTGTATGGTCGTGCTCTGGCAGGGGGTCGATGATCTCTTTGGGTCCCTTCCAACTCCTGACATCCTGTGATCTCAGCAAAACCTCTCATACTTTTCCACACTGAACACTCAGAGCATTTGTAGCACCAGGACCCTGTGCCTTCGCCTTGCCATCCCTATATATCTCCTGCTACAATACACTGTCTCTTCCTCGTCCCTTTCTCTGCTCGAGTCAGCATCCAATGGATTACAGTCCCAGTGTAGCCCCTTTCATCTCCTCTAGCGCACCCTCCTGCTTCTCCCCCCTCTCAGGCCCTCTTGTGAAATTATTTATAGGAGATTGATTCACAGACCTGTTATGTCTAATTATATCCATTCACTTCTAATATGAATGGCAATTCTGCTAGGAGCTAAGATTGCCAAAAATGTTTTGACCTAAGAAAGAGGAGGCGGTGGCTACGTATGCAGATCAGACCCTATAAAAGCACCCTGGGATCAGTGTGTCTTGTCCTTCCTCAGAAATCTCTAAGGTAAGAATGCCAGAGCCTTTGGGCTAGGGAGGTGGGAGATGAGGGGGAGCTGGCCTTGCATTCCACCAGCACCACTGCATTCCTGCAGACGCTCACGTTCATTCAGTGGGGTGCTGCCAGCGTCAGCTGGGATTTTCAGTCTGCTCTCAAGGCATCCATATGTTTCCTGCCTATAACATTCCTCTGGAATTCTGTGCAGCAGTGAGAAAGGCTAATTCTAATTTACAACACTGACCAGCTTCTGGTCTGCAAGCCATTCACCTTGTCTCACAAAAGGTAAGATCTTGATTTATTGACTCTTTAGGGACAGAGAGAGATGCTGTAAGGTAGGACTTCTACACAGGTGTGTTGGCAATCCCTGTATTCCTTATATTTTTGGCCACTGTATAAATACAGCAGGAGAATAGGGCTGGACTGTTGATATCTTTGCCAAAATATTCTCAGAGACAATGGTCTTAAAAGTACTTTTTACTGCTGCATTGCCTGCATCCCCCCCTAGATACTTCTAAAGAGAGCAGTTTCCTACGTGAACAGATATTCAGTTCAAAGCTTAGGAGAAACAAACTGTTCTAAGAAGAAAAAAAATATCAGCAAGTAGTTTCCACTTCCTTGTCCATAAATTAAATATATTCCCAAAGCAACTTTTAAATGATTTTATTTATTTACCTTGGACATCCAGGGGCACTGATGCTGGGGACCAACAGGAAAAGGGATATGTATTCACTATAAGCACTTTCTTCTTTTTTCAAAGGAAGCTTGAGGGCTGGGGCTAGAAGGTTGTGTATCAAACCATCCAAGCGCTAAAGGAAAGCACTCTCCAAACTTTCTTATGAGCTTTCTCGTGCCTCTGAAAACGTGGCACAATTGTGACATACTTAGATAAGCAAATACTAATAATCATGGGGAAAGGAAGGAAGGATGGAACCTTCTTGTGTAACCAGAAAGGGAGAGGTGGCACAGCAATTGCTATGGAAGCCTTAAATATTTGCCTCCAGGACCATTGACTGCTCACATTTACTTTTCTGCATGTATTTATGTTACCTTTGTCAAATATTCTCAGTGGAATATATCCCTCAACATGAGAAAATGTCAAGAAGCTATAGACTATGTAAGTAGCATGATCTGTCTAGCATATATAAGTAGCATGGTCTGTATAGAGTATACAACTAGCATGACCTACACAGAATACATAGCTAGCATGGTTTGAATAGGGAGAGGAGAGGTCAAAACCATGAATGCACGGTTTGGATAAGGAAAGGAGAGTTAGCATAGCAGAGATTTCAGGAAAAAAAACTTATAAACCATTCAAAATAGTCATCAAATACTTCAAAAAGTCAGTCCAGTGATACATATAATGTCTATTGTTTTCTCAAACTGTTTAGTTTCAGTAAGAGGAGACTGAGGAGAGACCTCATTGCTGTCTACAGCTACCTGAACGGACATTGTGGAGAGGCTGCTGCTGGGCTCTTCTCACAGGTAGTTTGAGACAGAACAGGGGGGAATGGCCTCAGGCTGAGCCTGGGGAGGTTTAGATTGGACATTAGGAAAAAGTTTTTCACAGAGAGAGTGGTCAGGGACTGGAATGAGCTGCCCAGGGAGATGGTGGAGTCACCCACCCTGGATGTGTTTGAGGGTCGTTTGGATGTGGTTCTTAGGGATATGGTTTAAGGTGAATCTTGTAGAGTAGGGATATGGGTTGGACTTGGTGATTCTGAGAGGATTTTCCAACCTGGATGTTTCTGTGACTCTGTGATAGGATGTCATCATAATATAGCCTAATCTTATGTGTACATATATGTATCTCCTGTACATTGTAATCATACCAGAGGCAAATTGCAATTATAGCCCAAAATACCTACACAGAAATGCAGTATACAATATATATGCATTACACCTGAGGTACACTGCTACACTATACTGATGCTATATGCTAGCATAGCATATCCTAACATATACATAATACTCTGGTATTATTAATCTGTGATTCTGTGATGATTCCTCTAATGAACCCTGTAAAAAAAAACGTGAGATGGTACAGGAAAATCACCAGGTAAAACTGCTGGTGAAAGACTGGGTCCATTTTACAGCCTTAAGTAATTATTCTGCTAAATGGTCTCATTTGATTAGTAGCCCTTTAGCAAAAGGGATAATCATTTAGTTAGAAACAAAGCTGTCAGACAGGGGATTGTACCCAGGCATCTGAAATGAGAACACCACATTGGCATCAAGTCTGTCTTCGCAGGCTGAGAAGGCAAAGCAGGTTTGTTCACACATAAGCAGAGGAGTGAGTTTTGTAGCACACAGAAATGATACCAGGCTGGCCACACTGTGACACTGAGGTAGGAATAGGGTTTAAAAGAGAGTTTATGAAAATATTGTAGAGTTCAGAATATCTTCCCTGAAACCAAAGTCAAACTCTCATGGAAAAGTTGACAGACTATTTGATTTTCACCTAGAGGTCTGCCATAGGCGCAAGTGTTGATAGGGAAATGAGTTTCTTAACTGATTGGGGAAAAGCTCTTCAAAATCCAAACTGCAGGCGATGAACCCGGATAAAATTGGGTAAAAAATGTAAAAACTGGAAGAGTAATAATTTTGGAAGAATCCACCTAAATTCCAGCTTCAGGATTGCATGCAATTTTTCAGTCAGGACAGTTCTTTGGTCCAACATATTTTTACACAGCAGTGAGTGAATGCAAGCGGCAGAGTTCCTGTTACAGAAAAGATCAAAGCAGAGAATATCAGCTTTGTTTGCTAGCAGATGGATCTCTGCAATAGTTGAAATGCTTGACAACTTGGACTATTTTACCCCAAGGGAATGTCTTTAATGAGAGCTGCTAATAATATCAACTTTTCTTGTAGCCAGAGTAGTTTGCCTCTTCCAGTACTTTCAGTAAACAAATCTCATAGTCTGAAAGGTGCTGAACAAAAAAAGACATGAAAGGCCTTCCAAAGTTTCCAAACTGGGAATATCTAGTGAGTACAGCGCTTGCAGCCTTGGAAAGCATCTGCGTGGCCTGTTAATTTGACAAACAGGTGGGGAAAACCCCGCAGAAAGTATTCCTTTGGAGTCATTCCATAAGCCTAGAGATCTGACTACATAAAACAGAAATAAAGGGAAGAAAATGATAGAACAGAGCTCTGAGTGAGCAAAAAATGGACAGAGCCAATTCAATTGCTTCATATATAGACCTGAGCACCACCTAACCCACCGTGCTGTAGCAGTGTCCTTCCATCAGTACTGTAATGCAATTTCTACCCTCACAGCTCCTTGCTGCCCTAGCCCTAGTGAAGGGAAAGTAAACAGCAGCCATGTCGACGGACGCCGAGATGGCCATCTTTGGGGAGGCAGCTCCTACCTCCGCAAGTCAGAGAAGGAGAGAATCGAGGCCCAGAACAAACCCTTTGATGCCAAATCATCTGTCTTTGTGGTACATGCAAAGGAATCCTATGTGAAAAGCACAATCCAGAGTAAAGAAGCAGGAAAGGTCACCGTCAAGACTGAAGGTGGAGAAGTGAGTGAAAGAAAATAAATGCTTAAGAATACAATTTAACACTGTTGTGGGCTTTTAGATGGCAAATATCTCTCTCCTGTCTTTGGCAGACTCTTACCGTGAAGGATGATCAAATCTTCTCCATGAACCCTCCCAAGTATGACAAGATCGAGGACATGGCCATGATGACCCACCTGCACGAACCCGCTGTGCTGTACAACCTCAAAGAGCGTTATGCAGCATGGATGATCTACGTGAGTAGCAGCAGCAGGAGCAGGTTCTTGCTTCTGAGGAGCTGGAGACCCTTGTCTGTCTCTCCAAACATTTTCCTGACTTCCTGACTTCATTTCTCCTAAATTTTCTATTTTCCTTTCTTCGTTGTGTGTTTTTCTCACTCACCTCTGCCTTATCAAGTAATTCACCTCAGCTTTCCAAAGCTAACATCATGTTCCCCTTGCCCACAGACCTACTCGGGTCTCTTC
>WAAF01020136.1:0-21247 GCA_013400475.1 Tricholaema leucomelas
TGTTCTATTGCTGGTTGTCTGAGAGAAGAAAGCAACCCTTACCTGGCTACAACCTTCCTTCAGGTAGTTGTAAAGAGCAATGAGGTCCCCCCGAGCCTCCTCTTCTCCAGGCTAAACAACCCCAGCTCCCTCAGCCTCTCCTCATAGGGTTTGTGTTCCAGGTCTTTCACCAGCCTTGTTGCCCTTCTCTGGACACCTTACAGCACCTCAACATCTCTCTTGAGTTGAGGAGCCCAGAACTGGACACAGTACTCAAGGTGTGGCCTGACCAGTGNTCATCTGCAAACTTTCTGATGCTGGACTCAATCCCCTCGTCCAGATCATCAATAAAGATACTGAACAGGACTGGGCCCAGCACTGATCCCTGGGGAACACCACTAGTGACTGGCTGCCAACTGGATGTGGCACCATTCACCACCACTCTCTGGGCCTTGCCCTCCAGCCAGTTCTTGACCCAGCACAGAGTGAATCTGTCCAAGCTACGAGCTGCCAGCTTGGCCAGGAGCTTGTTGTGGCAGACAGTGTCAAAGGCTTTGCTAAAGTCCAGGCAGACTACATCCACAGCCTGCCCCACATTCACCAGGCAGGTAACCTGATCATAAAAGGAGATCAGGTTGGTTTTTGATATTGTCTTGCTTTAGCAAAAAAATGTACTCAAAAAAAAAAAAAAAATCCGCTGCCTTTGCAAGGTCTGCTTCCCTGCAACACGGGGAGATTTTACTGATTTGACATACTTTTTTCTCTGCCACTCATGACTTTGTCATCTTGTAGGCACTTAGACAAACATTTTCACCCAGAGACACTCTGAAGACTGGCAAAAACAGAACAGATTAAAAATGTTCCAAGAAAAACTGTGCTCACTCTGCTGTTTTTTTTCACCAATTATTACACAATTCCATATCCTGATCCAGCCCAGTTTCCCACTGGCCTAAGTGTTGGGTACCCTCCTATTAGGAATTTTCTTAGAGGGAAATCTTTGGGAACACTGACTGCAGCAAACCTTCACTTCACTTTTGTATGTGAAGACATTCAAATTCTAACCACTGACTTCCTGAATGAAATGTTAGTCTTTAGCAGTCTTCAACAGCTTTGCAAGTGTAGGCTGACCTCCACAAAAGGGTTTTTAAGATAATTTGTGGGTGAACCCTCCAATACAAGCAGATGCAGACATTCAATGAAACACACGAGATGATTGTAACCCAGTTTCAGTATTTGTCCAAACGGCAGTACTGTAACAGGAAAGATTTCTTACTGTGTAAAACCAAAATTTAACGATGGGAGCATTGTAGAACTCATAAATCTTTCTTCCAACAGGGATCAGTCTGTGTTTGCTCTGAACTTCCTCTTCCTCTTTCTTTCTTGAGGACTCTCCATTCCCTCGTCCCAGCATTGCCTAAAAGAAAGGACATTTTTTTTATATGCTTCTTTGTGAAAGGAAAATTGAGCAATTAAAAAAAAAAAGGAAACTATTCAAACCTCCTCTAATTTCTTGATCTTTAGACAAAAGCAGGTGGAAAATTCTTTGGTCTCACATTTTTTTTTTTTTCCCCAGGGAAACTGTGTTTCGATACTTTGTAAACACAGAAAGCAATGTTCTGGCAGCAACTATCACCACCAGCGTGCAACCCTTGACTGGTGAATAAAAATGAGATGTGGAGAAATTATTTCTCCTTTTTGCTGTATGGACAGCAAACCTTTTACCTGACAACAGCTTTATGGGGTGTAGTTCTATACCACAAAGAGATGCAGACAGAAACCAGGTAGGCTGTGGTTTTACACAGAAGAGTTTAATAAGGTCGAGAGACAGAGAGAACAACAGGGAGAAAGATGAGTTGACAGTTGCTGGACTAGAAGCAATGAAGCCCCTGACTTTTTTCACTGGATCTGTCACAGGTGATGATCCCATAGTGAACTTCACAGTGATGTAGAAGACTGTCCAGTAGAGTTCACTGCAGCACTAAGACCTTGCATTCTACACAACTAGTTTCATTCATAATGAAGTTCCAGACCACTCATACACTGCCTCTCTAGGCTTGATTGTTAGCACTACAGTTCCAACTCACTGAAGAGCTACACTGCGCACCACAAACACATAGTCAAGAAGTCCTCAGTTCTAAGTGCAAACCTTACAGACAAAGATGGTAGCATGTTGTTGAGCCTTAACTTCATGGCCATCTGCAGAGAGGTGGAGGAAATGGCTGCACAGTCACTGAAGTTGACACTTAAAAGGTGTTTCCTTGGATTTAGTACACAGTGTGATCAATTCAAAACTCTGAATTAAGTCTCTTGTGAGTAGTAGGTTGAGTACATTTTAGTTTACTATGCCCTGAGTAAATTATTGCTATTTCGCTTGTGGTAGCACCTACAAATTGTAGTACTCCTGCACACAAAAGCAATAGCAAGATGTGAGATACAATTGCCCTTCTATAATGTTTTTATACAAGTCAAAGGATTTTCATACTTAACTGAGGCAAACGTCCATCACCCTGAATACAGCATTACTTTCACCTGCAACTTAAAAACATGGAAAAGACAGAATCACAGAATGTTAGGGGCTGGAAATGACCTTGAAAGATCATCTAGTCAATCTCCCCTGACAGATCAGGATCACCTCCAGCTCACGCTGGAACGCATCCAGGTGGGTCTTGAATATACTCAGAGAGGGAGACTCCACAACCCCCCTGGGCAGCTTGTTCCAGGGTTTTGTCACCCTCACAAAGACGCTAAAGAGAATAATTAGATGTCAGACTGTCTTTCAATGAAGGTCTTTTATCTTTCTCTGTGTTCTCAGATTCAACAGGATGTTCAGAACATACTTAACTAATCAGTTTCAGGTGAGCTATTTGATCTGGTTGTAGTGCCCTGGAGGAACAGGAGATACACGTCTCAAATTATTTAAAAGCAAAAATCAAAATCTTCTGCCTTCCTTTTTAGTTCTCATTTGGAGCTATTTGTACAGATCGTTGGTTCTGTAAAATCTGTAATGATTTTTAAAAGTTTCACTCAGTGCAGGTATTTGTAACATTATTAGAAATGTGCATGGTCTTAGGTGGCTCCTGCCTAATATTTCACTTCAACTTCATTTATGCTAATAGTTTTCTCCTCTAGTACTACTATTCTCCAATTGGTCTCTTTTATTCCTGAATTTGACTATGCACAAATGTGCCCTGCACATTTTTAATAAGATAGAACAAAGATGCAGCACAGAAGTGTACCATGCTGAAATTAACCTGCTGAGATCCTCTTAAAACAGGAGCCTGCTTTGATGAAATTACCTATCCCTATTACCTTTTTATGTCTGCAGATCTGTAAATTCATTGCCATAGATGCAGATAAAACGATATGTCTCAAAAAGTAAATATATCTTGTGTTTATTCTCAACAAGCACATAAGTCCCCTTAAATGTCCATCCAGATTTTCATTAAAAAGTAAAAATACCAAATTAAGTAGTTAAGAATGATTCTTATTAGGTAAGCAAAATCATGAGATGTAATGAATATAGTTACGGTATGAGAGATTACACAACCTTTCACAGAAGCCCAGATACATCTACCTGAAGTCTATGAAACCAAAGTGATTGCCTTGATCTATATGAGGGGCTTTTTATTTGGGAAGAAAACATGGAATGCTTTGGGAAAACGATAGCCCGAGAAGGTACTAATTTTTTTGCTTCTGTCTACCTGTGATGCTGTTTTAGGGAAAGCTGCCACCTGGTGCCACAAGGTTTCCTGTAGCTTTTCCCAAAGCTTTGTCTCTGCTGTCCTCTGGTGCTCAGAAACTTTGCAGCAGAGTGAAAATCAATGCGGGCAGCTTTAAAAAATAAACAGTGCTGTGTGTGCTTTAGTGAAAGAGATTCTTTTACAGAGTTTAAATCCTCCACTATTTAATACATTGGTAATTCGACCACACCCTTGGCTCTTACTGGAATCAGTAAGTTGTGTTTGTTTTCAGAATGTCTTTCAGTACATGGATTAATGCTTTATTTCATGGAGGCTGATTTCCTGTTTGCTGCTTTGTTGTTGTTGTTGACAGTGATGCTGTATTTTTGTCTTGTCATAATTATTCTTTAATTAATTGCATTATACAATACTAACCTCTCCCCTCCCCGGTGCCGCAAATGAGGAATTGCTCTAAGAGGGCTGGAGATTAAATTTGACCTGATGTTCCCGACTGTTAATTATACCACAACGCTAACAAACTGCAAAGTCTTCCCATTAGAAACATACAGAAATAACCTAAGTGTCTGTGTTAATAGAATAGCTGCAACGTCAAATACGAACAAATGTGTTTTCACTTGGAGGAGGAAGCAATAGGGTGAATAACTGAAGATGCTGCTCTGTGTGGGTGGCATCTCCTTCTCTAATAAACAGTTTTGCCCATGATTCACCATGAGTCATGCTAGGTAAGCCTGACAGCAGCTCAGCTGCGTTGTAAAGCACAGTACAACTGCATCATTTTAGCCTAAGGGAGTTTATGTGTACATATTTTTTACATTGAGGTTTTTCTAATCAGAATTCTGTGTTTGTATTTTTTTTTTTCTTTCAAGGGCCAAATTTTGTTTTATGTAATTGAGGGCTGGTAGGGATACAGAATGGTTTTGGGTTCTGAATATTTTACATTAATATAGGGTAGTGAACCTGTAATATATTTATCTGTTTAAAAATTACATAACAGGAATTTCAGTCCTGACAGAATCATCAGAGGCTCTTTAGGTTTTATCTTGAACATCTACATGCTACCTACTGACTTTGTGTTTGCACAGAACTGGTGTGGGAATGGTACATGGCTGGATGGATGTACTACACCTTTCACTGCATAACCTGTCTTATGCTATGCTGTGTATGCTGCCACTGTGGTAGCTGTTCTAAAGTTACTGTTCTCTGTCTTGAAATGCTCACTGGAAAACAATGCCTTTGAGATGTAAGTGTGTAAACCAGGTTTTTCATGAGATCAGTAGTTCTTTAAGGTGAATACAGAGGAGTAGGGGTACAGTATAAGGAGCTCAATCATCCCAGCTACTAGCACTGCAAAGGACACAGAATTCCAGAGCAATTACACGATGGCACTATGAGGGATTTCCAAATCCCTCAGAGAAACAGAAGGAATTCCTCCATCATGGAGAGAAAGAGAACTGATGCCTCACAACCACCAACTGTGTCTCCCACTGCTGCATTCTAGATGAGCTGAAGGAGTGCCTTGCTTGTGGCAAGTTAAATACTGTGAGCTCTGTCCTCCAGCAAGATAGGTGAAATGGGTCAGGGGCACAAAGCTACCAGCCTTCAACCTTTCCAATCTTAAGAGATGTATTTTTAGTGATAAAATATTGAGTTCATTCTTGCCATAAAGAGAAGGCTAAGCATACGTATTACAGATGAGAGTGAGCCCAGAGTGCAACACAACTAGCTTTGCTGCTGCTGCAAAGTCAAAACTCAGACTGTTGATGATAGCCATATAAGCCCAAACTTCCAATTTGATGTGGAAAGTTACAGCAAAATGAGCAAAATAACATCTTCTAAAGAACTGAAACAAGTTTTTCCACATTCTGAGACAAGACTATGTGCAAGGGAACTCTAACACCCAAATGATAAAGGATATAATTTGGTATGAATAGGGATAAGGATGCTTCTAGTTATGGCTTCTGGAATCAGTGCTATTTTGGTAGGAGGGTGTACTGCTGAGGTTTCTAACTGATTGAAAATTCAGCAAGTAATTAAGGTCCTGACTGGTACACTGTACAAATGAAAAATGTCCCTGGCCTTTAGAGTTTAGGGCCTTTCTACACCTCTTTGGCTAATATTCAGGATTAATGACTGGTAGCTCCACGTATAGACTGTTGTAAATTCCTTGGTGCAGTGGTGGGAGCAGTACTCAAGAGCTGATTTTGTGAGTAGCTGCTATAAGGAAATTCTGTTGCCTAGCATCTAGGTGTTAAAGAAATGTGTGCCCAGCACTCTTGCGTACCTGTTATAAAGTTAAAAGCAGGTGTGACTAGCAAGGACTTACAGGGAATAAACACCACACTTTTATAGTGTATCCAAATGTTCATCTACCCACCAGATCCTTTGGAAGAAGCATAACACAAATACATACTCACATGTAGGTGCACCCATGTGGAGACATCATCGTCACTGTAGTCTCTGTGATCACATTATTGTATGCAAATGAGGGGTAAAATTGTGCAAAAGTCACTGTGACTCTGAACCTCATCCACTCTGGAGAAGTGCAGTATGAAAGAAGGCAGTGAGTCTTGCTTTTGGCCTACCATTAACCGCCTGGGGTGAGTAGCGCAGGGCACGTAAGACTTCATGAGGAATCAACGCACGAGCCTTGACTAGATGTGATTGCCTTGGTATTAGCACTGTTGCTATAAAAAATGCACATGGGCATAATGCTATAGGAATACAGAGACCTGAGGAATATTGATTGGAATGATTAGAAATAGAGTCAGACAGATGATTGGGTGATACATTATTTGCCAAAAATGGACTTTAGAGGTGACCAAAATGACTTTTAGTTCTTTGGTTTTGTTTGTTTAAGCTGAACACAGTTCAGAGACTCAAACCACGGAAAAAAAATTGGAAAATATTTTAAACAATCATGTGCCAACCAAGCAAATGAATAAAGTAAAAACTACAGCAATGGCAATCACGTGCACACATAAGAAATTATTTGCTTATCCTAAAAGGAAAAATAAGGGAGAAAAACAGGCAAATAATACTGAACTCAGTAGTTGTAAGCTTCAGGTTTAGGGTGAGTGACTGATCTAGTGATTAAACATTTTTGATATCACACCAGACTCAATTATTAATCAATGAACTATCATAGAATCATAGAATGCTAGAGGTTGGAAAGGGCCTCTGAAGATCATCAAGTCCAACACCAGTGCCAAGGCAGGATTATTCACAGCAGGTCACACAGGAATGCATCCAGATGGGTCTCGAAAGTTTCTAGAGAAGAAGACTCCATGACCTCTCTGGGCAGCCTGTTCCAGTGCTCCGTTACCTGTACAGTAAAGAAGTTTGTCTTCATGCCGAGGTGGAACTTCAGGTGCTCTACTTTGTATCCGTTGCACCTTGTTCTATCAAAGGACACCACTGAAAACACAGTAGCATCTTCTTCTTGATCTCTTAGTCTTCTCTTTTCCAGAGTGAACAGCCCCAGGTCCCTCAGCCTTTCCTTGTAAGACAGATGCTCCAGTCTCTTAGTCATCCTTATAGCCCTCTGTGGGATTCTCCAGTATATCCCTGTCCTTTTTTTGACTGGGGAGCCCAGAACTGGACATAATACTCCAGTTGTGATCTCACCAAGGCAGAGCAGAGAGGAAGGAGATCCTCCTTTGACCTGCTGGCCATAGTCTTCTCAAAGCACCCCAGGCCTTCTTAATGCACCATTTGCCTTCTTGGTCACAAGGGAACATTGCTGTCACAACCTCAACATCCTTCTCCATGGAGCTGCTTTCCAGCATGCCAGCCTGCAATCTGTACTAATGCACGGTGTTGTGCCTCCCTAGGTGCAGGACTCTGTGCTTATGCTGGTTGAACCTCATTAAGTTCCCCTTTTGCTGAAGGCTGCACAGCCTTCAGGTGTATCAGCCAAGCCTCCCGTTTGGTATCGTCAGCAAACTTGCTGAGGCTCCACTCTATCCCTTCATCCAGGTCTTTGATGAAGATGTTGAATAAGACTGGACTCAGTACTGATCCCTGGGCAACACCACTATTTATGAGTCTCCATCTAGACTCTGTATCACCGATCGCAACCCTCTGAGCTCTTTTGTTTAGCCACCTCACAATTCTCCTCACTGTCCACTCTTCTAACTCAGGCTTCCTTAGCTTGCTTAGGAAGCAGTTACGGGAGATAGTGTCAAAAGTCTTACTAAAGTGAATCTAGACAACACCCACTGCACTCCCTGTATCTACCCATTCAGTCACACCATCATAGAAGGCTATCAGGTTAGTCAAACGTGATTTCCCTTTGGTAAAATCCATGCTGGCTACTCCTGATAACCTTCTTTTCTTCCATGTGCTTAGAGATGACCTCCAGAAAGAGCTGATCTATACCCTTTCCAGGGGTGGAGGTGAGTCTGACGGGTCTGTAGTTTCCTTGATGTCCTTTTTTCCCTTTTTGAGGACTGGAGTAACACTGGCTTTTTTCCAGTCCTCAGGCACTTCTTTTGTTTTCCATATCTTCTGAAAATTACGGAGAATGGTAAACGACATCACCCAGCTCTCTCAGCACTCATGGGTGCATCCCATCAGGGTTCAAGTATTTGTGGGTGTTCAATTTGCCCAAATGATCTCTAACCCAATTCTTGCTGACCAGTGGAGAATCTTCCTTCCAGCAGGCTTTCTGCCTTACTTCCAAAGTTTGGTATTCCTGAGATCCGATCATAGTAGTAAAGGCTGAAGCAAAGAAGGCATTTAGTAACTCTTTCTTCTCTGCATCCTTGGTTACTAGGGCTCCCTCCTCATTCTGCCATGGGCCCACATTTCCCTTGTTCTTCCATTTACCACTGATGTATCTGAAGCAGCCTATCTTGTTCTCTTTTACTTCCTTTTCCAGATTTAATTCTAAGAGGGCTTTGGCCTTCTTTGCTGTGTTCCTACATTCCCTGAATGTTCCTATAATTCTCCCAAGTGCCCACATATTATAATTTTTCTTCTTCCACATGACTGTTTTTAGCAGCTCCTTGCTCTTTCATGCAAGTCTCCTTCCTCCTCTGCTTGATTTTTTTATTCAAAAGAATGCACCTATATTGAACTTGGAGGAAGTGATGTTTGAATATTATCTAGCTCTCCCCTCTTGGGGCCCCTGCCTTCCAGAGTTTTGGTACACAGGATTCCTTCAAGCAGGTCTTCGAAGAGAACAAAGTTAGAAGGCCAGAGCTGCAATCCTACTTACTGCCCTGACCTACTTTGGAGGATACTAAACTCTATCATGTTATGGTTACTGTCACCAATGCTGCTCCCAGTCTTCATGTCCTCAGACAGACTTTCTTTGTTAATACAAGGTCCAGCAGTGCACCTCTTCTCTTTGGCTCCTCCAAAACCTGCCTCAGGAAGTTATCATCAACACACTTCAAGAGTCTTCTGATCTGAGTATGCCTAGCTGTGTGGCCTTTACAACAAATATCATAGTGATTGAAGTCATCCATGAGTACTAAGTCTTGTGATCTACAGATAGCTATTTCCAGCTATCTGTAGAAAGCCTTGTCAAATTCCTCTTCTTGGTTTGATGGTAGTAGGCACCCACAGCATTTCTGTCTGTTTGTGTGCCCCATAATTCTTACTCATAATCTTTCAACACTTTCTTCCTGTCCTGTACATTCCAGTCACTCTTGCACATAAAGAGCAATGCCACTGCCTTCCTTTGTTCTATCTCTCCTAAAACACACACAAATAAGGCATTTTTAGTATACAAGTACTACGAATAAAGTACCCTTAATATAAGTGTGACTAAAAGGAAACTCCACAAGGGCACTTCCCAGATGATCTCTGAGGCATCTTATAACCAGTGGAGAAGAGACCCAGCCTAACTATGTCAAACAATTTGACTGAGGCTGGAACAATGCAAAATATTTTCTATTTAAAACACATCAAGTAGGAACAGTTTCCCTGGCACAGCACCTGGCTATGACCACAGAAATAGACGCGAGGGTCTCCTTGTTAGCAAATTGTCTCTCCTTACCATTTGAGCAAAAGAGCTGTGTTAGAAGTCCTAAAGCATAGAATAGATAATACAGATTTACAATAAGTTAGTAGTAGTGCACCTAAGATACTGTCTCTAAACTTGCTGGACTTGGCAGAAACAGTTATTTTATAAAACAGGCTGTAAGTGTCTGAAACTTCACTAGAATGATGCATCCATTTTGAAGGACTTGAGGGCAGAGTTAAGACAGGAAAGAGCAACAGTGCTGCCAGTAAATGGGAGGGAGAAGGGAGAGGACATCTAAGACTCATCTGGAAAAGCAGATCCAGTTCACATATCACTTCCTTGTAGAAGGAGTCATAAGGTAAAAAGGAAACACACAGTATTGTAGACAAGAAACCAGGAGCTGGGATAACTGCAGAGAGATGGAAATTACTTCCTCCCCAAATTTCTCCCCATTGCCAAGAAAAAGGCGTCTTGCAAAGTGCTTATTTGATTTGAATAGGCACTTCATAAGCGGATCAGAAGCCAGGGACAGTAAATTGCTGTAGTTCTGGCTTCTGGTCCTTCCCAACAGCCAGGTTCTTGCCTGCAAACGGATCCTGTAGGTGGGTCTTGTGGGCTGCTCCTTCGGCTTGTCTGCATATTGGGTCCTGTAGGCAGATCCTTCTGCCTGCCTGCAGACGGGCTCCTGTGGGCAGCTCCTGCTGTTTGCCTGTGGGAAACAGTCTGGGTTTTTTTGTTTTTGTTTTGTTGTTGGTTTTGTTTGTTTTTCAAATTAATCAGAAAATTCCCCTTTACCTCTATGTCTCTACCCTGACCTTGTGGTGTTGAGTTTTAAGCTTTTCAAAGACACCTCAATCAAAACCAGACCAAAGCAAACCAAGCTAAGCTAAGGCAGGCCTGATAGCTCACATGGTAATTGCCCAGATTAAAAAGCATCAGACAAGTCTGAGAACAGAAGACTGGAAGTAGGGAACTGGTATAGTTTTCAGAGCTTTAGCTATTTGATTCTCTTTGTGGTGCAAATTATTCCTTTAAGCTATGTTACTAACACAGACAAGCCCTTCCTTACACAATTCTGCTGAGCTGCAGAAGCTCTTAGTAAGGGCTGAGCTGACTAGCTGCTTGCTAATGACTTCAGTGAATTAAAATCTCTAAGTCTATATGTGTGAGAATTCATAGAGTTTTGAAAAGCTGATTCAATTTTTCTTGCCCCTTTAACACTATTTATAGCTGTCTGACTAATGTAACACAATAATAATAATAATAACAACCCTCTAGTTTCTATGGATCTCTGGGCATTCCCACCCAAAGGAAGACTCACTTTTCTGCCAGAGATACCCACTCATCAGTTATGACCATTTTCAGTTCTGAAATCTCATTAATTTATTTCAGGCACTGTGGCATCAAACTGAACCACAATACGAGGATATTATATCACAACGTGATGCTTCGACATCACTATTGGCTGCTACCTCATCAAGAAACAATGATTTCAATCAGCTTGTCTGGTTTGAGTCCCACTGAGGAGAGGGGAGTGTTGAGAGTGGAATCCTATCATCTGCTAAGTTTAGCTATCAGACAGCCTGCAACACCCACAGAGTGGGAATAACAAACTGACAGCACTGAGGCTGGTGATCTATTGTTGGCACTCACGGTGAGTTCCATGTCCTCCTCCTCTTTTTCTTTCACTGGCTTTTCTGGTTCCTCTGGCTCTTTCTCTTGAAGATGGATCTCATTAGCCTGCGACATGTAAGGCATATCATCTTTGTTCTTGAACTCCAAGCTGAGAATTGAAGGAGGAAGTAGAATTCCTAGAATTACCTAAAGCAATAATAATGATAACAATAATAATCACAGTAAAGAATCATGACGGTTACTTAGTATCAACAGGAACAACTCCCTCAGGACATCTAGAAAAAGAAAGATCAACATGCATGTGGTTTTCTGTGATAATAGAGTATTTGTCACTTTTTCTGAGCTACATTGTGAAACAAAGCACGTAACTCGTATTAGCATTGCTGTGAGTTCTAAGGCTAATTGCCTCTTGAATATTTTATCTGCTTGCTCATCAGATGCATATTGTTTCATAGCACATTATATTTACAAGATATTATACAGGGTCAACGGTAGGTGATATTCAGGGATATTTAGGCTTTAAACCTGCAAATTTCTGCATTACACATGATAGATAATATCAGTGTAAACGACACACAGGCAGTATTAATTTCGAGGTGTCAAGTTCCCTGTGTCCTTACTTGATGCACACAGGCAGTCGAGGCATAAGCGTGTATGGATCAGACGAGATGGAGGCAAAGGCAACAATAGCAAATGCTGATGTGCTTAGCTTTGTGGTCCCCTTATATCTTGCTTCAGTAATCTGAAGGTCTTTCTGTCTTCCTTCTCTTATGATGTGGCAGTGGAAAAAAACATTAAAATTATCTTGTGTGGATATATTCAATGAATGATGCTTCTAGTTAAACTAGTAGTATAATAAAAGGGGTATCATAGTGATACAAAAGGAAGCGACCAGTTTGTGTTCCCAGGCACATTAGCTTTTCCTGGTTTGACTGCAGTTGCACGGAAAATGAAATCATTAGTGAAACCAGATAGTTATCTTGTTGGCAGGTCAGTGAGTGGGACTGCTCATGCTCATCATATTGACAGACGTGATGTTGAAATCATGTGTGTTGTTGAGACCATCCAAAGTACCACAGTTAGGGGCAGTTAAGTGTACGTATGATGCTGTCTCTGAAGACCTGAGCGCCAGGCTGCCTGCACTGTTCCTGAACTAGCTTGTTGCAGAAGAATGTGCTCAGAGAGAGGGGGCAGACTTGGCTTCCCTGAAAGCCTACTTCTAAGAACAGGCAGGACTAATAATTGACTCTTCTCTTCCCATTGGTGCTATACATCCCCAGAGAGATTCTGAGAGATTCTGACATTCAGCCTTCTTGACATTTGACAATTTTGACAGGAGAAAATTGTTTATGAGAAATAATCCATGACTCATGCCTGCACGTTTGTTTGCCATGTTGCCTCCTGCTCGTGTAGGTTCTAGCCTGCTTTAGCTTTAAAGGGGCCCTGCTAATGACAATCAGTGAAATAAAACACAGACCAGAAACTGAGTAAAAGATTCTTGTGAAGCCTTGACGTTACAAGAAGCTGAAAGGAAATAGTCTGTTACCTTCAGTTACTCATTGTGAAAGAAAGGTCTATTTTATGTCTTAAGAGATGCAAGCTGCAAAGAAGAAAGCAAGCAGTAAGAAATGAATTGCTGCACTAAGCCCCAAAAAGCCAGGCTGAATGTCTGCAAAACTAAGCAGTGAAGAAGGCAGCAGTGAATGTCTGCAAAGCCAAGCAGTGAACAAGGCAGCAGTGTACAAGCCAAGAAGTGAACATGGGCCTGTGAATCGAGTCAGAAAAATAGGTAGTAAAGATATCTCCAAATGTGAGAATGCTTTCTATCTGTAAGCAAAACAGTATTTATGCACAGCTCCTGCAGGAGGAAGATGGGAATGCTATCAGCCACTTACTCTCACATATCACCGTCACTGGTTGAGACCTAGTATGATAACTGTGCATGTACTCATACGCATTCTCACTGTTACTGAACATCTTTTCACACAATGAAGCAGCTGAGCAATTATCACTTCTTGCACATATTGTTAATGCAAGAGAGAGCCTCTTCACTGAAAATATTTCTCAGTCATCTGGGAGGAAGAGGCAACTCCTGGTTATATACTGACTGGTGAGTATATTGCTGAAGGTGAAAGATGGATACAAATCCATATCCCAGAGTTCACCTTGCTCTGTTACCAGTTTTGGTAACTGTGGAAGTAAAGCTTAAATAGTTTTGAAAATTGAATTGTCCTTTAGGTACAATTTAGGTAGTTCCTTTAGGTCAGTCATCAGGAAGATTGGCATGGGATTGCAAGAAAATTCGTGCTGCTTGCTTTGGCCTGTTCTGGGGAAGGTTGTCAGATCAGCACCTTTCACTAGCAGTTAATTCACTTACACATCCTTTTTCTTTATTTATCTTTAAAAACCTTGGCTAACTCCTCAAGTATCCAGGCAGGGTGACACACAAGCCATCTGGCTCATTTTTTTTTCTGATAATTCTCTCTGATGCTGGAAAGGGCTTTAAGAAAGATGATGAAAAAATGAAGTGATGCGCTGTGAACTTGAGTTTGTGATAAGCTCCCTGATGTAAAATTGAACAGAGGAAGAATATGCCCTGCTTAACGTCAATACAAAAAAGCACCTGAGATATGGAAAATTGAGCAATTATCACAGATTTGTTTTGAGCCCTGTCACCATCTATTAGAACTCTCTGTTAATTTTACTTTGAAACAGTGCTGACCTTTAGGCCAGAATTTTTGCGCATCCGTAGACGACCCATCCACATGTCTGTGAGTAGCATTTGGCTGCAAGTGTGAGCAATGAAGTCCCTGTGCTTGGCTGCCACTGCGAGCTGCAGGCATGTGGCATTGCTCCAGTTCTTTAACTCATAGGTCAGCAGTTTCATTGCCAGTTGCTCATCCTGCTTGTATGACTGGTCCAACAGCTCCACCGCCAACTGGCCAAAGTCCCTGCAACAGAGGGACATTTGTTCATTCCCATTAGCCCAAGTTGCCTGCTGCAGAAAACACCCCTCTGCAACTAACAGCCTCTGCAACTGGGTCATTGCCTTCCATCATGCAAATCGTGACGCTGACTGTACAAATGGAAACCCACATTTTTAAATGTGAGTGGCTAATGGTAGGTATATATAAATAAGTGCCCTGACTTAGCAGTGATGAGCTCCCACACCTACCAGCTGTCTGCTCCCACCTGCCTGCCCACCTCCCTGACATTTTCTAGCTGAAATCCTCTTCTTATCTGCATCTTGGAGAATTGCTTCTGCACTATTTGCACTTTGTGAGCAAGTCTCCTGAAAACCAGAGTGTCCAGTACCCTTTTAAAATTTTTGTGCCTCAGAATTTTAACATCAGGAAAGATTATTATGGAATCTAGAATCTTAGATTGCTCACCTGAACACGAGGTTAATACTTCTGCTCAAATATCATGTTCTTAAGGACTTCAACAATTATTCTGCTTAGCATAAACAAATGCTTTGAAAAATAACAGATAAAGGCTGCGACCTGACTCTTGAGGCCTCATAGAGAACACACAGACAATATAGATATTTTACTTTCTTCTCTATAGCTTCTCATTTCAGAACTTACAGTGCTAGCAATTCTGACTGTCAGGCAGACACATTGTTTAAAAGCCACTCAGACTTCCTCTGAAGGGACTACATTTTCCCTAGAAGTTAGAAATAAAAGCCAAGTACAGATAAGCAAATCTGAGGCAGCTTCAGCAGACTCTCTCATTTTTTATCAATTAATTTATTTATTTATTAAATATCAGGAAATTGTACATGAAAGAACATTCACCTGGAATTATGGTTCAGTTCTTGAGATATGTCATCCACCATGTCATTTTCTGATGCTTCATGTGCCATGGCTTTGCACAGTTTACAGGCCACCAGTGCTTTAGCCATGGCTTCCTCTCCGTGCTGCCAAAAGAAGAGAGCCATCTTCTGACGTTTCATTAGCACAGCCCACACCATCAGCTCATGGAATGGAAAGGGGAAATGATTGATCTCAGGGTCATCCAAATCAATATCAACTTCTTCTTCTCTTTTTTTTGTTGTTTTCCTCCCTCGCCTCAAAGGGATGTCATCCTGTGAGAATTACAGAGAAATATTTTTCACCAGTGAAGGATTTAAATCAATTCACATAATGCATCGGTATCAGTACCTGAGCTGTTAAACACATTTTCTGTAGGCCAAACTCCTCAACAGGTTTTGAACAAAATATTTAATGCAGGAAAATGATGAAAAAAGCATTTTTCCTGGCACCGTAGTTAAGTTAGCAACCTTGTACTTAAACATAGGGAATAAGCTTTGGACTATTACTCTGAACTCTTCTTTCTACCTAAGAACACAAAGCTCAATCACACAATAGCAAAGCCATTTTGCAAAAGCCACCATTAAAATAAAGCTGAGTTCACTCAGATTGCTATGCATCTGCCTCATTACACCTCCAGAAAGTACCTATCCAGTGTCTGGGTTTTTTTTTTCCCCTCACAAGAGTAGGAATCTCCTTTCTTTGCTTCCATTCTGCTTTTGTATTCCATGTTTATCCCTTCTTTCTCCAGCTGATTGCTGTTTCTATTGCCTTTAGTTTCTTTTCCATTTTAGTCTACTGCTTTTATCAGTTCAGCCGACCTGTTCTATGCTGTGTCTGTGGACAGCAAAATGAATGGTGTTGTATAAAATCAACAAACAATAATACACAACTATCTCCTTGAAACATCAAAGTAGCCAAAAGTCACAGTATCACAGTATCACAGTATCATCAGGGTTGGAAGAGGCCTCACAGATCATCAAGTCCAACCCTTTGCCACAGAGCTCAAGGCTAGACCATGGCACCAAGTGCCACGTCCAATCCTGCCTTGAACAGCTCCAGGGATGGCGACTCCACCACCTCCCTGGGCAGCCCATTCCAGTGTCCAATGACTCTCTCAGTGAAGAACTTTCTCCTCACCTCGAGCCTAAATTTCCCCTGGCGCAGCCTGAGGCTGTGTCCTCTCGTTCTGGCGCTGGCTGCCTGAGAGAAGAGAGCAACCTCCTCCTGGCTACAACCACCCCTCAGGTAGTTGTAGACAGCAATAAGGTCTCCCCTGAGCCTCCTCTTCTCCAGGCTAAACAATCCCAGCTCCCTCAGCCTCTCCTCGTAGGGCTGTGCTCGAGGCCTCTCACCAGCCTCGTTGCCCTTCTCTGGACACGCTCAAGCATCTCAATGTCCCTCTTAAACTGGGGGGCCCAGAACTGGACACAGTACTCAAGGTGTGGTCTAACCAGTGCAGAGTACAGGGGCAGAATGACCTCCCTGCTCCTGCTGACCACACCACTCCTGATGCAGGCCAGGATGCCACTGGTTCTACTGATAGAAATTTGGCCCATGTAAAAATTTACCATTCTCTGCAACTGCTTCATTTCTCTGGCCATGTTTTAGAGTTAACATAGCTAGCTAGATGAAGTCCCACAAGGCCTGAAATGTTTAGTTTAATCTTAACGAAAAGGAAAATTATGCATAAAGGAGGCAGAGCCTTCTTCTCTCTTGTCTATCTGCTGATGTTTTATTAAGAAAGTAAACAAGTTATCTGGATGAAAAGTGCAATTTGTGTGGCACATTTCTCACACAAAACTTGAAAACAATGACTGGTGCCTTCATTACAATGAATTTAAACACCACGTTGATATGGTGTCATGCCTTGTCAAAGAAGGCAAAGACATCAGGATTTATCACAGGTCACCTACCTCCATTCCCAACAGTTTCAGGGCTTTTGGCTGTACAAAAAAAAGTTTAAAAAAATGTTACTTCTTCCAGAAAGGTGAAGAAAAATTACCACAATGTGTGTATATACATGCATGCATACGTGCTATTTGTGTAACATGTGATGTAGAACATATAATACAGACAATGTATTAGACAACATATAACACGGATAATATATACATAATGCAATATAATGTAACATAATGCACACACATACATCAATCAGATGATTACATATATGTATATATTTCATTAAACCTTGACTTTGTTTCAATGCAACACATGACGGAAGACATGCACATGGATGCAAGTATGAATTACTTCTGTTTTGGGGCTGTTCTATTGGAAAATGGGATGGGAATTATTGCCAAGGTATGAATGTATTTCTTAGGACAACGTAAGTGTTTTGGGTATTCCCCTGGTACACTTTTATTGACTGCTCTGGAGCTGCTCTGTATGTTGGTCTCATGTCTGGGAAAATGCTACTCAAAAATTTTTCTTGATAGAGTCACTAAGAGAAGGAATTTTCTCCCAGAAGCTACCTTTCCTCTCCAAAGTGAGGAGTCAAAGAGTAGGGAAACAAAACCATTTCAGGTGTTTGGCTGTAATAATTTCACAGACTATTGCTCTTTATGACTTCTTAGAACAATATTCAATGGTGTGTATTGTTTAAATCTGAACTGAGACATGAAATGAATTTGTGGGGTTGAAAAGGCAAAGAAAGATCTACAGATCTTACTGGAAGCAGTTGAGATTTTTTTTTCATGTTGGATTGGGTTGCTAGAATTATGGATGACAATTAACTATCTTTTACATTTTAGAAAGGTGATAAACTTCCTTTGGATTCACAGTATTATAATCTCTCAAACATGAAAAACCACAAACATACTGCGTGGTGTTTCTGCCATGAGTCCACTGACTCTGCTGGAGCCACATCCAGCCAATAGAGCCAGTACTGCGTTATGGGTTTCTTTGCATTTATATCTTGAGGCCACAATCAAGAAGATGAGCCACAAGATAGGGAATGTGTTTAAGAAAACACGTTTTTTTTCAGGCCTAGGTCAGGTACCTATGGTATTATTTGTACAGACTTGTAGACTTGCCTTTCAAGACCTCTGCAGACTCAATTACAGTTTTTAGAGCCAGAGGAATCTGGTTTATGCCCCAGTCTCACAAGAGCAGCATACCTCAAACATTTTTTTCCCATTAAACTAATAAAAAATGTAGTTTGTATCAGTGGCTGTTTGCAGTGAGTTGTGGTGAAATAGGTGCTATGTACTTAATGGAAATGAATAGTGTGTGTGTCTGGATCCCCCAGCCAGGAGCTAAGAAGCTATGGTTAATCTCTGCTACCATGTGCAGTCAAACAGATAGCAAATAACTTGATCCTTACCCTTTTGGGTCCAAATAAATTGTGGTAGAGTGTTCTGAATCGCTTTCGGGTGTAATTGCAGCGGTAGGCTCCTCCCATCAGGTACTCTATCACCAAACCAATATCAATCAGACTTATTCGATAATCGGGAGGTAAATTTCCCTGAAATTAAAATAAGAAGGATGGTGGGGGAAGGAAGAAAAGCTTATTACTGGCATTGTTAAATACACTTCATAATGTTGTTAGAATAAAGGAAATTAAATAGTTAAAAACAGGAATGTATTATTATGCTGGTTAATTCACCTTAAAATAGATCCAACCGAAACCTGGATATTCTCGCTTGGAAAGAAGACACAAATTAAATAAGAAAGTGAAGAACTTGTTGCGAGTTACAGAAGATACAGTACACAGTATTCACATTCTTCAACTGCAGAAACAAGGAACACGACTGCAGAACAAAAAGCATGAGGATCAGCACACTTGAAAGGTCAGACACAGTTGCTGGACTCTAGTCCTGCAAGATAGCATGTTTTCTGGACCAATTGTCCCCACAACTCTTCTCCTGGCATCTCATGACTATGCTGGCATCTCTATGGACTACCACATCTGCACTACTGAGGCATGGTGAAATAACACAATGAAATTTCATTTGCTCAAATGGGACCAGCTCCTGCATGTTGAACTTCCCATTCTGTAGTGTTTCCCTCCCATGTTCCAGGAAATGAAGGACAGAGGGAAAAAAGAACTATGCTATCTACTCCAGAGGGCTTACACAGTGTATTAGTTATTATTACTGATAGTTGCTAGGAGCAATGAGGTTCCATTAGCATTTGTTCTTTGGGTGATGTACAAAAAATAGATCTCTGCTTAAATTCTATAGCTAGTATGAGGAAAGCATCTGTATGTATGAAAGTACGAAAATTAACATAACCAAAATACCTGTGGCTAGTTTCTTGGGGATTGCTTTTGTTCAAGAAGAAAACTACAGGCCTAGCAATTTCCCTAGATGAGCCCTCCTTGAACTCCCAACATATTTTACTGAAAGCCCCTCTAAGCACCATAACATTGCTGCCTAATTTCAAGAAGTGCCAGGGAGATTGTCTCCCAAAAGGTGGACTGTGCTTGTGGCAAGGGCCATGATTGGGATCCCGGAAAACATGTCCACATATTTTCTCTTCTGCTTCTTTTGATTTCTTATCCTCCATTAAATAGGACATTTATATATCCACAGAATGTTAAAGGTAGAAAGAGAGATAAATTATACTTTTATGAACTACAAGCAGTAGCCTTTGAAAAAAGAACACACCAACTTTTATAGCCAACATTACAAAAGGGCCGGGAAATTATTATTGTTGACATCAAAAATTTTCAGCACACCATAACAAAATAATCACAATTTCTATAGTGGGATGCAGCACAGACTACAGTTCACCTGTAGCTTTTTTTGTGTAGCCATCAAAAGAATTTTAGTAATGCACATGGAGCAATTTCATTCCTGCCACATCTTGCTGGAAATATCCTGTATGTCTGCAGATATCTCCATGTCTTTTCTGCAGATAGGTTTATTAGATTCAGAGCAGTGAAACACTAATTTGGAGCACATAACAACTGGTTCTGCAGACGAGATGATATGGATGCAAAGAGCTTCCTTCCTCTTCTACTTCATCCAGGAAGAGCAATGCTTATTTCCCTCCCTAAAATATTATGCTAAAACGTTGAGGAAGAAGAAAAGCTTGTGTGCACCATGCTTCACAGTGGGCTGCAGTTCAAAGGGACAGGAGATGAAGAAAATTTAGTGGCAAAAAGTGAGCTGCAAACTATCTTTCATTAACATCTCTCAGTGTATCCTTTTGCCCTCTGTGCTAGTTTGAAGCTAGCTAGAATGTTTTGGTGAAAAGAATTAGATCATAGGCTGAGAAATTAAAACAATGGTGATGTCTACTTTGCTCACAGTCTTGCTGAGATGTGTAGAAAGGAAAAGCAAAACATTAGATAAGGTCACTTCGCTTGGCACTTCGTTCTGGGCTTTGCTCTGTGCTCTTCGCCTGCTGGGGAGCTGAGGCTGCTGGCTGAACTCCATCTTGTTTTCTAACCTCACCCTCCTTTTGCTTTTTTGGCTGATTCACCTTTGCTTCTTNCTTCCTCCTTTCGGCCAGTCTGATGGGGGGCAGGAATGGCTATGGTTTGCAGGAATGTGTAATAACTTAGTCTATTTGAACCCAGTCCTTTTTTATTCAGAACTTGTATTTCTTTTATTAAAGAAAAATAGTATAAATCTAGAAACTGAACCTTAGTAGGTTTTTTTTCGGTTTGTTCCTCCAGAAGCAAACAACTGTCTCTCCAGAATGCTTAATGTCAATTTTACTAGAACAAGGATGAAGGCACTGGGGGAAGTGGGACTTCTAGCTGCACTACAGAGTTGTAGTTCTTCGACAGATTCCTGCTGTCTTAATGTAAGAAACTAAAATGGAACATTTTGATGTTAAGTGGCAAAAGACATTCGAGCAATTAATAAAGCACAACAAGCATCAGAGTGCCGCATGTGTTAGGAAGCATAAGCATCTTGATATAGTTCCTCTGATTTCTAATCTCTCATACAAGGATTTGAGTAAAAAATATTCAATACAGTAACTTGAATCAAAGGTGCATCTCAACTTCTCAGATAACTTACTAGAGAAAACTCCCAAACTCACAGTAGAAATACACATTTTATAGACATACACATATGTATGACTTCATGAGAACATACAATTACATTTCCAAAGTGAGCAACTCTAGAAAAGCTATTTGCACTATCCTTGTGAGAGCAGTTATACATATGCAACACTATTTGCTCTATCAG
>WAAF01020137.1:0-20291 GCA_013400475.1 Tricholaema leucomelas
TGAAAGGATGTTGTGGAGAGGCTGCTACTGGGTTCTTCTCACAGGTAAACAGTGATAGCACAAGAGGGAATGGCCTCAAGCTGCCACTGGGTAGGTTTAGACTGGATATTAGGAAACATTTTTTCCCAGCAAGAGTGGTCAGGCACTGGAATTGGCTGCCCAGGGGGGTGGTGAAGTCACCAACCCTGGATGTGTTTAAAAGTCATTTGGACGTGGTGCTTGGGAATATGGTTTAAGGTGCACCTGGTAGAGCAGGAGTATCAGTGGGACTTGGTGATCCTGAGGGGCTTTTCCAACCAGAATGCTTCTGTGATAACTATACTGTACTCTTCTGTATTTCAGGATATGGAAGGTGCTTGACACTACAGAGAAGTAGGCAGGCACAATCTGTTATCAGTTCTGGAGCCAGAAGCAGAAATAATGTGCAAACAATATCGTGGCAAAGCTAATGGGAGCCTTTCAGCAGGGAACCCTCCTCTCGGGCTGTCAGCGAGGCCACTTGCAGCAGGACTGTCCTGGGGATCTGCAGTCACCGGGGAGCAGTGTGGAGCTGCTAACAGCAGCACTCGGTGCTTGACCACTCCCAGCAACAGTGCTGTGCCGAGCTGGGTAAGGAAACAAGGTGAACTTTCTGATACTAGTTACAAGGATTTACAGGCTGCTTCTCCTGACAGTTTTAGTTCTCAGCTAGTGATTAGGCCAGCATTAGAAAGACTGTGCCGTTAGTTCTTCGCCTCAGCAGGCCCACTCCTCTGCAAAACAAAGGCATCTCTTTGGCTCATTTTAAATACCTCATAGTCCTGTATTCTAAATATCACAGATTTAGACAAGCATTCTGAGGACTGGCAAGAACGACTCAGAAAGCTGAGCAGAAAGCCAATGGTGACAACAACATAAACTTTCTTTTACAGGTTGTGATTTCAAAGCCTTCAGACTACAGATCCCATAACTTCTCCCAAAGGTAAAACCTTTCAGAGCTTTCCCACCTGAGCTGTCTCTTCAGGTAAGACAAGTACTCTACAGCCATTTTCTACCTAATCAGGTGAGATTTAAGCTCACTGTATGTGAAATTTTGCTTCAAAAATCAAAACAGCAGCAAATTTGAGGTCACTGTTAAAAAAAATCCACAAAAAAACAACCAAAACCCCCTTTTTTTTTTGTTTTGTGCTAGTTTGAAGCTAGCTAGAATGTTTTGGTGAGAAGAACTAGATTACAGGCTGTGAAAGGGAAACAATGGTGATGTCTACTGCACACATAGGCTTGCTGAGAGATATAAGAATAAGAACACAAACATAGATAACACAGTGGCTGGCTGGGCTTTGGACTGAACTCTCTCTCTCTAACCTAACCTGCCATCTGTGTGACTAAGCCACCTGCTTCCTAATCCCCCTGTCTGACCCTCCAAAATAAACATAAGGCAAGATCTGGGGTAAGGTAGAGGGGTGGAAGGAAAGGTGGAAGGGTGGTTGAGAGCCCCTCCTGGGGACTCAGGTTTCTGGGAGGGCTGTTGTGTTTCTGTATNGGCTTGCTGAGAGGTATGAGAACAAGAATCCAAACATAGATCAGGCACTTCTTCTTGGGGCATTGCCTGAGCTGCATTTCTCTCTAGCCTCTCTGCCATCTCTCTGATTAATCCACTTCGCTTCCTAACCCCATGGCTGAACCTCCATTCTTCCTTAGGACTGGGGTAAGGTTGAGAGGGGTGGGGGAAGGTGAAAGGGTGGTTGGGAGGGGAGCCTCTCCTGGGGACTCAGGTTTCTGGGAGGGCTGTTGTGTTTCTGTATTACCTTTTCCCTTGTCTATTTCTGTCTATAACTGTATATACTGTAAATATCTGCTTGTATATTGAGCTAAGCTGTCAATATAAGCTTCTTTCAATTCCCAGAGCTGGCTGAGTCTAGTCTGGGTGATTTCTAAAGTGTGGGGGGACAGGGAACACCCAAACCATCCCAAGTAGCTATCCCACAAAAGCTGTGTGTGATCTGAAATGATGCAGCCAAGCAGCTGGAGGAGTGTGGCAGGGCAAAGCAGAGCCTTACCTAAGGACTGGAAGAAGGCTGCGTAACGGCATTCGTAAAGAGAGAAGAGATACTGTCGGACGGCTGGCAAACTGTGCAGCACTTCCAGAATCTCTGCTCCCTTAATAACCTGAAAGCAAACAAACATGTTTGGGTACCATCACCTTCAGCCTGCAGGTGAAGAGGTTAAAGCAGATCTGCGTCTGAGGTGTTCTCATCTGCTTTGCTTACCTTTTCCCGAAGGTCAGGCCTGTCCAGCGCGATCATGCTGACGTAGACAGTGTAGGTTACAAATGTTTTGTAATCCATCAGTTCATAGGATGTAAACGTTGAAACTGTATCAAGGAAGAGCTCTGCCGCTTGCTTGAAGTCTCGAATTGCTACACAGTAAAGGCCTTGGTACACTTTGAGTCGATTTCGCCTGTCCCAGTCTCCTCCTTCTTCTATTAGGCTTAAAATAGAACAAAAAGAAATAGTTCCTTCTTACAAGGCACTCTCCAGTAAACAAGAGCAGTGAATCAACTGATGCTATACCATTACAGCATCACAGAATCATTAAGGTTGGAAAAGGTCTCTAAGATCTAGAGGTGTTCAATCTGGAGAAAAGGAGGCTGAAGGAAGACTTTATCACTCCTAACTGTCTGAAAGGACGGGACCAGCCTCTTTTCCTCGTTGGCAAGTGGCAGGACTACAGGAAAAAAAGTCAAGCTGTGCCAAGGGAGGTTTAGGTTGGATATGAGGAAATATTTATTCAGTGAAAGGGTTCTCAAACATTAGAATGGTCTGCCCAGGGCAGCAGTAGAGTCACAACCCCTGGAGGTGATTAAGCTGTGTGTGGACCTTAGCGCTTAGGCACTTGGTTTAGTGTTCAACCTTCAGTGCTGGGTCAAAGGCTGGACTGGATGGTCTGGAGGTGTCCTCCAACCAGACATACTCTGTGGTTTTGTGATCATCAAGTCCAGCAGTCAGTCCAGTACTCTCACAACCTCTAAGCCACATCCTGGAGCGTCAGGTCAAGAAAGAATACCTTGTTTTATGCTACAGCCTGTTGAACAGTCCACACCTGTCAGGGACAGGAAAGGAGCTTCCCTAGGAAAGGAGCTTCCTTGGGACAGGAGAGGCCAGATGCTTGCACAGTGCAAGTTTCAACTGAAAGGAAACATTTATAGCCCCTAAAGTTATGACAACAGTCTTTTGAGATGTGCAGGTAAAACAGTAGTCAGCCTCAGCTGTAGCAATGTAGTTCTCCTGTCTGTGCTGCTAAGATAGCAGCTGTCCAACTAGCAGCACAGAAAAATGTTGCCCCTTTTTAGGAATCGTATTAACACAACATTGATGTGGCTGTAAGCAGGAGCACAGGCTGAGATACAGTCTGCTAAGAAGAAGGAGGTTGTGGATGCTCTTTCCCTAGAGGTGTACAAGGCCAGGTTGGATGAGGCCTTGAGCGACTTGTTCTAGTGGGAGGTGTCCCTGCCTATGGCAGGGGGTTGGAACTGGATGATCCTTGAGGTCCCTTCCAACCTAAACCATTCTATGATTCTGTGATTCTAAGTCAACACAAAAAATCACTGCCCAAAGAACACAGTAACTGGGAGGACCTTGGTGTCTCATGGCACCAGAAAAGAAACTGGAATTCACAGCTTGCTACAGGAACCACTGAAGTTCAGAATGTTGGGAGCAGAAAGACACTGAAGTCAGCAGTCCAAACTGAAGGACAGCTGCATCAAAGCACACTGCGCTCACACAGCTCTTGCCTACAGAGGAAAAGCTGGCACTTCATGGAGCCAGCTGGGTGGCACTGCAAGCAGCTGGATTCAGCTGGCAACCACAGGATGACAGGATGTTAGGGGTTGGAAGGGACCCAAGGAGATCATCGAGTCCAATCCCCCTGACAGAGCAGGACTATACTAACACAGATCACAGAGCAACATATCCAGACAGGCCTTGGCAGTCTCCAGAGAAGGAGACCCTACAGCCTCTCTGGGCAGCCTGTTCAAGTGCTCTGTGACCCTTACAGTAAAGAAATTCCCCTTTGTGTTGAGGCAGAACCTCTTGTGCTGCAACTTACATCCATTGCTCCTTGTCCCATCCCAGGGAGCAGTGAGCAGCCTGTCCCCCCATTCTGGCCAGCCCTCAGACACTTATAAACATTTATCAAATCCCCTCTAAGTCTTCTCTTCTCCAGACTAAAAAGCCCCAGGTCCCTCGGCCTCTCCTCATATCCTGCACTGCACTTTAATGTACTATCCCTTCACATGCAAAACTGTCTTCCAATGGTGACAGAATAGAAAGTGGGAGCAGAGGGTAAGCTACAATATTAAAGTCAGGTCAATCGATAGAAAATAGCTGATAAAGTATTAACTTATTTTTCTCCTTCCAATGCCAGCTTCTACCACTCTGTGATTCCTCCTTAAAAAAGAAGCCTGGAGAGAAGTCTTCGAGGAGACCTTACAGTGGCTTTCCAGTATTTGAAGGGAGCCTACAGGAAAGCTGGGGAGGGACTATTTACACGGTCTAGTAATGTTAGGACGAGGGGGAATGGGTTTAAGCTGGCAGAGGGGAGATTTAGACTGGATGTTAGGAGGAAGTTCTTTACAGTGAGGGTGATAAGGCACTGGAACAGGTTGCCCAGGGAGGTTGTGGATGCTTCCTCCCTGGAAGTGTTTAAGGCCAGGCTGGATGAGGCCTTGAGCAACCTGCTCTAGTGGGAGGTGTCCCTGCCTATGGCAGGGGGTTGGAGCTGGATGATCCTTGAGGTCCCTTCCAACCTAAACCATTCTATGATTCATTCTATGATTCTATAAGCCAGGACTATGAAGCCCTCTAGCACAAGGCAACACCCACCCACCCCTCTGTGACTGTGTCTTGCGGTCAAGTCTTAGTAACTTCTTGACAGCAAGGTCATCTTCCATTTCCTTTGCTATGGTTTGTCTGCAAAGTGCTTTAACTGCACCCAAGCCAAGCAGTACCTTTTTGCCTTCTCGATGTTGCGTGTGATGAGGTCGTTGTCCATATAAAACAGGCCAATCCTCAGCAGATAGAAGACAATATCCAGGCGATGTCCCAGCGCCACGGTTTTGTCGTAAGTCTTGCGGAAGGCGGTCAAAGCTCCCTCCTAAAAGGAGAGGATTTTCTACTGTCAGAATGCTGAAAGCCTCAGGAATATTTACAGAGCGTCTGCTGTTAACTACGCTTATCTTCTGCTGACAGTCCTGACTTGCTTATTTTGCCACAGGACTTTGTTATGCATTCTGAGCAGCCTTAAAGAATCAAAGTTTAAAGCAAGTCAAAAGAGCTGATCCCCCAAAACTTTTAAAATCCAAGGACTCCGCAAACTTATTTTGTAACTTGAAATTAAGCTGGACTAGGTAAATATCTTAGAGAAGTCTACAGAGGTAATGAAAGTGGAAAATAACATCTGCAAATGTTAAGGAAAACAAATGGAAAAGAACTTTTTCCCTTTGTAAGGAAAAGAGTGTTTTATTTCAAGGGCTATGTTTGGCTTTTTCTGGACAATGTAAACTTAGAATCATAGAATGGTTTAGGTTGGAAGTGACCTCAAGGATCATCCAGTTCAAACCCCCTGCCATAGGCAGGGACACCTCCCACTAGAACAGGTCGCTCAAGGTCTCATCCAATCTGGCCTTGTACACCTCTACAGAGGGAGCATCCACAACCTCCCTGGGCAACCTGTGCCAGTGTCTCACCACCCTCACTGTAAAGAACTCTTTCCTAACGTCTAGTCTGAATCTTCCCATCTGCCAGTCTAAACCCATTACCCCTTCAGTAACACCTTCCCCTATCTGTCATCTATCTCCAAGTTGTGCCATAGAGAAAATGCACTGCAAGTCGCCCAGTATCACCGAAACCTGCCACTGGAGGTTCCAGTGTTTTTAACAGGAGTTCATAAAGCTTCTGCCAACCTACCTTATCCCCAATCCTGCAGAGGTACTCAGCTTTGGCCATCATTGCATCTCGGATTTCACTCTCCCCCAAGATCTTTTCAGCATCTTCTAACTCGTTGTCCAGTCGTTTCAATTCCTCCTCATTAGCTTTCTTCATTTTGTTCAGCAGATCTGTGTCTATTTGCCATTCCAGAGACTTGCAGAGTGCTTCATAGTAGGGAGCCATATCTGAAAAAAAAAGCAGGAAGCCTTTCACTGTTAATTGCTACAGCAAGTGTGTTTCTAGAGCAGAGCACTGAAAGACTGCACAACTTATTGTCCCTGCCAGCTACATCCTTTCTATAGTCAAGCACCTATTAAAACCAGACATGAGGAGAGGCTGGCGGACTTGAGGCTGTTTAGCCTATAGAAAAGGAGGCTCAAGGGTGACCTCATTGCTGTCTACAACTACCTGAAGGGAGGCTGTAGCCAGGTGGGGTTGGGCTCTTCTGCCAAACAAACAGCAACAGAAGAAGGGGACACAGTCTCAAGTTGTGCCAGGGCAGGTCTAGGCTGGATGTTAGGAGGAAGTTGTTGTCAGAGAGAGTGATTGGCATTGGAATGGGCTGCCCAGGGAGGTGGTGGAGTTGCTGTGCCTGGAGGTGTTGAAGCAAAGCCTGGATGAGGCACTTAGTGCCATGGTCTGGTTGACTGGCTAGGGCTGGGTGCTAGGTTGGGCTGGATGAGCTTGGAGGTCTCTTCCAACCTGGCTGATTCTATGATTCTACGACAGAGACAGTGGGACAGTGGCTTCTTTTTGTTGGCTCTTTCCTATTGCTGCTTTCTTTACACCTTTCACACTTGCACTTGCTTTACTATTTACCTGACCCCAAGTACAGTGGACCTGAGTCTTCAACCAACATCTTTTAAAACACCAGCACACAGCCACATCTGGGGACAGGGCACCACGTCCATAGGTTCAAACCCCTATCCCTTCCCCCCCAGTCCTCCCATCCCTTTTGCTCTCATATTGTCCGTGCCCCAGGGACCGATTAGGAGCGTGATCGAGTTGAAGATGTCCCTGCTCACTGCGGGGAGTGTTGGGCTAGATGACCTTTAGAAAACCTTTCCATCTCAAAACATTCTATGGTTCAATGACTGATGTTCTCCAGCTGGGAAACTTGTAAACACCCCTACATACACCCTGGGAAGAGACAGTCAGACTGGCTCCTCGCCTACGCACGCCCGCCCGCCTCTGGACAGACGCAGAGACCGACAAACAGCCGGCCCAGCCCCGCGGCGGGAGGACAAGCAGCTGCCCGCAGCAGGCCGCACTCACTGTGGAGCCGCACGGCCGCCATCAGCTCTTCGCGTGCGGCGGGGTCAGGTGCGCGGGGCCGGAGGCTGAGGAGGAAGCGGAGCTGGGCGATGCGGAGGTCGGGGTTCTTGGGCAGACCCTCCTCCTCCAGGTTCTCCAGCGGCATGGCGGCGACACAGGATCGGACAGCTCGGCTCCGGGAGGCAGCGGGCAGAGGGCTGCGGCAAGCGGCGCGGCCCAGTGACTCAGCCGCGACGGGCGGAAACAGCGGCGCACTTCCGCCCGACAGCGCCCCCTGCCCGGCGGGAGGCCTGCGAGCGCTAGAGAACCTGCGCGTGCGCAGGACGGCGCCCTCGCGCCCGTGCTGGGGGCGGCGCGCGGGGGTGCGCCTCGAGGGTGCGCGTGCGCGGCGCGGCCTACAGAAGGCGCGCGCGCGGCGGCAGGGGTGGCGCAGCCGTGGGGGTGTGGGGTGTGGGCACCGGGGCTGGGCAGGAGCAGGCCCCGCCGCCGGGCAGGAGCAGGCCCCGCCGCCGGGCAGGAACAGGCCCCGCCGCCGCCGCCGCCTCCGCCGCCCAGTGTGAGCTGCAGGGGCTGGCCGTGCGCGGGCTGGACGGATTGCAGGCGCCCAGTGTGATCTATAAGGGCTGCAATGGCACTGGCCACAGAGAGTGCGTTAAGGGCTCTATGAGGGGTGCCGATGCACGGCGGGCAGGGCAGAGAGAGTGATTGGCGTTGGAATGGGCTGCCCAGCGAGGTGGTGAAGTCGCCATCCCTAGAGGTGTTCAAGCAAAGACTGGATGGGGCATCTAGTGTCATGGTCTACTTGATTGTCTAGGGCTGGGATTGTCTGGGGCTGGGTGCTAGGTTGGGCTGGCTGAGCTTGGAGGACTCTTTCAACCTGGCTGATTCTATGATTCTATTATTTTCCCTGATGTCCAGCCTAAACCTTCCCTGGTGCAACTCAAGGCTGTTTCCTCATGTCATATTGCTTGTTATTTGGGTGAAGATACTGACCCAAATCTGCCTCCAACTTCCTTTCAGGTAGTTGAAGAGAGCAAGAAAGTCACCCCTTGAGCCTCTCTGCTGGCACCAGGAGATGGAATCTATTCCTGACAAATGCCCTCCCTCTCCTTTGGAAGATGGTGAGCCAGAACGGCTGGCGCTGATGTTGAGTGGCCCCTGTGGGTCATCCTACCCCATCAGCCCTGCTCCTGCCTCACTGTCCCCACCTGCCTGCGGCTTGTCTGTGCCATATGTGATAGATGAGACATATGGGCACAGCATCATGTTTGTCTTCATGAATATCCAGATGCTTCTGATTGGAGATGATGTCTTTTGCTGGAACTGAGTTTCAAACTTAATGCTTCTTGCCTGTGCCTATGTTTTGGGGGTGAATGCTTCTGCCTAGGTCATGGGCTAAACTGTTCCCCTGGTTTCTTTGGCACAGTATGTTCCTAAGATTGGCTTCTTGGCATTGGCTGTGAGTTATTTAGAAGTTTGCTGCAAGAAGCTGTCCTTTTCCTGCATTTTTGATTAGGTGCTAATAGTTGTGACATTGATTCTGACTTTTTTCCTTTATTTTTTGTTTCGCTTCATCTAAGTCCTGAGCTTGGAGTTCTTGTCTGGGAGTGAAAAAAGAGAGGATCTGAGTTTCAACTTGGGCAGCAGCTTTGTTTCTTTATGAGCAGGGATTCCCCCCCCCACCCTGCTGTTCCTGTGTGCTTTTTTTCATTCCTTTTGGAGTCACAATCACTTTGGTATTGATTGCACAACAAGGCATTGCTTTGATGCTTTCCAGACAACTGCACATAGCTCTTTTGCAGCAGTGTTTATGTTATTTGCCTGTTGGCCTTTGCATTTGCTCAGAGACCTATTAATTAGGTTTTTGGTTGGCTTGGGTTAGGGCTTTTTTCTGTTTGTTTGGGTTTGTTTTATTTTTATGACAGACACTTTTAAGCCTCTTGCATATTTTTCTTTTGAATCTTGTCCCCAGCTATGTTTCCTGGGCAGTGTGCTGGGAGCTGTGGTATGCTGTTTATTCTTAGCATGCCTTGTTTAGGAAGAAAAAGGATGGTTGGGTTTCTTTCTGCTAAGTAAGGCTGATCTTTCATACACTCAGCCACTGCACACACAGGTGAGCATTACTCCTGTGAGCAGCCAAGCTAGGATTGGGAGATTGGTAAGAGAGCCCTGCAGAGCAACCTTGCCAGGCTGGATGGGTGGGCAGAGGCCAATGGGATGAGATTGAACAAGGCCAAGTGCAGGGTTCTGCACTTTGGCCACAACAACCCCAAGCAGCACTACAGGCTGGGGACAGAGTGGCTGAGAGCAGCCAGGCAGAGAGGGACCTGGGGGTGCTGCTAGAGAGTAGCTGAAGATGAGGCAGCAGTGCCCAGGTGGGCAGCAGAGCCAATGGCATCCTGGCCTGGCTCAGGAGCAGTGTGGCCAGCAGGACAAGGGAGGTTCTTCTGCCCCTGTGCTCAGCACTGCTCAGGCCACACCTTGAGTGCTGTGTCCAGTTCTGGGCTCCTCAGTTCAAGAGAGATGTTGAGGTGCTGGAAGGTGTCCAGAGAAGGGCAGCAGCAAGGCTGGGGAGGGTCCTAGAGCACAGCCCTGTGAGGAGAGGCTGAGGGAGCTGGGGGTGTGCAGCCTGGAGAAGAGGAGGTTCAGGGCAGACCTCATTGCTGTCTACAACTACCTGAAGGGAGGCTGCAGCCAGGTGGGATTGGGCTCTTCTGCCAGGCAACCAGCAACAGAACAAGGGGACACAGTCTCAAGTTGTGCCAGAGGAGGTCTAGGCTGGATGTTAGGAGGAAGTTGTTGTCAGAGAGAGTGATTGGCATTGGAATGAGCTGCCCAGGGAGGTGGTGGAGTCATCGTGCCTGGAGGTGTTGAAGCAAAGCCTGGATGAGGCACTTAGTGCCATGGTCTGGTTGATTGTCTAGGGCTGGGTGCTAGGTTGGACTGGCTGAGCTTGGAGGTCTCTTCCAACCTGCTTTGATTCTATGACTTTATTCTATGATTCTATTAGCTGACAAAAACTGAAGAAGAAAAAAAATGCAGGCAGCTCCAATGCCCAGGTACTGCAGCCAGATCCTCTAGTGCTGGCAGGACGGTGGAAAGTGTGTGCAGCTGCCTTGTGAGCAGATAACCTGGCTGACACCTTAGCGTTTTTCCTAATCCCTGATAAAGATTAGTGTGCAGCCACAGCTGGAGATCTGAACTGCCTTCGGTCTTGGGCTTCTCAGTTTCAGAGGGACAGGGATCTGCTGGAGAGGGTCCAGCAGAAGGCTACGAGGATGATGAGGGGACTGGAGCACTGCCTGGTGAGGAGAGGCCGAGGGACCTGGGGCTGTTTAGTCTGGAGAAGAGAAGACTGAGAGGGGATTTAATCAATGTTTATAGATATCTGAGGGCTGGGGGTCAGGAGTAGGGGGACAGGCTCTGCTCACTACTCCCTGGGATAGGACAAGGAGCAATGGATGGAAGCTGCAGCACAGGAGGTTCCAGCTCAACACAAGGAGGAACTTCTTTACTGTAAGGGTCCCAGAGCACTGGAACAGGCTTTCCAGGGAGGTTGTGGAGTCTCCTTCTCTGGAGCCTTTCCAGGCCTGTCTGGATGTGTTCCTGTGTGACCTGAGCTAGATTGTGTGGTCCTGCTCTGGCAGGGGAGTTTGACTCAATGATCTCTTTGGGTCCCTTCCAACCCCTAATGTCCTGTGATCCTGTGATCTGCTTCCCTTCCAAAAGTCGTGTCATTTGTAACTGTTATATCTCTGTCCACGGAAGTACCCACACCCTGCCGTGGTTCACTGGGGCAGCAAAAGCCACTCTCATTATGTACTGTGGGAGAAAAAGTTTTTCACTTTCCCATTTCTGGAGTTTCCACATTTTAATTGGCCCCAAACTAAATTGCAAGGTGTGAGAAGAGCAAAGGAGACGAGGTTTCATTTTCCTGGGTTTAGCTGTTGCTGAAGTGTTGTGTTCTGCTTTGTAAGTGTATGAAACACTACATAATTAGCCCTCCCCCCCAAGCATTTATTGTCTGTAGACATTTGTCTGTATTTTCATGTTTATGTCTATATTTAAGCAATAGCTTGGAGCTGTGTGCATGTGAATGGCAGGAGATTCAGGCAGAATATTTCTATCTCAAATATTTATATGAAGACAGAGAGCCTGTGGTGAGTGCAGTTCTCATGTGCTCATGCTGGGGGTTGTTATAGAATCAACTGGGTTGGAAGAGACCTCCAAGCTCATCCAGTCCAACCTAGCACCCAGCCCTATCCAGTCAACCAGACCATGGCACTAAGTGCCCCAGCCAGGCTTTGCATGAACACCTTCAGGGACAGTGACTCCACCACCTCCCTGGGCAGCTCATTCCAATGCCAATCACTCTCTCTGACAACAACTNCATCTCTCTTGAACTGAGGAGCCCAGAACTGGACACAGCACTCAAGGTGTGGCCTGAGCAGTGCTGAGCACAGGGGCAGAAGAACCTCCCTTGTCCTGCTGCCCACACTGCTCCTGAGCCAGCCCAGGATGCCATTGGCTCTGCTGCCCACCTGGGCACTCTGCTGCCTCATCTTCAGCTACTCTCTAGCAGCACCCCCAGGTCCCTCTCTGCCTGGCTGCTCTCAGCCACTCTGTCCCCAGCCTGTAGTGCTGTTTGTGGTTGTTGTGGCCAAAGTGCAGAACTCTGCACTTGGCCTTGTTCAGTCTCATCCCATTGGCCTCTGCCCACCCATCCAGCCTGGCCAGGTTCCCCTGCAGGGCTCTCCTACCCTCCAGTATCTCCACAGCTGCTCCTAGCTTGGTGTCATCTGCAAACTTACTCATGCTGGAGTCAATCCCTGGGCCCAAGATCATCAATAAAGTTACTGAACAGGACTGGACCCAGGTTATTTTGGGTTTTGAGTTTTTTGGGTTTTTTCTGTGTGTGTGTTTTGTTTTGTTTTTCGCAAAGTGAACCTCAGATGATCATTTCCTTTTCTACAAGATGCAGCAGGGCTGCCAGGAGCCATGTGGTGGCCCACTAGCCACTCTGCTGGTGTTCTTGCTTAAAGAGTGTCGGTATGGAGATGCTGCAGGTTGATTTAAAGAGCATAACTCTGGTTGTCCAGCTGAAAGTGGGAGCCAGCCTCTTTTGCAGAAACTCCCCAGCACCTCTCTATGGCTCTGCCTTGCAAAGCACTAATCCTGCCTATCTTCTTGCTTGCACCAACCCCAGGAGTGACTCTGGTAGCATTCTGAGGGCACTGGCAGATGAAGTTGCTAAACCACTGCCCATCATATTTGAAAGGTCCTGGCAGGCTGGTGAAGTTCTGCTGGCTGGGAAAGGGCAAACATAAAACCCAGCTTCAAGAAGGGAAACCAGGATGAGCCTGGGAACTCCAGAGCAGTCAGTCTCACCTCTGTGCCTGGCAAGGTCATGGAGCAGATCCTCCTGAAGGCTCTGCTAAGGCAAATGGAAAACAAAGCAGAGATGATTGGTGGTACTCAGCAATGGCTGCACCAAGCCAGATCCTGCCTGACATTTAATGGCTTTTTGTGATGAAATTACAGGAACAGTGGACAAGGGAAGTGCAACTGACATCATCTACCTGGACCTGAGTCAGGCATTTAACTGTGCCCCACATGGCATCCTGGGCACCAAACTGGAAACACACAGACAATGGGTGGAGCACTGCTGGGTAAGGAATTGGCTGGATGGTGCCAGGCAGAGAGTGGTGATTAAGGGCACAATGTCCATCTGGAGACCAGTGCCAAGTGGCTCCCTCAGGGGCCAGTGCTGGCTCCAGTGCTGATTAACATCTTTGTCAGTGATATGGACAGAGGAATCAGTGCACCCTCAGCAAGTGTGCAGATGGCACCAAGCTGCGTGGCACAGTCGACTTGTTAGAGAGCAGGGATCCATCCAGAAGGACCTGGACAGGCTGCAGAGGTGGGCCCAGGCCAACCTCACGATGTTTAACAAGGCCAAGTGTGGGTCGGTGCAATCCCAGGCACAGCTCCAGGCTGGGTGAGGAATGGCTGAGAGCAGCCCTGAGGAGAAGGACCTGGGGGTCTGGGCTGATGCAAAGCTCCATAGGAGGCTGCAGTGTGAGTGCAGCCCAGACAACAACTGTGTGCTGGGCTGCATCAAGAGCAGTGTGGCCGGGAGGGGATTCTGCCCCTTGGCTCTGCTCTCCTCAGACCCCACCTGCAGTACTGTGTGCAGTTCTGGAGCCCCCAACACAAGAAGGACATGGAACTGTTGGAGCCAGTCCAGAGAAGGCCACCAAGATGCTCAGAGGGCTGCAGAAGCTCTTCTATGAGGACAGGCTGAGAGAGCTGAGGCTCTGCAGCCTGGAGAAGAGAAGGCTTCCAGGAGACTTTGGAGTGGCTTTGCAGTATCTGAAGGGGGCTACAGGAAGGCTGGGGAGGGACTATTGACAAGGTTTTGTAATGACAGGATGAGGAGTAATGGGTTTAAACTGGCAGAGGGGAGATTGAAAGTGGATGTTAGGAAGAAGTTCTTTGCAGTGAGGGTGGTGAGACACTGGCACAGGTTGCCCAGGGAGGTTGTGGCTGCTCCCTCCCTGGAGGTGTTCAAGGCCAGGTTGGATGAGACCTTGACTGAGCTGTTCTAGTGGGAGGTGTCCCTGGCTATGGCAGGAGGTTGGAACTGGATGATCCTTGAGGACCCTTCCAACCAAAACCATTCTGTGATTCTATGATTCAGGGCTTCCAAGGAGGTATCTTCTGCTCAGTGGTGATTTGGAGGAGGACAGGTTTGCCAGCCCCCTTAGCTGGGCAGTTAAGCTTAAAAATAGCAACATTTGCCACTGGCTTTCCGGTTTGGTATGATAGTATTTGCCTGTTCTGCAGCTGATGCCTAGGCTCCTCTCACAGGGAGTGGGGATCTGCCATCCACTCACTAAATCAAGGGATATGGTAGCACTCTGGTGTCTAAGAGGAATAGACACAGTGATTTTCCTCCCTGTGACAGAGGCTTCCCTCTCCCTAGGCATTGCAGAGGATGGTGAGGATGTTGCCCTTCCCCTAGTGATGCTCATACACGTGAAGAGGTTTGCTTGCTCTGTGCACTTCCTGGGTGGAGGTGTCTGGCATGGTCAGTACCCCATACAGTCACGGGTCACCATGGGGACACAGAAACAGGGGATGGAAAAGACCTTTAAGATCACTGAGTCCAAACAATAACTCACCACTGCCAAGTCACCACTAAACTGTGTCCCTAATGCCACATCTACAAGTTTTTTAGCTGTTCCAGGAATGGTGACCCCATAATTTCCCTAAGCAACCTCTTCCAGACTGTAGCAATCCTAAAGTCCAACCCAAACCTCTCCTGGTGCAACTGGGGGCCATTCCCTCTTGTTCAAATGCTTATTACGTGAAGAGAACAACCCCCACCTGCCTCCTACCTCCTTCCAGGTAGTTGTGGAGTGAGAAGGTCTCCCTGAGCCTCCTTTTCTCCAGGCTAAACAACACCAGTTCCCTCAGTCACTTTTCAGAAGACCTGTGTTCTCCAGATCCTTTGCCATTATGGGCAGCCCACGTAGTGCCACCCTCCCTCTTGCCCTCTCTGTAGCTGTGGGGGGCCACAGACAGAGCTGAAGTGCAGACACAGATCTGTCCCTTCCTCAGTTACAGCTGTTAGTGAATGCTACCCAAGGCAAGGCAGCTCCCCTTGCCCTCTGTGAAGCTGCTCCCTGTTGCATCCTGGCCAGTACTTCACCCTCGGAGCCGTGCCCAGACTACTCCAGTGTCCAGTGGTGCCCATCAGCTGCAGCGTGTCTGGCTGGGGCTGAGCTACCACAAGGTGACAGTGTTTCAGAGCAGTAACTGTGCTGAGTCTCTACCTCCTCTGTGCTTGCTTTGCTGCTCTTGGTTTGTTTGGGTTTTTTAGTTTGCCCAACCTGTGGAGTGAATGTGGTGGTTTGGGTGTTCCCTGCCCCCCCACACTTTGGAAATCACCCAGACTAGACTCAGCCAGCTCTGGAAATATGAATGAAGCTTATATTTACAGCTAGCACAAGATACAAGCAGATATTTATAGTGTATACAGTTATAGACAGAAATAGACAAGGGAAAAGGTAACACAGAAACACAACTCCCCTCCCAGAAACCTGAGTCCCCAGGAGGGGCTCTCAGCCACCCCTTCACCTTCCCCCTACTCCCTCAACCTTACCCCAGTCCCAAGGAAGAATGGAAGTTCAGCCAGGGGGGGTTAGGAAGCAAAGTGGATTAGTCCAAAATGGAGGGTGAGATTAGAGAGTAAGATGCAGCTCAGCCAGCAGCCCAAGTGAGAGTCTCCCTTATCTGTGTTTTGCTTTTATTCTTATACATCTCAACAAGACTATGAGGGAAGTAGACATCACCACTGTTTTCCTTTCACAGTCTGTAATCTAGTCCTTCTCACCAAAACATTCTAGCTAGCTTCAAACTAGCACAGTGAAGCTCCATAGTCACTAAATGCCAGCTGAAAACTACAAGCCTTTTGATGGGCATAGTTGAAACCTACATGTCCCACTCACCAGCCACTGCCTTGTGTTCAGGCAGACACTGACTTGCTGCCTGCAGGGAGCCTTCCGTTGTGGCAGTGTCAGAATTTGGGCCTTTTGCTCACAAGTGTGGTCAGTGCAGCCAGGGACCCCAGCAGTCACTGCTGCCTCTGCTCATCCAGCCCCTCTGGGTGTGGGGCCCCCTCTCTACCTGCAAAAGGGAAAGCTCACATCGCCTCAGGGGACAGAACTGCTCTGCTTTCCTCTCCAAAGAGCTCTTGTTTGGAATTAAATTTGAATTATAGAATAGAATCAACCAGGTTGGAAGAGACCTCCAAGCTCATCCAGGCCAACCTAGCACCCAGCCCTGTCCAATCGACCAGACCATGGCACCAAGTGCCCCATCCAGGCTTTTCTTGAGCACCTCCAGGGACAGTGACTCCACTGTTGCACCAGCTGGCTGTCCTGGGCTTCAGAGACAAGGACTGCCCTGGCACTGTGAGCATCCTCTGCTAGCAGATCTGGGTCCATGCCAGGGTCTTGAATTAGACCCAAGTGTTGCTGAATGTCTTTGCTTTGGCATCACAAAAGATATGAAGGGTCTTGGAAGCTGTTTGGCATGTCCATGCTGTAATGAAGATCTCTGTGCACAGCCATCACACCGTGAGCTGCAGGCTCACCTCAGTCATACCAATTATGCTTTCTTAGCTTGCTGTGATCTTCAGACACCTTCAAGGCCAATGCATTCATTTCATTTGCAGGGCTGTTTTAACTTCATTTTGGGAAAGATGGCACTTGAGACACCTCTGGCTTCATTCTTCATCCTTCAGGAGTGGAAGTGTTGACAGCAATACTCACAGCTGCACTTTGCAAACCTACAGGTGTTAGGCACAGAGTTCTTCCAAATAAGCTGCTAGAAGTTATCTGTTTTCCTGAGTCATTATTGTTGGCATAGACATGGCTGTCTGTGAGTCTTATTGGCATAGATATGGCTCTCATGTCTGTGAGTCTGGCTCTCAGAAACCACAGCCTGTATGAGGAAGGAGTGAAAGGCACAGGGTCAAGCCCTCTGCCAGCACAGCTCTACTGGCTGGCTGGCATTAGGCAGGTCCTGGCACAAGTGCAAGAACACTTAGAAGATGCCCTTGGAGAGTGATTTTACATCTCTTTATTGCCTTGAAGTTATTTTGTCACCCTCTCTGTGTAACTAATTGCCTCTGGCCAGCCAAGTACCTGTTTCCCAGCAGTCAGTGTCCTTTATTTATTTATCTGCTTATTTTCAAATCAATGCATTCCTCCCTGTCAGGATGCTTTGAAAGACAACATTTCACACAGTCCTCAAATGAAGTCTTTTACAGCATTAAAGTCTTTATCAGGGTGTTCCAACAAGCAGCCACGTTAGGGGGAGTTTATTACCTGGGAAGATAGGATGAGACCACATCATTAATTAGAGATCTGAAAGTCCATTAATGTCTAATGGCCATGAGAAATCAAACTGGCAGGTGAGGATGGGGTGGTGAGGAAGCCTCTTCCTTCATACCTGCAGCAGCCCTGGCACAGGGGAGGGTGATGGCATGCTGATGCCTGAGGCTGTGTTGATTTAGTGCTGCAGCTTCAGGAGATCTTAGGAGGAAAAATGTTTCTGAGCAGGTGAGGACCCATGTGTTTGGTGCCGTGAAAACATACAGGGAGAGGCAGCTCCCGGTGAAATGGCTGTAACAGGGAATGGGAGAGAGCACCCCTGGCCTGAGGAGGCAAAGCTCTGCACCATGTCTGCCCCATTATCAAACCAAGGTGTTTGTGGTGATGTGTGGATCATAGAATCACAGAATCAACTCTTCTCTTGAGGAGACCTCCAAGATCATCCAGCCTAACCTAGCACCCAGCCCTAGCCAATCAACCAGACCATGGCACTAAATGCCTCATCCAGGCTTTGCTTCAACACCTTCAGGGACAGTGACTCCACCACCTCCCTGGGCAGCCCATTCCAATGCCAATCACTCTCTCTGACAACAACTTCCTCCTAACAACCAGCCTAGATCTGCCCTGGCACAACTTGAGACTGTGTCCCCTTGTTCTGTTGCTGGTTGCCTGGCAGAAGAGCCCAACCCCACCTGGCTGCAGCCTCCCTTCAGGTAGTTGTAGACAGCAATGAGGTCTGCCCTGAGCCTCCTCTTCTGCAGGCTGCACACCCCCAGCTCCCTCAGCCTCTCCTCACAGGGTTTGTGTTCCAGGTCCCTCCCCAGCCTTGCTGCTCTTCTCTGGACACCTTCCAACACCTCAACATCTCTCTTGAATGGAGGAGCCCAGAACTGGACACAGCACTCAAGGTGTGGCCTGAGCAGTGCTGAGCACAGGGGCAGAAGAACCTCCCTTGTCCTGCTGCCCACACTGCTCCTGAGCCAGGCCAGGATGCCATTGGCTCTGCTGCCCACCTGGGCACTCTGCTGCCTCATCTTCAGCTACTCTCTACCAGAAGACCCAGGTCCCTCTCAGCCTGGCTGCTTTCCAGCCACTCTGTCCCCAGTCTGTAGCACTGCTTGGATACACACACACACAGGTGACACAGGTGATTTGTGCTTGAAGCTTTTGGTTTAGGTCCTGTTCCCCAGCCTGCCTGCTTTTGATGCAGACTGATGGATGCAGACATTGAATGCTCTGTATGAAGTGGTAGCCTGTGAGGCTGAATTGCAGTGTGAGGTCTATGTACTGTGTCTTTTCTCATAAGCACAGATTTGCTGTCAGAAAATGAGTACTCTGGACCAACTCTCTGGTGTAATTGTTTCATAAACTGCAGCAGCACCCAGGTGTGAATATTGACATGCACTGGTGCGGGCTCTGGCTCTTGCTTCCCCACATGTAGCACAAACACTGCTAAGTCCTCTGCGCTGGTGTGACAATTCTGGGGGGATACCATCCGTGGGGTAAGGTCTGCTGCTTTTTCAGGTGTCCTGTTGCAGGTGGAAATCCACACATCCCCATTAATATATGTCAGCTCCAGCTGTGTGTCTGTATCTGCCTTTGCTGTTTAGGTAGTTTCTGCTGTGCACTTTCACCACATGATTGCTTTCATTGTACGTGGTTCCTTCTGTTGGGCACTCCTCTGTTGACTGTGATTACTACCAGCATCGACTGAAAATGCTCTGGCACTGTATAATTAACTTTATCTGCTTTGCTACAATGCCTCTTACTGGTAATTACACACACTTCAGCTCTTTCACTGTGTTTCTAAGACTTTAAGAAGTGCTGATTATTCTGGCCCAGTCTCTGTCCAAACCAGAGGGTTTTTTCATGTCTCCAATTTTATCTTCTCCCTTGCAACAGCCCTGCTGTAGTCTGGATATTGATTATGGCACCTACAATGTGATCTTTACATAAAGCATCTCTGTGGAATTCAGTGGGGTTTACATGTGCTGGTAGAAAAAGCTTATTTAAATCCTCAGGTTGCTGGCAGATTGATATGATAGTTATCACTTCATTGAGGCAATCTGAAATGGAGAGCAAGGATTTGGAAGTCTTTCAGTCCTCTGGGGAGTTACTTCATTTTCCTTCTCCTCAGCTCAGTCCTAGTCAGATTTCCTTGCAGTGTCTCAGTGACTTCTGTCCTTTGATGGTTCTTTTAAGCCTCTTCTTCTAAGGCAGCAGTCTCATGCGATTATATCCTCTGCCCATCAGCCTGTGCTTCTATGCTCTAATGCCTTTGAACCCCTGGGTCAACTTGAACCAAATTTGATAGATGTCAGGAGCTCTCAATGATGTCAAACTCCTTCAAGTGAGGCAGGTCAGATCCAAACTGGCAAGGATCAGACGTTCTGGCTAACCCGCTCAGTCCTGCACCGTGGTGCCTATACATCAGTGCCCCAGGCTAGCAGTGCCTTTTGCTTAGCTGGTGTTCAGGGAACGTGGCCAGCAGTGAGATCTGCTGTGTGCCCATCACAGGATTCATGGAGGCATGGGAAATGCCTAGATGTGAGGCACATAGGAAGGAAGAGCTGGGAGTGTTGCCATAGTGGGGTTGGAGGGAAGCGGGGAGAAGGGGTCCAGGATCCGTGGGAAAGCAGCCTTCATCCCTACCTGCTGACAGAGCAGCAGCTGCTGCTGTAATTACCAATATTGATGTATTTTCCACAGCTTCTTTTCAAACACTCAGCCTCATTTACTTGTTTTTAACTCTGCCTTTACAATGACAAGTCATTTTCACATCAGGCGAAGAAAAGCGCTTGGCAGAGAAGCGCTGCACAACTTCTGTTGAGATCTCGTAGCAAGCGTTTATTAATCAAGGGAAGTGGTGTTTGATGCAAACATCAGTGTGAGGATTTAATACTTAATTAATATTCATATACTTTTAAAACAAACACAGTGATGGAGTGGAAGCTGCCTGAAATCCTGCTAAGTTCACAGGGCAAGGTACTTGTCTAAAACATGTGGGGATTTAGTTCTGGCCATCGGTGCAGACTGTTGGTGGACCCGGGGAGCACCTACCAAATGCATATTGGCTTGAACAGAAATGTAACTGAAGGCAGTGCTCTTGCTTCCTGCTCCTGAGTGCTCTGTGAGTGTGGCGGAGGGG
>WAAF01020159.1:0-11719 GCA_013400475.1 Tricholaema leucomelas
CCAGCCCCTAACATTCTGTAATTCTGTGACTAAGAATATATATTTTTTTTACAATATAGAAGTAAAATATACATAGTACACAGAGTGTTGAAACGTAGTATATTCAAGAAGAGTTATTTTTAAACAGAGACTTATCTTATATGCAAGAATCTGGTTAGAAGAGTCACAAAGTCATTATTTCCTAATGGAACAGACTTCAAAGGGTATCTGATGTATACACTTACATAAGATAAAAAAGAACCCTGCTTTAGCATATTAAAGAAAACTCTGCAAAGTTGTTGTTCCTTTCTCTGTACTAATACAGGATAATAGAATATCCTAGAGAACATTACTATCTCAATATTAAATTATGTATATGTTGAAACCTCTCCCACACCCTTGAGCGACTACCTGACATCCCTCTTAAGCACAGAATTCATGATCCTGGTCTTTTTCCCAGCTTTATTCTCCTGGCATTTAATTAATTAATTAATTCACATATAAATTACAATTTCAGTTCTGGGGTAGTAATTACAAATATCAAGTGGTCATAAATAAAATTATAGAATCAACCAGGTTGGAAGAGACTTCCAAGATCATCCAGTCCAACCTAGCACCCAGACCTACCCAATCAACTAGATCATGGCACCAAGTGCCTCATCCAGGCTTTTTTTCAACACCTCTAGGGACAGTGACTCCACCGCCTCCCTGGGCAGCCCATTCCAATGGCAAATCACTCCCTCTGGGAAGAACTTCCTCCTAACATCCAGCCTATACTTCCCCTGGCACAGCTTGAGACTGTGCCCCCCTTTTCTGTTGCTGGTTGCCTGGGAGAAGGGACTAACCCCCACCTGGCTACAACCTCCCTTGTGGAAGTTGTAGTCACCTCTGAGTCTCTTCTCCAGGCTAAACAACCCCAGCTCCCTCAGCCTCTGCTCCTAGGGTTTGTGTTCCAGGCCCCTCAACAGCTTTATTTCCTTTCTCTGGACACACTCCAGTATCTCAACATCTCTCTTGAATTGAGGAGCCCAGAACTGGACACAGGACTCAAGGTGTGGCCTGACCAGTGTTGAGTACAGGGGAAGAATAACCTCCCTCGTCCTGCTGGCCACACTGTTCCTGATCCAGGCCAGGATGCCATTGGCTCTCTTGGCCACCTGGGCACACTGCTGGCTCACGTTCAGCTTACTATCTACCAGCACCCTCAGCTCCCTTTCCTCCTGGCTGCTCTCCAGCCACTCTGTTCCCAGCCTGTAGTGCTGCTTGAGCTTGTTTTGGCCAAAGTGTAGAACCCTGCACTTGGCCTTGTTAAATCTCATCCCATTGGCCTCTGCCCACCCATCCAGCCTGTCAAGGTCTCTCCTACTCCAACAGATAGACATCAGCACCTAGCTTGGTGTCATCTGCAAACTTACTGATGATGGACTCAATCTCCTCATCCAGATCATCAATAAAAATATTGAACAAGACTGGGCCCAGCACTGGTCCTTTTTTTTTTTTCTTTTTCACCATTTGACATTTTTTTCTGTAAAGTTGTACACAATCAACTAGTCATTTTTTCCCTTTAATTCTCCTCTTTCTGTCCTCCTAATCATCAGTCTCAAAACTAGTCTCTCAATGCTTCTCAAAATGTGTCTCAAAGGACCTATGAACTACAATTCAAAAGCCACTGTAAGGTATATATAATATCTTTCTGTAAGTTTATTCTTATGTGTGCAGGACAAAATACACCAGGTTTGTGATGGAAGGTTTTTTAATACTGAAGCACAGCTTCATTACTGTTCTGTGTCACCAATAAAATTTGTTCATTAGAGGCACTTAGTTGTTTGTACTTGTTCTTCAAATGCTAGGAAAGACTCTTATTTTCTGTTTGGTTACAGGAATCTGAAAAGAGACTGGAATATCCAGCATTTTCTGTCCACAAATGAATTATTCTTGCCTTACTTTTTCCAATAGAGGTTATCAGTCTCTGCACAATACAGGTGACTGTACTCTACAGACCATTTACCAGAAACTGGAGTCCATCAACCATTTTTTACTAAGAATGGTGACAATTATTTGTGTTCACACCAATACTCCATGCAGACCATGATCATGGTTCTGAGATGGGAAGCTCTACGCATCACACTGACAAGGAGAGGTTTATCAGTTTTACCCTCTAAGTTTTTTTCCTATGACCAATACACACAAACTTGCCTGAACACAATGATCCTGATCAGACACCGGGCTGAGTGGAGGGAGTTCCCAGGTATGGGTATCCATCATAATTAAGTATCTAAAGATGAATAACCTCCATTTGTATGGGGCATGTGGGGACAGTGTCGCTTGACGGACCCGAGCTGAGCTGCGGGGCTGAGGCTGTCTGTCGGGTTTGGCAGCGGTACCAGCTTGTGCCGGCAGCTGGGAAACCACAGAGACGGCTTGAGATCAGCGGCTGCTCTGCTGTACTCNTGGGGACAGTGTCGTGTTTTTTCTAAACATAGCTGACAGAAATTAAACTCTCAAATCAATTTGGAGAGAAAATACAGAACTGTATTTAGAGAGAGAGAAAATACAGTGATAGATCTTACAATTACCCCCATCCATGGCAAACCCCTTTGAAGTTTTCCCCATCCCCAGAAAAACTAAATCTACACTTCCCCAGTGCTCCAATCCTCCCTGCCACGACACCTCCACCAACCAAGAGGCCTACCGCTTACATGTTCCCAATAAATTGGCTCCTGCCACACACCCAGGGCAGGAGGAGGAGGAAAGGAGGACGAACTGACCTTGTTGTGAGTCTATAAAGAGATAGCAGAATTATGGAATTGAATAACAATCTTCTAGTCCCCAGAACATTTTTTTAACCCTATAGGCTCAACCTGGGACAGGACAGGAAATGCACCAGGGTTATACCTCAGTATCCGTACTGTGCCATTCCCAGTGATGGCCCATACACTCTCTGAGTGAAAGTCTCCATCCATCTGGAGTGTTCTTTGCCTGATATACAAGTAATACTGTTGCCCAGGGAGACACAGAACTGAAACACAAAAAAATATAGTCTAAAAATAAAATGGAACAACCTACCTGAAGCAGGACTTGGGAGAGGTTAATGACAGGGAGAGAAAATGCATAACTTTCCCAACCAATGCACTTCCAGGATGCTTTTATTTAGATCACAAAATCACAGAATGTTAGGGGCTGGAAGAGACCTCAAAAGATCATCTAGTCCAACTCTCCTGACAGAGCAGGATCACACAGGAATGCATACAGGTGGGTCTTGGATGTTTCTGGAAAAGGAGATGTTTTCTTCATTGCTTTATATTTTGCCTATTTAATAGATCTCAAAGGATGCACTTTCCAAGTGTTTTCCCAATCTCTGTGGAATACACATATTTTTTTTGCATTCAAAATATTGTTCATAAAAAGATCCACAGGATTACTGCCTTCCCTAAAAAGGTTTATGTTCTACCTTGTTTGCAGAAGATTATTAACATATAGCTGGAACTGCTACCAGTTATTGTTTATTGCCCCAGATTGTTCTGAACTAAACAAATGTTAGAAATTAGAGCAAAAGTCTTTACAATTTCTTTTTTAACAATTATACTCTTCAGCAACTACTCACAGTTTTTCTGGAAGATTTATCACAGGAGAAATACGTGTCTTCACTCAGCTTAAGAGCAGAGTATTGAAGAGCAGCCAACTATTGGGGGAAAAAAAAAAAAAGGAACTCTGTATTCAAGATTGGGCCATGATGGGTTACAGATAGAAAGAGATACTCTTTGTGCTAGTCTCACTTTCTCAAATACATGGGGGGAAACATGCTTTTACATACAGTGAATGCAGAACATGTTTTTAAAAAGTATTACAAAAATCTCAGTTTGAAGTTAGTCATTAGAGACTTGGCAGCTGAGCCACAAGGACTAAATGAAGCTGGTGTCTAGGGAAAAAAATAGATAGCATGGGATTATGTAATTAAGACACACACATGAGGGATGAATTAGGAGTGCACATACTACTAATTCTAGCATTTCTTAACTTTTCTTTACAGTCTTAATTTTCCTTTACAGCAATAGTATGGTAATTAATAAATATGCTTAATGAGTTGAAAGCTGTCATCCTCCCCTTAGCAGTTGTGAGAAGGGCTCCCTGTCTGACTTTCTATTGGCCACGTCTCACTATCCTTTGTACTAAGCAATCATGATACTTCAGCGACAAAAGTTGTCCTTACATTGCTAGCGTTTGCTATTACTTTTGTCTGAAACAAACACAGAAAACCTCCTCTGAAGACTAATAGATGAAATATATCTGAATCATTTTGTTATATGCATACTGCTGTCCTATACAACATAAATGATTTCCCCAAATATATAGAGCCCTCATTTCAACAGTGTCAATGAAATCCAGACACATTTCTAACTGAGCTTCTTCTGCAGCTTAAGGAGGCAGTACCAGTTTTTTGCTGGGTGCGTGTCACCATTGTATTCACCAGTCTAAGGACTGTCTTCTACAGAGTTAACAAATATCTCAAGTACTTTTAGAATTTTTTCTGTGATACTCCATTTTAGTATGAGGAATTTTGTCATTCATACTATTTTTTGGCCGATGCTAAGCCGTGGCATGACATCTATAAATCTGCAGCATGCCTACCTATCTAGACTTGGTAATAATCACATGGTTTTACAGGCAAGTATATACAATGCCATATGTCAGAAGATTTAAAATGGGAGATTAATTTAATGAAAGCAGCACAATTCATATGTGGTTTCTAGGCTAACTCTCTTCAGAATGTGAGGCTGTCTTCATAGTGTGAAACAGCTTGATTTGGAGAAGAAATAGAGGAAATAACTGACAACGTTTTCTTCAGCTAGAGTATAGCATTATCATTATTATTATAATAAGTAATCAATTGACAAGTATTGATGAATATTTACATGTAAACAGAATCGTGGAAAATGTGGAGACAATAAGAAGATGTGTAGCAATTAGTAAACAATGCTGTTTAAGAGATTTGTTTCCAGTGCAACACGCTAGCTGGTTTTGAAGGACTGAGGTGAGAGTGTGTTTTGCTTTCAGTGCGCTGTGTTAACAAGAAATGTGATAAAATATTGAGCTTTTTAAAATTATCTGAACTTTACTGCTGAGGATGCAATACTTACATTATGCCACTCACAAAACCACTGGTGCTCACCTTTAAAGGTATTGTTACAGTATTGAATTTTGTTAAATAATGCAAATAGTTAGTAGAAGATACTTTTTCATCATATCTCCTTGATCCTTAGATTATATTGCCAATTATATTCTTAATATAACTGTATTGGAGTGATAAGTCAGGGATGAAATTAACTCTGTTTTCATGCCACTCAGTCACTTTCCTGTATCAGCTCCTGTATTACAAATGTGTTTTATTTTTCTCAAACCATTTCAAAGACCTGAGTTTTATCTTTAAAGGAAGGCTAGTTACTGAAATAGTCATTAGTGTAGAAAAATGAAAATCCAAAAGCCAGACATGTAAATATCAGACTTTAATATGCACGTTGTGTGTGTATGCATACATAGATTTGTAGAGGGAGAAAAATATAAATTCATATTTCTCTATTATTTGCAATGTTTTCCTTTATAGATAAGCAGTTGGATTACTCAGTATGAAGTAATTAAAAGAGGAGAGTTTCACTATTTCTACCTCCTAACAGTCACACGATATGGCAGCTAGAAGCTCTAGAAGTTCACTGTTATGTCTAAAGTTGATTTTTCTAGGTACAAACTACCCAAATGACATTGTAAGACTTGAAAATATGCTGTGCAGTGTTCTTTTTGCTTGACTGGAATTAAAGACATTAGTACAATGTTTCTGAAAGCTTAAAAACGTACCTTGACTTTGCTAGCTAACATTTTATACTTAACATATTCTTCAAACTGGAAAAGCCAGCAGCCTACTTTAGCAGGATCCAGCTTGCTTTTATGTTTTATATTTGGAAATCTGTGCCATCGCTAGCATGCAAACATGCAATTTCAAGTGTCAGTGAAGAACTTATTGAAAAATATTTAAATTGAATTCATGACTTAAATGGAGTTATAAATTTCTATAAGAAGATTACTATTTTCATTAGTTTTCTGGGTTTGATTTCAAAGGCCATGAGTTCTGCCTCTTTCAGGCTACAAGTAGCTAACTTTAGGAGAAAAGAAATAGATCTCCAAATTCTCTCTGCGAGTTTTAAGTTCTCTAGATGCTGCATGTATTTATTGCAAGTCTAAACTGAACGCACATGGGACAAGCAACTCCATATAATGCTATACATCTTCTAATAAGCACTTCTGTAAAAAGCAGGCTCTCTGTTATCGCCTTGACACAAACTAACATATGGAATGTATAGGGTTAATAAAACCTATTATGACATTTTGATCTAGGTTGGGATAGGGGATGGATGTTAAATTTGTAATAAATAAATAAATTCTGTAGCACAGATAACCTGTTCCAAATTTAACATCTCAGTTAAGCTGCACTGTATGTGGTTGGAATTTGTGAATGTAGATGATAAGGTCTGATTAACTTTAGTCCAACTTCAGTACAACATTTGGCTAGATAGGAGATTCAAAATAGAAATATCCTTAGAACTTCTGGGTATATGCTCTCCTTTTGTCTCCTATGTTTTGATTCTTAATAAAGTCACAGTTTAGCAACTTCTAGTGAAAGAGCTGTGTGACCGATAGGTAAATATTAGTTCATATTAAAATTAGCCATTTTAAAATGGGAAGGGGATCTATATATATATTTATATACAATTTATTTAGTTACAATGAATTTAATTGTAACTAATTTTCATTGTCCACAAAAGTGTTTGCAATTAGTACATCATATACTTATGTATGGAAAAATATTAATTGTACTATCATTTATCTAATCTCATTTATCTATCTAATATAGTTTATCTATCTATACTCCCCTTATCACAGCATCACAGTATCACAGTATCATCAGGGTTGGAAGAGACCTCACAGATCATCAAGTCCAACCTTTTACCACAGAGCTCAAGGCTAGACCATGGCACCAAGTGCCACGTCCAATCCTGCCTTGAACAGCTCCAGGGACGGCGACTCCACCACCTCCCTGGGCAGCCCATTCCAGTAGCCAATGACTCTCTCAGTGAAGAACTTTCTCCTCACCTCAAGCCTAAACTTCCCCCAGCGCAGCCTGAGGCTGTGTCCTCTTGTTCTGGCGCTGGCCACCTGAGAGAAGAGAGCAACCTCCCCCTGGCCACAACCACCCCTCAGGTAGTTGTAGACAGCAATAAGGTCACCCCTGAGCCTCCTCTTCTCCAAGCTAAACAATCCCAGCTCCCTCAGCCTCTCCTCGTAGGGCTTGTGCTCGAGACCTTTCACCAGCCTCATCGCCCTTCTCTGGACACATTCAAGCATCTCAATGTCTAATAACTTTTGGGAGTGCATGCTGACCATGATGTTGGTCAGGTATAACACTCTACTGACATCACTTCTTTGTTCAGATCATTGAATATGTTGAAAATGCACAGAAAATGTATCATTTGATGCAGTTAATTAGGAGTGCTGTCTATGTTCCCTTCATTGAAGAAAGCTTTAACTCAGAGTACACTGCAGGATTATGTAATCAATGAAAAGGACAGAAAAAGAACAACTGCAGGAACCCTTAATGGAAAGAGAACAGAATAAAACCAAGATGACAGAAACAGTACTTTGTGCAGGGTTTAATTGTCTGTCTTTTACTGTGATCATTTACTTTGAGTTACTTGCTAATAACAGCCATCAAGCACCAAACACTTCCTCCTCTCTAACAATTTCCCTTTCCTATTTTTTAGAAAAATAATCTGTTTTAAAAATCTGCACTGCCCCATCCCCAATAAGAGCATCTTCACTCATATTAACTAGCATTTGAAGCTGGATTTATTTGGCTATGTCCAAATGACTGCCACCTTGTCCTCTTTTCTTTGAGTCACTTTACATTCTGGAGACTCAATGGAAACACTGTCATGTGAAGAAATCTGGCCAAATGATCTGCTCTATAGGTGACCTATTGTGAATTAGGAATAGGCTGCTAATTCAATTCTGTAGATGAAAAATGGGTATAGACAAAGACTACGCCGATTTCTCAAGTATGATCACCTTTCCTCATTGAATTCAGTGTGAGGCTTTCATTTAAATGAGAAGGTATAGACAATATGGCTAAGTGACTTGACCAGCACAGCACAGGAAATCTGTAGCAGGGTAGGGTACCTCTCTAGTTTGTGGATTAAAATTTTCCAAACACTCGGTCATGGTTTTTCTGTGTCATTCTAGTTTTCCAAAATTTGAAAGGAGTAACTTCAAAAATAATTAATCTGAAATCCATGGAGTTTCATAACAGAGAATTTACAGAGAAACTGTGGGATTTCGACAAAGTACTGTCCTTTTCTCTCTGTATATGAAACAATGAAGCTGTAGATGAAATCTGTTAGATCACCGTTACCAGCAAAATCTGACTCTATCTTAAAGTAGTAAAACATCATCGAGAAAAAAATACAACAAACTCACAAACCACTCATGCAAACAAAAGATAGTCTGCAATATTTCATTAGGTTAATTTTATGACCAAAGAGTAGCTAAAACGGGAGGCCTAGCATCAAACTTACTTTTGAGTCTATGTTGTCAACATGTTAAAATCAGGCTGCACATTAATATGAGGTATCATCTACTTTAGTTGACACTTGTAATGATATCATATGGAAGTTAGTGGAGATTTTTTTTAAAGTAAAATTGATGTTGGCAATCTAGATGTGTTAAAATCATCAGGTGATTTATCTTCAAACTGAGTCACTTAGGTAAAATGCTCACGTTTTCCATTGTACAGGTATGTCACCAAAACGGGACAGAGCACATTGATAGAATTCAGTACCATCATGAGAATAAGCTTAATATCTGTCTGCATAAATATGGTATTCATTTCCAGGCCATGCATGTGCTTGTACAGAGCTTGTGTATCTTATACGGTGAATAATGAGAGAGAAAGCAAATGGCCCATGTAGGTCACAGATGCCTTATGGTAAAAAATATTTGCTTTCATGAACAATTTGGATGCATTTGCTTGATGCATGGAAAAAGGAGACAAAAGGAACCAGATGATTCTACAACCTATTTGTTTTGTTGGGGAAGTAGAATATTTTGTCACATGCATCTTGACATTTACATCTTCCACTCTACCTGAAAGCAGAGAGATAATTTTTATCTGGTCTCCTTTGGTATCAGAATACTTCTCTGCTTCTTTCATGTAATGCCTTAATAACTTTCTATCAAAATCTTTTTCATGTAGTTGAATGCATTTGATCTCCAAAAAAGTAATTCTGATTAAAAAAAAAAAAATCTGGATGCCTTTGAAGAATTGTCCTGCCTTGCTAGAGAGTAAATTGGATTTTTAAAAAGTTACAGGTCTTACAGCTTCTTGCTGTATGCATATATGCAGGCCTGTTTGCCTGCAAGTGGGAGGGAGCTTTATACTTTGTACATGGAGAGAGAGCATGTGAGATCTTAGTATCTTGAGATCTTACTGTCAGGGTACAAAAGATGGAATGGAAGGGCCCATTGATTAAAGGGCTACACTTTACCACATTTCTACTGATGTATTAAAATAATTTCATAGTGTAAAACCCAACAAATTCTAGTGAGAAATCCTCCTTAGTACCATACTAGCAATGACCAGAAGACTAATTATCTCTATTAACTTGTCTAATCCACAGTGATATGAAAGGTGAAGGATTACATGTATGTGAAGGGAAGAATTTATGTATTGCTTTCTCTTTCTCATTTTCATATTTTCCACTTGTATATGTTGAAAATATGAACCCTTGTAAAGCAAAATTAAGTACCTGCAGGTATTTCTGTGGTTTATTGTATTTTTGCAACCCCATTTCCTCACACAATCAGCCAGACTGACAAAATTTTCTGAAACATCTGCATGCTGTAATAAATGCATAGATACCAGAGAATAGAATAATAGAATCATAGAACGGTTTAGGTTGGAAGGGACCTCAAGGATCATCCAGCTCCAACCCCCTGCCATAGGCAGGGACACCTCCCACTAGAGCAGGTTGCTCAAGGCCTCATCCAGCCTGGCCTTAAACGCCTCCAGGGAGGAAGCATCCACAACCTCCCTGGGCAACCTGTGCCAGTGTCTTACCACCCTCACTGTAAAGAACTTCCTCCTAACATCCAGTCTAAATCTCCCCTCTTCCAGCTTAAACCCATTCCCCCTCGTCCTAACATTACTAGACCGTGTAAATAGTCCCTCCCCAGCTTTCCTGTAGGCTCCCTTCAAATACTGGAAGGCCACTATAAGGTCTCCTCGAAGCCTTCTCCTCTCCAGGCTGAAGAGCCCCAACTCTCTCAGCCTGTCCTCATAGCAGAGGTGCTCCAGCCCTCTGATCATCTTCGTGGCTCTCCTTTGGACCCGCTCCAGCAGTTCCATGTCCTTCTTGTATTGGGGGCTCCAGAACTGCACACAGTACTCCAGGTGGGGTCTGACGAGAGCAGAGTAAAGGGGGAGAATCACCTCCCTTGCCCTGCTGGCCACACTTCTCTTGATGCAGCCCAGCACTCGGTTGGCTGTCTGGGCTGCATGTGCACACTGCCGGCTCATGTTGAGCTTCTCGTCGACCCAGACCCCCAGGTCCTTCTCCTCAGGGCTGCTCTCAGCCATTCATCACCCAGCCTGTATCTGTGCCTGGGATTGCACCGACCCAGGTGCAGGACCTTACACTTGGCCTTGTTAAACGTCATGAGGTTGGCCTGGGCCCACCTCTCCAGCCTGTCCAGGTCCCTCTGGATGGCATCCCTGCCCTCCAGCAAGTCAACTGTGCCACACAGCTTGGTGTCATCTGCAAACTTGCTGAGGGTGCACTCAATTCCTTTGTCCATATCACTGACAAAGATGTTAAAGAGCACTGGTCCCAGCACTGACCCCTGAGGAACACCACTAGTCACCGGTCGCCAGATGGACATTGTGCCACTGATCACCACTCTCTGCATGTAACCATCCAGCCAATTCCTTATCCATTGTGTGCTCCACCCATCCAGTCTGTGTTTTTCCAGTTTGGTGACCAGATACACTCAAGTACAGAAGCAGCGTGGACACATTTGCATTGCCATAATATGGACAAATTGACATTCCTTTAAGAATTGTGTTTGGTCTCCAATACATTAGGAAACACCAATCTTTTGATACGGCAAGTAAATAGTTGCAACAAATCCATTCAGGTGACAGATGAAATTATTGCAACATATATGCACTGCCAATGTAGACAGAAAAAGATACACCTCAGAAGCCTGTTATAGCAGAAATCCTACATCTCTTCCACTAAACTACATGTGTACAAAGCATATATACTGCAAAAGTGGCACTTGTGTTGAGTACAATAACTATTACAACTGGAAAACAGAATAAGAACACAGAGAAGCAAAACAGTGAGCAAAATGATGCATGTTTGCTGTTCTAGAGCTTGACTCTCCTTTCATCTGTCCTATTTTAGACCTAGAGAAGTTTGAAAGATAAAACGCTGTTGAAAAAAGGTGAAAGTACAATTGAACCTATATAGCACATAGCCTTTCATTTGAGGGCTATAAAGCTTGTGATAAGCATGACAGAAAGCTCACAGGAGGAGACTGCCCCTGGGGGTGTTCAGGAAAAGACTGGATGAGGCACTTAGTCATAGAATCATGAAATCATAGACTTAATCAGGTTGGAAAAGACCTCCAAGAT
>WAAF01020171.1:0-14933 GCA_013400475.1 Tricholaema leucomelas
CAACTCAACATCTCTCTTGAATTGAGGGGCCGAATGCTTATGAATTAATAGAGGCAATTACTGTAGCACATTGACAGGTTTACATTTGTGAAGTTCCATCCAAAGAAACAAAGAAACTCATAATTTCCTGCAGAAATACTAGTCCATAAGGCTCATACATGATCTTTTTTTTGTTGTATATTATTCTTGAATGCATAGTCATTTCTTCTTCCCTGCTAAAGAGTCCTGCATTTGGGGAGGAGTAATAAACTCCACCAGTTCAGGCTGAGAGGTGATCTGCTGAGAAGCGATCTGCTGAGAAGCAGTTCTGTGGAGAGGGTCCTGATGGCTAACAAGTTAACCATGGCACAGCAATGTGCCCTTGTGGCCAGGAAGACCAATGGGATCCTGGAGTGTACTAGGAGGAGTGTGTCCAGCAGATCAAGGGACGTTCTCCACCCCCTCTACTCTGCTCTGGCGAGACCTCATCTTGAAAACTGTGTTCAGGTTTGGGCTCCGCAGTTGAAGAGGGACAGGGATTTGCTGGAGAGGGTCCAGTGGAAGGCTATAAGGATGATTAGGGGACTGGAGGGCATAGCTTATGAGGAGAGGCTGAGGGACCTGGGGCTTTTTAGTCTGAAGAAAAGAAGACTTAGAGGGGATTTGATAAATGNGTGATCTGTGATGTAAAGCTGTGATAGCTTCCTGGTAATGACAACCTAGGGTAGCAAGCTCCAGTATTAACACCCTATTAAATACTCAGTTCTGAAAGAAGAGAGTCTGTAGCCCCTTGGTGAAAGAATCTACAAGACTGGTTGCAATTTGCTGAATGGCCATGTGTATTCTTGTCTCACTTTGCCTAAACTTCCTGACTCTTAGTCTTTCCAGTAAGTTTTTAAGAAATTAAATAATGAAAAGGAGGTATCCTGAGAGAAAAAAAATATTTCATCCTTCAAGAAAAAGCTTCAGTGTAGCTTCAGGCTTTGTTTCCAAAAGGTAGGATTTTTTATCATACAACAGTAGAACGGAAACACAAAACACTAAACATAGTGTCGAATTTGATGGCATGTTTTGGTAGCCACACACCCAAGTCATCTGTGTGCTTGGTCTATCAAATAGTTATGGCAAGTTATTCAATGCTTAACATAACGAGAAAAAGAAGGCATTCAGGAGAAGTTACCAATGTGCTTTGAAAGCATAGGATCAACGGAATTCCCATCTCAGTCTTAGTTCAGTGACTTGCCACTCCATTAACATTTTCAATTCACTGTTTCCTGATAGTAATTCCGTTCCTTCTCAGATGAAAACACAAACATCTGTTTGAACTTTTTCAGATGTTAGGAAGCTTTAGATCTTTCTTTGATGTCTCTCTCCATGGTCCCAATCAGACACGGGGATTTGAACATTTCCCCCCGCCCCTCCGAATAGCAGTAGATGTTCACCATTTGTTGGTAGCACCTGGAAACAACATTAATGTTTTAAAAATAAAATGTTGAGTTTTTTTCTTTTTACATTAACTGCCTCTGTCACTTCATCCTATTCCTCACTTCTCAATTCTTGAAGATTAAGAGACAACTAACAGCTCTCATCTTCCTCTACTCACCATGCCTTGCTACCATCATATTTATCTAAAGACCTCCACCCAGCACTTGAACCAGCATTTCTGTTGTGCCTCCACAAATTTTTCACCTTCTTACTTTGTTAACCTTTTAGTCAGAGGTGGGCTGAGTTCATTGTAGCTTCTGTAGAAGCTCCTTTGCCGAAACTCATCTCTTTGATAATGCCTGCTACTCCCTTATTTCTGTAGGTGTAGCTCTCAGTATCACACCATGGTCCTCAAACTAATAAATGTAAGAGATCTTTGTTATTAGTACATTTCACCAGTGTACATTACTGGTTGGGACTAGCTCTCCCTATCCCATCCATTCCCAAAACACAGAAGATCCCTTTCACTGTTTCCAAACACTTGCATGTTTGATTGTTATTATGCAAACTGGGTAGCTACGATCATAGCACTGTTGTGGGAAGCATTTGTTAACAGACATACATGAGGCTTTGGAATCATCTTTTAGGGTACCTGCAGGCTTGGCAATAGGACAGCACTAGATGTCTCCACATTTTTTTTTTTCTGTGAAAGGAAACTATAGACACACAGCCTAATTTAAAGTTCATTAAATACAGTTATTGAAAACATGCATGGCTGTTTCAACTCCAACTATTCAAATCCAATTGTTTTGAAAAATACATTGCTTCTAACTGCCCAATTCTAACAAGAAAACAATGCAGAGTTAAAAAGATTCTATCAAGAAGGCAGTTTCATGGTTATAACACCCAAGGGTCTAAATTACTTCTTTTTTTTCCTTTTTTCTTTTAGTGCCATGGGCCTTCATGGCTTAAAGCACTCTAGCTTATAATTAGCTAAGCTACGTCAGATACATGACAAACCTCCAAGGCCAGCCTGAATGTAGTAAGAACTAGGCTGGTACATTCTTTATTAATATGACAACAAAGTGATTTCATTTGCTAGTCTGCGTAGGTGCAAATTCCCTGTTTATAGCAAGCATTAAGGAAGTATGATGCATGCTGCAATGAAATTCCTTTCAAGACATCAGTAAGCAAAGGTTTTTTGCAAGGATGCTAGAAAAACAAACAAACAATCAAAAAAACCACCCCAAAACAGTCTCAAAAACCAAGGCAGCAATTTAAGAAAAGAAAACACAAGCTATGGCTATGTTCCAAACCCACTTTGTTATTACTGATAGGTTTGAAAGAAGCTGATGGCAACCTTCAGAGCATAATAGTGACGGTGGCCTGTATCCCACAACTATAAAAAGCTTTCTAATTCCAAGGAGTGTTTCAAGCACTCTCGGGCTCAGTAAAAAGGGCAATTAACAGAAGTCAAATAACAGAGGTAAGAAACTGAGAGTCTCTCTGATCTGGTGAATAATTGATCATAGAGGTGGAAACCATACTCTTGGGCACTACTGAGAACCTCCTAGTTCAGACTAGAATTAATTGCAGGCTGTTGGTTGGGTCAAAGCCATGGCCTGGGCCACAAAATCCAGCATTAAGAACTCACGCTCTCCACATCACCCTTTTTTTTTCTGTTCAACCTGTTATCTGTATCACCCTGCTATACACTGACACTAATAAATTCACTTAGAGCTTGAGGATAAGTGATGAATCTGAATCTTTAATTTGCAGAAATATGAATTAGTTTCACTATGAAAATTAACTTAATTTTGAGAAGGAAAATTCCACCTCTGGTTTTCTAATATTCCTTCTCCCTTCAATTTATAAAAGCCTTAAAATTCATAGCCTACATTGCAACTAATAACCACTACAGAGACCTATGAAATAGAATGTATTTCTATATTACATAATGTAAGTATGCATGTATCGATAGAATATATACATGCCAGGCAAAAAAACCAAACATTTTAGAAGTGCAAGATTACTTTTATATTTTATTTATGTAAGCCATAGTAATACATGCAAAATTTAGAAGATTTCTAAACATTCATTACATCCTACATAGATGGATTTCTCCACAGAACTTGAAAACACATCTGCAAAATGTTAGAAATGCTGCTGTCACTTTAATTTGATGTGATTAGCACAACACAATTGTTTGTTGCACCTATTCTGTCCCTAACTCCATTCATAAATCATGCTTTATAGAAAACTGGAAGTAACAAACTTTGCACTGGAATCACTTATGATATTTAATATCTACATTTGCATCTGCCTACCATAAAACAATAATGAAATTCAGTAATAGTTCAGAAGGCAAAACTGATGCTACAGCAGTATAAAAATCTCTATCTTGGTTATTTTAAACATAATACCTTAAGATATCAGTGAGCCCATGGATGCTGTTAACTTATATGCATTAGCTATCTGACTTTCTGAAAAACTCCATGAATGTTTTCTTTGGTGAAGGAATAAGGATGAATATAGTGGATCTTCCTTAAGAAAGGGAAAGTGCATTTTTTAATGTGCTAATCTGATTTTCTAAGGTCTGTCTGAATCATCCTTATTCAGGAAACAATATCATAGAAATATCTACTGGTTTTTTTTTTCCACATTAAATATTCCCCTTTCTTTTAGTAATGTTGGACAGATAATATTTGTCCTTCAGAAACAACTTATTTCCTAATGAATTTAGCGCACAGCAAGAGAACAGGTAACATTAAATTGCAACTATTTATAACTTGTTTCTACATACTGTAAGAAAAAAAGACTAAGTCAGTCAATTAGAAAATAGAAAAGCTTAGCTTTGAGTACTCTAGGAATACTTTAAATGGATGCCCTTTGCACATCCTTAAAAGGATGGAGTCAGATAGTATAGCCTGTTGATGAGATCAACTCAAACATGGTTTTGAGAGAGCTCTGCCTGCACTTTATCTTTGAGACCAGCACAATAGATAGACCGGAATGACTTAATCAATAACGATGACTTCTCACGAATATTGCTGACCCATCCTCCCTTAGAATCTGCCCTCAGTCCAACATCAAATTTCCTGAACTTGTGCCAAAGATAGATAACCCAGCCATGTCACTATGAAGAGCTATTCTCTCTCTTCCATTACTCAGATCTGGCCACATGCCTCATTATTTGCTTTACTCAGTTTTTGTGTCTCACTCTCCTGGTGGTGTCAGGTCCCCATCTTTTTGTGTCCCAGCTTCTCCCCAGTCGCATTAATCTTTAGCTGCTCTCTGCTATGGTAGCAACTCCTCCTTCTTCAGAGAGCTGTGCTTACTCAGTGTGGAGTGACTACAGCAATGTGAATAGACAGCCTTCATCCTGCTGTATGGGCACAGAGTTAACACAAGTAAGCAGTAAATTGCAACCAATAAAACAAATCATCCAAGACATCTCGTTTTCTTTAAAGAAGAAAAAAAGACCTCTCTGTTCCTTTCAACTGGGGTTACCTAATTATTTTTCAAACACTCTCTGAAATATTGGACAGCTTTTCAAATGCCTACCAGCTGTATTCGTGAGAAAAATAATGACATCTAGTGACAAAACAGAAAATCACATCTCTGTCTTTTCCTGTGCAGGACTGAATTTGCTTCTAAACTTCCCGCAGCTGTACACTTACTGCAGCTTCAAAAATAATTATTTCTTTTGTTAAAAATCAGCAGAAATGATAAATAAATGATATTTATATACTCACTCCTCGTCTCCCCATATGGAGAGATATGGGGATGAATGCTATACCAATACAGATGCTAGACCAAGAAAGTTCAGAGTTTTGTATTGTTCTGCTTGCAACAAAAAGTAATTAATAGCTTAGTGGTAACACTGTAGTTATAGATTAAAACATATGAATTCAGGCAATACTGCCCTCTGTAATCAGTTCTGAGCATTTTTTTCCTCAAAGGGCATTATTTCCCTGCCATTGTCCTAGACAATAAATCTATGGCATATAAATTTTTTACTTGTGTTTCTGCATGGTAGTTCTTAATAATGATCTTTGCCTACCAATGCTTTTTTATATTATGTACATTTTCCAGCATTTACTTTACCAACTTGACAGCATACCATTGTGTAAAGAAACATTTGTACTATTTAGCAGATCTTTTTATGTTCTATTTATAACATGGTACAAAAGGTGCTGAACTATTGTGTGTATTGTAATGTATTTTCCTCTGTTGTGCCATTCTGGAATAATTTTCAGCTGTCCTTCCTTGGAAATTTGTTATATAAAACTATACTCTCATTTCAACAGTAGCTACATCATCTAATATGTCCTATATATCATCTTCCCATTCTTTCCTTTCTTCCCAGTAGACTTCAAAATTAATCTAGAAGGCTACTTCAGTAATTATGCAATAATTTAATCCTTTATTTCCCTGATAAAGAAATATTGCACATCATATGCTGCTCATTTTACTTCAGGAAAATAATGGAGCATGTTTCTGCAACATTTAATTTTATTCTAACAGCTCACATATGTGTCTGAATTCCATTGGATAACTATGAATCTTAGACATATTTGTAAGTGTTGTCCTGAATAATAACACAAATAAAAATGCACTGATTATTTTTTCTGACCTTAGATCATCTCTATCCTGTAACATATGCAAAGACCAATGCTGAAAGGTCCTAAAAATGGGCACTTTGAAATGAGAGATTTATTTAGATGTATAGTTACTCTCATTAATAGAATTCAGCAAAGATGTTTTGCCTTTCAAGTCTGCACCAAGTTTTAAACAGAGCAACTCTGCAGGGACTGAATGAATTGGTAAACACATTTCCTTTCATTTTAATCCCATGCTGACTCCCAGGCACTGAGTTTCAGAACTTCAGAAAACAGCAACTCAAAAAACATGAGTAAATTCTTATTACAGTTGATGCTTGTCAAAATACAACTTCTAGATTAAAGACTTAAAATGTTAAAACTTCAGCTATTCTGGCTATTCTGTTTTTTTCTGCCTCTACAATCAACATTTAATTATTGCTAAAGTTATTAATTATTGATAAAATAGATTGCATAATTTAGATACTATATATATTGTTTCTAAAGATAATAGAGAATCTGCAGTGCCAACTTATTTGAAGTTTGTGATGATAAAGTAATATTGTAGTAAAAACAAATCCTGTTTCCCTAAGAAGAAAAGAGTTTTACTGAAGTAGGAGTGATTACAAGCAATTATACCATTTACAAGCAATTATACCATAAACTCCATTGGGTTTTCCATATGAGAAGCAAAATATGGAGTTTCAGGCTGACAACAGCTATTATAAAAAGAAACATAACCTATTTTTTTATATGGCCAACAAAATTCTGCATTTCTGAAATAAGCACATTTTTTAATTCATTTGAGACTTCTCCAAGACTGACATTGCAGGTTATTAAAGAATATAGACATATTCTCTCTCTAAAGCAGTTAGCAAAATCAGCAACCACAAAAGCTAGACATATGACTGCAGTTCAGAGATACATTTATATTTGTATTTTGATAGGGCTGAGGAGTTCATTTTTAATCCAGTCCATCTTTATCACTTTGGTTTGCATAGCAAAGTTCTACTAGCACATTAACAAAATGCAAATGAGTTGAAATTAGGAGATACATACCTGGACTATATACGTAGTTCGCTACATTCACTGGGACCTAAGAGGGGTTAGTCTGAAGTAAACCCTCTGAAACACAGGCAACACAGGCACTGGTTCTTAGTGCTGACTGCTTCATGCTGCAGTAACCTGCCTGTTATGATGCCTTATTTGTCAGAGATACAGCCTTTAAAGACAATTCCTCTGAGCAAAGTCCTGACAAACATTGAAGATGTCTATGGTTGCACTAGTTAGAATCATAGAATCATAGAACAGAATCATAGACTTACAGAATCATAGCATCAACCAGGTTGGAAGAGACCTCCAAGATCATCCAGTCCAACCTATCACCCAGCCCTGTCCAATCAACAAGACCATGGCACAAAGTACCTCATCCAATCTTTTATTGAACACCTCCAAGGACAGCAACTCCACCACCTCCCTGGGCAGACCATTCCAATGGCAAATCACTCTCTCTGTCAAGAACTTCTTCCTAATATCCAGCTTGTACCTCCCCTGGCACAACTTGAGACTGTCCCCTTGTTCTGTTGCTGATTGCCTGGGAGAAGAGACCAACCCCCACCTGGCTATACTTCCCTCGGCACAACTTGAGGCTGTGTCCCCTTGTCCTGTTGTTGGTTGCCTGGGAGAAGAGACCAAACCCCACCTGGCTACAACCACCCTTCAGGTAGTTGTAGACAGCAACGAGGTCAGCCCTGAGCCTCCCCTTCACCAGGCTAAAGAACCCCAGCTCCCTCAGCCTCTCCTCATAGGGTTTGTGTTCCAGGCTCCACACAAGCTTCATCGCCCTTCTCTGGACACATTCCAGTATCTCAACATCTCTCTTGAATTAAGGAGCCCAGAACTGGACACAGTACTCAAGGTGTGGCCTGACCAGTGCTGAGTACAGGGGTAGAATAACCTCTCTTGTCTTACTGGCCACACTGTTCTGGATACAGACTAGAATGCCATTGGCTCTCTTGGCCACCTGGGCACACTGCTGGCTCATCTTCAGCCTACTATCTACCAGTACCCCCAGGTCCCTTTCTTCCTGGCTGCTCTTCAGCCACTTTGTTCCCAGCCTGTAGCACTGTTTGGGATCTGTTTTATCATATACCATCACTGAGAGGGACAATTTAGTAGAAATGTTCCCAGCAAATTTTCCATTATGGCTCTATATTGAACCTGGAACAGCCAAAGAAATCCAGATATTGTCTTTCACTTTCCATGGGCAGCAGGTCGTGCTTAGAAGGCACATGTGTAGAAATGTTTCTGAGGGATAATCAAATCTCTAACTTAGCATCTGTTCTGCAGTAGAAGTCCAGGAATGTAGCCCAGAGAAAATGTGAGGAGGGTAACAGAACAAGTGAGCTTATCCTACAGAATAGTATTACTGCATACCTTATTGATTCAAATCTTTGATATATACTAACATATCTGTAAGGTAATTTCATGTCTATGGGGATTGGAATGTATTGCTGCTTCCAAAGGCAGGATATGCATAGACATATGTCAGTTGTAAATCAAGATGAATATTGTGCTTTTCAGTCTTGCACCTAGCATATTTTCTCCATTTTCCCTCTGTTTCCTAGTATAAAGTGTAAACATAATATCTGGCAATACACTATTGTTTTGTACGAGTGTTTAAGGAGACCTATGGTCTAGAGAATGATCCATCAGAATGACTGAAATGCAAAGGCTCCTGCTTTGTGGATTGCTGAGTGTTTCAGCTTTCACTCAGGTCTGCAGGTATTGCAGTTATTAAAGACTGCATAAATTTCATCATTGTGTAAGATTTCTGTGTATCTTTTTTGGTCACAATGAATTTAGGAGATATCTATGCTGTGAATCACAAGTATTCATATAAATAATAAAATTACACATACTTGACAACCTCCAACCATCCAAGAATAGTGGTGAGATGCTGGAATGGGTTGCCCAGGGAAGTTGTGGATGCTTCCTCCCTGGAGGTGTTTAAAGCCAGGCTGGATGAGGCCTTGAGCAACCTGCTCTAGTGGGAGGTGTCCCTGCCTATGGCAGGGGGTTGGAGCTGTATGATCCTTGAGGTCCCTTCCAACCTAAACCATTCTATGATTCTATGATTCTATGATTCTATGGTTCTGTAAGAATAGGATAGTGGGTTACAGCATTCTATTAATTCAAATGTATACTGCAACCTTGCAAATTAAACATTAGTAGCCGTTACTGTTACACAGCAATACCTTTCTTTTTTTACAAAGCCCTCTGATACAGTTTGATATAATGTGTCACTAGAAGTCAGAATATTGATTACTGCAAATTCCAACAAATCCTGAATGCCTTATTTTCCCACTGAACACCATATATCACTGGGCAAATGACTCGTATTCGTCATAAATACGCTCCATAAAAATCTACTTTTCATACAAGCTCCAAGAACTTTGATGGTAAGATCACGAGACAGAGTGTATATTTATTGATTTCTCACTATAAATCTTGATGCAGGACTGCCTTTCATTTTTTTTTCAAATGGATAGCAATCGAGCTAATTCATCTGACTTTAGATTGGCAGTAGAGTAATATGGCAATATTATCATTAAACTCTCAAATATCATCATTCTAACCACCCAAAAGTTCCACAGAAGTCCCATAAATAGTGCGTAAGCTTGCACTAATCTAAAGCATCACATGTCAAAGAAAAGGGTGAGAGTACACATTTGGATGTATTCCTACATATCTCAGTCAAAATTCAGAGAACACAGCAGAAAGATTTTGTTGCATATAACAGAAATTCCGAGAGAGTTCAAAATGCCAAGATAATTAAACTTTTTGCATGCACTTACTGGGCATATGAATTCACAGAAGAGCACAACGCAAACACTCACCAAACTATGCACGTCTTCATAAATGGTACTTACCTACAAAGCAAACAGAACAAAACATATTTATACAGACATACCTGTGTATTTTAACATCTTAAAGGATGTCAGAAGGATCATAATATTGTACATACTTCTACGGTAATTCCCATCAGAACATATTCCTACATGTACAAATTAAACATCACTGGATACAGGTAAGTCACAGGATTCTCCTATCTGCCTTCTTTTGTGTTTTCCCTCCTTCATTTTGGAAATCACCACTTCAAAGTTCTAAAAAGACTAATGAAGTTTTGCTACCTACTTGTGCTAGTTTGAAGCTATCTAGAATGTTTTGTTAAGAAGAACTAGATTACAGGCTGTGAAAGGAAAACAATGGTGATGTCTACTTCCCTCATAGGCTTACTGAGAGGTACAAGAAGAAGAATCAAAACATAGATATAGCACTGGCTTCTACTTCTGCTGGGGAACTGGCTGAGCTGCATCTCTCTCTAGCCTCTCTCTGCCTTTTTCTTTTTTTTTTTTTCTTTCCTAATCCACTTTGCNCAGGTTTCTGGGAGGGCTGTTGTGTTTCTGTATTACCTTTTACCTTGTATATTTCTGTCTATAACTGTATATACTGTAAATATCTGCTTGTATATTGTGCTAGCTGTAAATAATAAGCTTCATTCAATTTCCAGAGCTGGCTGAGTCGAGTCTGGGTGATTTCCAAAGTGTGGGGAGGCGGGGAACACCCAAACTATCACACAACTCTATATGCAAATTCTAACATTAGTAACAATGACAAATTGCTTTTAAAATTACAAGCTCCAAAATTAAATAATATAAAAACAGCTGCAGGAAGAATCAGCATATTCTAAAGAAGATTATTAAGAAATATCTAAACTTTATCTTTTTATATGGCATTATGTTTTATTTTCAGATAACGCTACTCTGCAATTCTAATTATAGATAATATCACAGGTCCAAAACTCATTACAATATTATACATATTCAGCACTAAGTAACAGTTTGTTCTTAAGTCTGACTCATTAATCACATGTGTTGCCTACTTTTGATAGAGTGGAAAAAAAAAAAAAACAAAACCACCGCAACAGCATGGTAAATAATTCACTAGGCCAACTTCACAAAAATCAGTCAATAGTCAGATTGTAATAATACTTTGGTCCTCAGATACCCAGTCACGTGAGATACAATAAAGAGTGGATAAAAGTGATTAATCTTTCCCTTTAGAGTCATTTCATACCATTAAATTATGAGGCATTCCCTTGTTTTCAGTTCTTTCAGAGAGGAGGGGAAAAAAAACTCCAACAAAAGTCTTAGGAGAAAATTCTCAACTGGTAGGGATTCTTAAGATGTGAATTTCTTGCCTCTGCTTGCATAAAGGTCACCGGAATGTGATTTTATTCTGCAATAGTATAGAATAGGCTCTAAAATATTATAGGTGTGCATACAATGGGGGAAAAAAAGGCAAAAAAAAAAATCGAAACCAAACCCAAACTCAATCTTTACACCCAAGTACAGGCATTGCACCATAGTGTTGGTCCATACTCTGTTACAGCCATACTAAATTATTTTGTATCACTGCAAGCAAATGTTTCCACACATGTGTCTGCATACTATAATAAAATCAGTTCTTTCCAGTACTCTACAGCAACAAAGACACCTGGAAAGGTTTCAGTTTCTGTTCAAACTAGAGATAAGAATGAGATCTTTTACACAAGGTCTGTTGTAACACTGGCACACATAAGACTCTTTGTTTCACATCACATTTTATTGGCTGTAAGCTACTTCTGCATAGCAAAACACAGTGATTTAGCAATGAAGCTGAAGCATTTTGTGTGACAGTAGTAATTGCCTTTGCATTTTACCTCTCCTTACCTAGGCTCTATAACACAATTGCCCCAATTCTGCCAACCTAAACATTTTGTGGTTCAAGCAAATGTGTCTGTTTGAGCATGACATGCATGACAAAATTGGAAAGAGGTTCATATATTTTAAGAAAAACAATCTTAATGCACCCCAGGATCTCATTGGCCTTCTTGGCCACAAGGGCACACTGCTGTGCCATGGGTAACTTACTGTCCATCATCACTCCAAGGTCCTTCTCCATGGAGCTACTTTCCAGGACTTCAGCCCCCAGTCTGTACCAGTGCATGGTATAGGACTCTACACTTTTGTTTACTGAACCTCATTAGGCTCTCCCGCCTGTTCAGATCTCATTGAATGGCAGCACAAACTTCAAGTGTATCAGTCAGCCCTCCCAATTTAATATCATTAGCAAACTTTCTGAGTGTACACTTTATACCTTCATCCAAGTCATTGATGAAGATGGTGAGTAAGACCAGACCCAGTCCTGACCCCTAAGGAACACCATTATTTACAAGTCTCCAACTGGACTCTCCACCATCGGTCACAACCCCCTGAGCTCTATTGTTTAGCTAGCTCATGATCTATCTTGCTGGCTACTCTTTTAACCAACACTTTCTGAGTTTACCTACAAGGATGTTATGTGTCAAAACTCAGTGTCAAAAGCCTTGAAAAAGTCAATATGCTCTCTCTGCATCTATCCATTCAGTTACACCATCATAGAAGGCTGTCAAATTAGTCAAACATGATTTTCCCCTTGGTAGATCCATACTGGCTACTCCCAATGACTATCTTTCCTCTCATGTGCTTAAAAGATGTGATTTACTGTGAATTTAAAAAAAAAAAACCAAAAACAAAACCCACCACTGTTTTTTTAATACCTATTGCCTGATCATTTCACTGAGTAACCTCATCTTCACATTCACATTTTATCTGCTGTTTAAAAGGGTACATATTTCCTCATTAAACCAAATTCTTTTCTAAAGTGAAGCATCTTAGTATCATAGAATCATAGAATGAATGTAGAATCTATGATTCTATGACTCCAAAGTGAAGCATCCTACTATATCTGATAAATCCTTGCTGTTCTGTTTCTTTTTAGTAGTTCTTACCAATCTTTTTGGCTCCTCCTCACCAAGCTGGTATTTTCAAAGGACTACTCAATGATTGCTAAAGACCTATCCTTAGGGTTGTTATTTTATCTAAGATCTGCTAGATACAACTATGCTTAGCTAAGGTTGTATTTCCTATATGTATTATTTTTCATTTATTGTTAATGAACTTTGTTCAACACACTAATTCCCAATGAATCAGCATTGTGTAAGAGCTTTGTCTCTCTATGAGCTCTAAATGAACTACGTTATAAAAAGCTATTTTGAAATCCAGATATAAAAATTTGCTGACTCCTTAAAACAAAACAAAATCCCAGACATACTAATACAACCAAAGAGATAAAACAATAAACCAAAACAACAAGCAAAACCCTAAAAAACAAACAAACAAAAAACCCCAAAACAATCCATAACAAAAAAAAAATATCTATCAACCCCTAGTTTGTTCTGAACCATGATTTTCTTCTATAAAAGCTCATTTCACACCTCAATTTTTTCACATGCACTGAAATGTCTACTTTCCTCCCCCAAAATTTCTGGAGTTCATTCAGTGCAGAAATCAGACACACTTCTTTACAACTCTCTGGATTGTTCTCCTCTTTCCAGCAACAGTTCTTTTAAAAACCTGGCATCATGTTTACTGTCATCTGGTATTTTTGTTACAACACTGATTTCACTGATAGATACAATAGCTTTAAAGTTTTGTATCAGAGTTATTTTAGAAGTCTTGAGTGAATAACATCTGGGTCTGGAAACTTCCTATTTTCACCTTCATTTCTTTTTGTTATTATTTTTGTTTTAAGAGTAAACATTGTCTCTGCTTGAAGCAAGCCCTGGACCTGACCCTGGTAAAAAAAAGTTCTTGTTTGAGTCGTAGTCTAAGTTACTTTTTAGGGAACCATGACAGAAGTAGTTTATTTTCTTTTTCAGCTCCTGCTTTGACTTTGAATAATACTCAATTGTTTATCAGCTGATGTACCAAACATCACACACACAAACATGAAGTTCTTTCCAAAATGAATTATAAAGTGGGCTAGAAAAGCCCATTACCTTTGGGTTTATCCTTTGCATTACCAATGTTATTAACTTCTAAAAAAAATGTTTTAATTATTTTCCCTGGAATACTTGACATAATTGTGTAGGATTCACTTGTCTTTCATTCATAGTCTAGTTGAGGATGTCCCTGCTTACTGCAGAGGGGCTAGGACTAGATGACCTTCGGAGGTCCTTTCTCACCCAGACCATTTTATGATTCTACGGTTAAGACTTATTAGTTCTACTATTTTTTAAAGAAATATTTTAAATTACAAATATTTAAAATATTTATTAGTCCAGGACACACAATGTTTCATGCTTTAGCAAATGGTATAATACACCAAGGTTTGCTAGGCATAAAACATTTTAGTTATTCAGGCAGGGTATTGAAAACTGCCATTTCAGATGTTGGAGTTAGCTCTATTTTTCATTGAAAACACACTGCTGATTAACAGAACTGAAGCAGCCTCATATCACTTAAAAATTCACTGTTGTTTTTTTTGTACTGTCACACTATACTGAAATGCAGCAACACTAATCACATTTTAGAAAAAATATAGTTAATAGGTTTAGCAGTCTTTGCCTCCTAAGCTGCTCTGCTCAGTGCATATTCTGTTCTGATGTATCAAACACTACAGCAAGGGAAAGCTGAGGCAAGCTGCAAATGAATGAGGCTGTCTTACTTCAGTTTCCAGGCAACAAAGAATGTTATGACTGCACAGTGTGCTGGTTGTTGTTCCAAAAGGTGCTACAACTCATAATTATCATGGGGTTTAATTTCAAGCATTTCTGTTTCTTCCATCTATTTATTCCAGTCCTCCCTTTCTAGTCATCCTGTGTGGAGGACATCTTTGTTCTAAAATACTGTCTGTCTATATGATGAGTGTATTCACTCCTTAGAGAAAGTCCTTTGCTAAATGTCTATTACTGCAATGATATAAAAGTCAAATGACAACCATGTAACTTTGCCAGTTCTGGAACTTTTGATCCCCAGGCTGGGGACAGAGTGGCTGGAGAGC
>WAAF01020187.1:17778-30007 GCA_013400475.1 Tricholaema leucomelas
GAAGAGAAGAGAAGAGAAGAGAAGAGAAGAGAAGAGAAGAGAAGAGAAGAGAAGAGAAGAGAAGAGAAGAGGACTAAAATACACTAAAATAATAAATTGCCTTGAGTGTTCAGGTCTTCCCTGAAGCTCCTTTGCTCCTGGCTAAACAACCCTCAGCCTCTCCTGACAGGACTTGTGCCCTGGATATTATTGGAGTCATTAATAAAGCAGTAATGCTTAAAGAGGTCATTAACAAAGGACTTTTTTTCCCTGTTGTTATATCTGAGGGCAAGCTGAAGTCCTGCCCAATCATTTTCTCCATGAAGGTTACCCTAAAAAAAATGATACAAGCTGTATGGGAAAGACCTCAGTGATGAAACTGCTTGAGGAAAGATTCACCTTACCCAGCGTAGCCAAAACGTGGCGGAGCTCAGCCCCCATCACTGTTCCGTTCCCCTCCTTGTCAAACACACGCAGACCCTCCACAAAGTCCTCATAGGTGCCTGTGTCTTTTGTCTTGGCAATATGCTGGAGCATGGGCAGGAAAGTCTCAAAGTCAATCATTTTGGAGCTCATTTCTATGAAGACATAGATGGAAATGAAAGTCATGGTGGTTTCCAGGTGAGCTGAGGACTCACCATAGTGTGTTTACCACGGGTAGGTGATAAGAGCTATGGCAGTAAATGGCAGCTAAAGGGGAGTTAAGAACATGGAAATATCACAAGTACAGATAGAAGAATGGGTAGAGTAGGACAGAGGGCTGGCAACAAGAGAAATAGGGGGGTTTGGTAGGAAGGTAGGTAGGTAGGTAGGTAGGTAGGTAGGCAGGCATATATGTAGGAACATAGGTAAATAGATAGGCACAAAGGTAGGAAGGTAAGTACGTAGGTAGGTAGGTATATAGGTAGATAGATAGGCACAAAGGTAGATAGGTATATAGGTAGACAGATAGGCACAAAGGAAGGAAGGAAGGTAGGTAGGTAGGTAGGTAGGTATATAGGTAGATAGATAGGCACAAAGGCAGATAGGTAGATAGGTATATAGGTAGGTAGATAGGCACAAAGGAAGGAAGGTAGGTAGGTATATAGGTAGATAGATAGGCACAAAGGTAGATAGGTATATAGGTAGACAGATAGGCACAAAGGAAGGAAGGAAGGTAGGTAGGTAGGTAGGTAGGTAGATAGGTAGATAGATAGGCACATAGGTAGGTAGGTAGGTAGGTAGATAGATAGGCACATAGGTAGGTAAGTAGGTAGGTAGGTAGATAGGTAGATAGATAGGCACATAGGTAGGTAGGTAGCTAAGTAGGCAGGTAGGTAGGCACATAGGTAGGTAGATAAATAGGAAGAGAGAGAGCAGGGAGAGACGGAAGGGGATGGATAGATAGGTAGGTAGGTAGATAGATAGATAGATAGGCAGGCAAGCAGGCAGGCAGGCAGGCAGGCACATAGATATGTAGATAAGTAGGAAGAGAGAGGAGGAGGGAGAGAAGGAAGAAGGGAGATAGGTAGGTAGAAGCTCCAGCACTCTCACAGTAGTTTTCATCTTCAGCTGGAACCTCCTGGGTTCCAATTTGTGGGCACCACTGACAAGAGTCTGGCCCCAACCTGTTGCCCCCTACCCTTTAGCTCTTACTGAGCACTGAGAAGATCTCCTCTCAGGCTGCTGTTCTCAACACCCCCAGGTCCCTCAGCCTTTCCTCCTGACAGAGATGCTGAGTGCTGCGGGGTGATATTGCTCCCATCACTCCAGACCTCCTAACAGGGACTTTTGCACAACAAGCTGTGTCCTTGCAATCAGCCCCTCCCTTTGTTTCCTTGGATGTCTTCAAAAGGTCTTTTTGTGTTTAGCAACCACATGTGAAGACCTGTCATCAAAGCAGCTTTCAAAGGCCAGAAGTTGTCACTGTAAAACGCTTTGACGCACAGGATCACCAAATTAAGTCACTCTCCTGAATTCGGGGCAATTACATTGACTGCAAGATGGCTTTTCTGCTAGCGTTCTGCAGAGGCTGTTCCATATCCTTTGTTATTCCACAATTAATCCCTTCCATCAAAAACTGGAGACCTCAGCTGCTTCACAAAGAGTTCCTGGAGTGATCTTTCTCGGAACAAACTGGGAGGAGGGCACCAACCTTCTGGTTTGGGTCTGCCGAGCAGTTTCATGACCTCAGCCTGGGTTGGATTTTGTCCCAGAGCTCTCAAGACATCCCCACATTGTGCATATGTGATTTTCATCTCGGATTTAGGAGTCCTGTCGAAGAGGGAGAATGCTTCCTTAAATTCTGGAAGACAAGAAGATGAAAAGAAATGCATATTATGGTCTAGAATCCCAGCATGGTGAAGGTTGGGAGTGATTTCTGGATATCATCCAGTTCAACGCCCCTGCTAAAGCAGGGGCACCCACAGCAGCTTGCCCAGTATCAGGATGGCCAGGAGGGAGGTTGGAATCTCTCCACACAGAGTAACTCCATAACCTCTCTGGGCAGCCTAGGACAGGATTCCAGCACCCTCACACTGTGAAGTTTCTCCTCCTGTTCAGATGCAACCTCCTGGGTTTAAGTTTGCACCTACTGCCCCTTGCCCTGTCTCTGGGTACCACTGACAAGAGTCTGGCTCCAGCCTCTTGCCTCTCACCCTTTAGCTCTTATTGCCCCTTGTCCTGTCCCTGGGCACCACTGAGGAGAGTCTGACCCCAGCCTCTTGCCCTCTATGGTCCATTATAGCTCTTGTTGAGCACTGATCAGATCCCCTCTGGGTCTTCTCTTCCCCAGGGCTCTCAGCCTTTCCTCCTCACAGAGCTGCTCCAGGCCCCTCAGCATCTTTGGAGGCTCGACTGGACTCTCTCCAGCAGTTCTCTGTCTCTCAAACTGAGGATTCCAGAACTGGACAGAGTGCAGCAGGTGAAGCCTCACTAGGGCACCCTCAGATCAAGCCAAAGCAAGGTTGGCCATTCCCCCTAACTCTACCTGAGCTTTTTACTTTGTAGCTTGAGGAGTTTGATGAGCTGTGATGTTGCTGTTACCTGCAGCGTTTGTATTCCTTCTCTCCTGGCTTTTCCAGTTCAGTCAGGGAATGGAACCAGAGAGGCCAAATGGTCTTCTCCTGATATTTCCATCCCAACTACACATTGGGAATATCAGGAATCTTTTTAGAGATGGTTGTCCTTGAGAGCTTTGCAGCTTCTCAGGGGCATATGGGATGGTACAGTAGGAGTTTTGCTCGTTAGCTGGATGCTGTATTTGGCCATGGAGAGCGCTGACACAGCCCACTGAGAGGAAGGAGCACCTCCATGAGAAGCTGACAAGATATGCCATGAGAAGCTACATCAAACAGTCTGCTGATGGAGGAGGAGGATGAAAGTGTCTAGAAAACCATAGCCAATCAATTGCTGTATTTCACAGTCTCACAGTCTCACAGTATCACCAAGGTTGGAAGAGACCTCACAGATCATCAAGTCCAAGCCGTTACCACAGAGCTCAAGGCTAGACCATGGCACCAAGTGCCACGTCCAATCCTGCCTTGAACAGCTCCAGGGATGGCAACTCCACCACCTCCCTGGGCAGCCCATTCCAGTAGCCAATTTAATGGAAGCTCTAGAGCAATTCTCTCATCTTCCCTTTTAGTGGCACCCAGTTAAATTCCACTGGGAGAAGTCAGGCTGGATTTGCCATGAGCTAAATTTCTCCTGTCAGATCTCATGTGTGAAGATGCAATCACCCATTCCAGTTGTTTCTCATCTGTCTGCTTTCCTCTAGGTGCCCATGCAGGGCCCTTTCCCCTGTGAGACAGTCAGCTCCCCTCCACTATGTCCTTGAGAACATATTTGTAAGTCTGATCTTTTTTCCTGGCCTCATTATTCCCCTTTCTCCTTTTTCCTTACTTCTTCACTTATTTGCCTCTCCCCTTCCTCCTTCTAGCATTGCTGGTTTTACTTCTCCTCCTTTCTCCCTCCCTTCTCACTTTTAGCATTCCACTCACCCCTTCCTTCCTTCCTTCCTTCCTTCCTTCCTTCCTTCCTTCCTTCCTTCCTCATCCAACACTACAAACAATGATGCATATTCTCATTTCGAACACTGCCCCTGTTTTCTTCTTGGCATTCTCCTCTTTGCTCTGTCTTTCTCTTGGATCTTTGCCTGTTCAGCTTCTAGTTGGAGCCCATCTCCCATGGCCAGCCCTCATTCCACCAGAGGGCAATAGTGGCTTTTCATGGACTCCTCAGCGACTGTGGAAGGTAGCCAAGGTCCCACTCCCAGCTTTTTGCTTTCCTGGGGGTCTGAACAGCTGAGATGCATGAGAAACACCCTAACCTTTCTCAGCTGCCCATCCACCTTGCCTCCTCCCCAAGACCAATTGCTTGAGCATCCTTCATACCACATCCTGAAGCTTCACCATTCATCACAGTCATGGAAACTTCAATTTCTCTCTCTCTCTTTCTCTCTCTCTCTCTTTCTCCTGTTTGATTTTGCTTCAAATCAGATGCAACTGCCTCTCTGTGGGTTTGGAAGACCTCTTTTGTCAGTGTACAGAAGCAACTTATTTGTCATGTTTTCATTTACATTTGCTGGCTCAACACAAGTTTCCAGCAAAGCAAATGAAAGCAGCATGGCTCTGGTCTTCTTTGTCCTCCTGCTAGCCATTAAAGCACTGGCAGCAGTAATGTGTATTTTCATGTCCCTAATTGCTACCTATCTTTCTCATCCTGACTAGCTCCTGGTCTTCTCTTTATACCAATTTAGGGAGGCTCAAAGAAGCCAGAAACCCAGTTTCATGAATACATATTGCCACAAAGACACAATTTCACTCCTGGTTGTGGCAGGAGGACATGTGAAGATGGGTGTGTTACACATGGCTTCACTCACAGAGCATTCTTCTTCTTCTGGAAGGTTAAAATAGTAATGGATTCTTGCAGGGGAGGAAGCCTGGATCAGCAAAGCTTATTCTTTTCCTTGCCAAAATGAATTATAGAATCATAGAATCAACCAGGTTGGAATAGTTCTCCAAGCTCATCCAGTCCAATCTAGCACCCAGTCCTGTCCAACCTGAGTTGGTCAAGAGAAAAGGGGAGAAAATTGTTCACCATGCAGATTAGATAATTAGTTCATTAAAGGAAACTGCAGCTTCTCTGCCAAGGAGACAAAACCAACACAAAAACAAATAAACAGACAAAAAAAAAAACCCAATCCATCCCACAAAGAACAACCATAGAATCATAGAATCAATCAGGTTGGAAGAGACCTCCCAGATCATCCACTCCAACCTAGCACCCAGCCCTGGCCAATCAACCAGACCATGGCACTAAGTGCCTCAGCCAGGCTTGGCTTCAACACCTCCAGCAAAAGCAACTCCACCACCTCCCTGGGCAGCCCATTCCAATTCCATCACTCTCTCTGCCAACAACTTCCTCCTAACATCCAGCCTAGACCTCCCCTGGCACTACTTGAGGCTGTGTCCCCTTNCCAGCCCAGGATGCCATTGGCTCTGCTGCCCACCTGGGCACTGCTGCCTCATCTTCAGCTCCTCTCTCCCAGCACCTCCGAGGTCCCTCTCTGCCTGGCTGCTCTCAGCCACTCTGTCCCCAGCCTGTAGTGCTGCTTGGGGTTGTTGTGGCCAAGTGTAGAACCCTGCACTTGGCCTTGTTCAATCTCATCCCATTGGCCTCTGCCCACCCATCCAGCCCAGCCAGATCCCTCTACAGGGCTCTCCTACAGTGCAACAGCTCTGCACCTGCACCTAGCTTGCTGTCATCTGCAAACTTACTGATGCTGGAGTTTTCTAGAAGACAGAGCTGAAAAGGAGCTTGAGATGACAGAATCACAGAATGATAGGGGTTGGAAAGTCCAAACCTCCTGTCAGAGCAATATCACTTAGATGCTGCCTTATTTGTTTCTCCTCCATCACCACAATCCAGAATCAGCTGCCAGAAAACCTCCTCAGGTCGTTGATGATCAACTGACCACCTAACATTTAGGATGGACTTCTTGATCTCATTTCAGCTGACAAATGGGGAGCACCTAGTATCATTGAGGCATCTTCTTCCTCATCTGGTTGATGATCTGGATGAGGGCATTGAGTCAGTCATCAGCAAGTTTGCAGATGACACCAAGCTGGGGGCTGATGTGGCTGGGTTGGAGGGCAGAAGGGCTCTGCAGCGGGACCTTGACCGCCTGGACAGATGGGCAGAGTCCAATGGGATGGCATTCAATGGCTCCAAGTGCAGGGTGCTGCACTTTGGCCACAACAACCCCATGCAGAGATACAGGCTGGGGTCGGAGTGGCTGGAGAGCAGCCAGACAGAGAGGGATCTGGGGGTGCTGATTGATACCCGCCTGAACATGAGCCAGCAGTGTGCCCAGGTGGCCAAGAGAGCCAATGGCATCCTGGCCTGCATCAGGAATGGTGTGGCCAGCAGGAGCAGGGAGGTCATTCTGCCCCTGTACTCTGCACTGGTTAGACCACACCTTGAGTACTGTGTCCAGTTCTGGGCCCCCCAGTTTAAGAGGGACATTGAGATGCTTGAACGTGTCCAGAGAAGGGCAACGAGGCTGGTGAGAGGCCTCGAGCACAGCCCTACGAGGAGAGGCTGAGGGAGCTGGGATTGTTTAGCCTGGAGAAGAGGAGGCTCAGGGGAGACCTTATTGCTGTCTACAACTACCTGAGGGGTGGTTGTAGCCAGGAGGAGGTTGCTCTCTTCTCTCAGGCAGCCAGCACCAGAACAAGAGGACACAGCCTCAGGCTGCGCCAGGGGAAGTTTAGGCTCGAGGTGAGGAGAAAGTTCTTCACTGAGAGAGTCATTGGCTACTGGAATGGGCTGCCCAGGGAGGTGGTGGAGTCGCCGTCCCTGGAGCTGTTCAAGGCAGGATTGGACGTGGCACTTGGTGCCATGGTCTAGCCTTGAGCTCTGTGGTGAAGGGTTGGACTTGATGATCTGTGAGGTCTCTTCCAACCCTGATGATACTGTGAGACTGTGAGACTGTAATAGAAGCATAGACAGAGTGATTATTACACATTAGAGGTCCATGAAGGTAGGACAGATGACCTTCCTCTCCTGATGACTTCCTGAAAGAGGAAATTTAACACTATTCACAGAGCAGCATGGAGCTGGAAATGAGTCTGGAACAAAAATGAACCTGGAGCTGGCAATCTCAGGAGCTTCAGAGGGTGAGGAAAGACTGGGAAGGAGAAAACACATCCAGAGGATGTATTCTAAAGTCCTTGTGAGTCCCAGCTCTCAGGTCACACCAAGAGCCAGCTGGAAATCATGGGAAGTGGTTTGTGCTCTCTAACCTGTGCTTTTAACACAAACTAAAAGTCCCAAGCACTGAAAGATCACATTGGGTGATTCTGTGCTCCACAACCTCCCTGGAGGTGTTCAAGGCAGGTTGGATGAGGCCTTGAGCAACCTGTTCTAGTGGGAGGTGTCCTTGCTCATGGCAGGGGGTTGGAACTGGATGATCCTTGAGGTCCCTTCCCACCTAAACCATTCTATGATTCCATGAGATGCTGATTGTCCACTTCAGCTGGTGGGACACTTCTTGGGAACATGCTGCTGTGTGCAAACCATTACAGAGGGACAACTGTGGACAATGTGATGCTGAGGGGCATGAGAGTGGTGAGAGGCTGGAATGGGTTGCCCAGGGAGGTGGTTGAGGCCCCATGGCTGGAGGTGTTTAAGGCCAGGCTGGCTGAGGCTGTGGCCAGGCTGCTCTAGGGTAGGGTGTCCCTGTCCATGGCAGGGGGGTTGGAACTGGCTGATCCTTGTGGTCCCTTCCAACCCTGCCTGATTCTATGGTTTAGTAGTGCACTTAGCAGTGCTGGGTTAAAAGTTGGACCAAAAAGGTGGTGGAATCACCAGGAAACATGTGGACATGACACTTAGGGAGATGGTTTAATGGCCATGGTGGTGTTGGGCTGATGGTTGGACTCGATGATCTTAGAAGTCTTTTCCAACCAAAACAATTCTATGATTTATGATTCCCTACTGTGCTGATTGTTAGACAAGCATCCCACTTTTTTTCTTCACAGACCTTTACCCATGCTCTGATCTACTGCCTAGAGCCAGTTCTCCTCAGGAGCAGAGAAACCAAGGCATAGAATCTTGGTGGGTCCCATTCAACCAACCCAAATCATGAGCTAATGAGACATCCAGCTGTTGTGTGCTGCTCAAAGGTTTGTGGCTCAGAACTGGGCCTCTCCTAGAGTTCTCCCAGGCTTTTGGGACTGGAAAAGGAGCAGGCTCCCATAAATTAGCAGATGTCTCAGATCATATTTTACTCTTGACCTGCTGTTGCAGAACAGAAACTAAACCCATTAAGGTGGTGGGGTGGGGAGGGGCTGGAAATCCCAAGGTGATTTTGGAAGCCTAATAGCTACAACATCATCACATTTGGTCCCAGCTCTGCAAATCCTTTCTTTACTCTCTCTCCTCTCTGATTCAGCCTGATTGGATACTCTGTAATTTCTTTCTTTATTTTTCATCTACTTAACCCCCTTTCTGATGCCATCTCACATTGTCTCTACCAAGTCCTGCCAAGTGGTTCAAGACCAAAGCAAAATTCAACCAGATGTCCTACTCCAACTATCAATTACCCCTGGAAGTAAAAAGCAGGCTGGTAGCTGAGGATAAAAAAAGAAGAGGGGGCTGAGGGTGAGACACAGCTGCAGCAGTTGTGTTCCCAGGACTTTCATGCATGAGGTTTCAGTATCAGTTTCTTGGGGCTGGGGCAAAGGTTCCAGCAGCTAATGCTGACGTTTGGCTTTGAAAGAAGGACAAAATGCAACAAAACAACCAAAAGCTGCCACCACGATCGTGATTTGCTGTGTTCTGGAGGGCTGTCCCCGAAGTGTAACACATTAAATGCTGATTGAGTAGAGAGAAAAGTTGCCAAACCCACAGATTTTTCTCTTCAAGGGATTGATGTTTTGCAATTAGCACATAGCTGAGCTGAGGGCTTGAAGGGGGTGCAGAACCTTGAGTGCTGTGTCCAGTTCTGGGCTCCTCAACTCAAGAGAGATGTTGAGGTGCTGGAAGGTGTCCAGAGAAGGGCAGCAAAGCTGGTGAGGGGCCTGGAGCACAGCCCTGTGAGGAGAGGCTGAGGGAGCTGGGGGTGTGCAGCCTGCAGAAGAGGAGGCTCAGGGCAGAGCTCATTGCTGTCTGCAGCTACCTGAAGGGAGGCTGTAGCCAGGTGGGGTTGGGCTCTTTACCCAGGTGGGGTTGGGCTCTTCTGCCAGGCAAGCAGCAACAGAAGAAGGGGACACAGCTTCAAGTTGTGCAGAAGGAAGTATAGGTTGGATGTTAGAAGGAAGTTGTTGGCAGAGAGAGTGATTGGCATTGGAATGGGCTGCCCAGGGAGGTGGTGGATTTCCTTTTGCTGGAGGTGTTGAAGCCAAGCCTGGCTGGGGCACTTAGTGCCATGGTCTGGTTGATTGGCCAGGGCTGGGTGCTAGGTTGGGCTGGATGATCTTGGAGGTCTCTTCCAACCTGCTTGATTGTCTGATTCTATGATTGTGATTTTTTTGGATGGGTTGTTTTCTTTTTGTTTGTTTGTTTATTTGTTTTTGTGTTGGATTTGGCTGCTTGGCAGAGAAACTGCAGTTTCCTTTAGTGACCTAATTATCTAATCTGCATGGTGCACAATTCCCCCCTTCTTTTCTCTTGACCAACTCAGCAGAGGGTTTGGAGGAAGAATGAAGAAAGGAGCAAAGCCATTAATTAGAGAACCTTCTCAGGAAGGCATCTTCATAGCCCCTGCTAGACTCTCTCCAGCACTTCCCTGTCTCTCTCGAACTGGGAAGCAAACAACCTGTACCAGAAATAGTGTGGCCAGCAGGACAGGGCAGAGACTGCCCCCTGGGACTCAAATCCTGGTGTCAGGACTCAAATCCCGGTGTCAGGACATTGAGGGGCTGGAGCAGGTCCAGAGAAGGGCAACAAAGCCGGTGAAGGGACTGGAGAACTGGGCTGGCCAGGAGCAGCTGAGGGAGTTGGGGTTGAAAAGCCTTGAAGTTGAGGGGAGACCTCCTTGCTCTCTGCAACCACCTGAAGGGAGGTTGGAGCCAGGTGGGAGGTGGTGTATTCTCTCAAGTATCAAGTCATAGGACAAAAGGAAACATCCTCTTGTGGTGCCAGGGGAGGTTTAGGTTGGGCATGAGGAAAAGATTCTTTCCTGCCAGAGTGGTCAGGCATTGGCACAGGCTGCCCAGGGAGGTGGTGGAGTCAGCACCTCTGGAGGTGTTCAAGAAGTGTGTGGACTTTGGGACATGGTTTAATGGCCATGGTGGTGTTACATCCATGGTTGGACTCGATGATCTTAATGATCTTTTGCAGCCCAAATGATCCCATGATTCAATACCTCACCCATATTCACCCCAGCACCTGCCAGCACCTCCCAGTGATGACATTTGCTGTGTACAGAAGAGAAACTCATCTTCCTCACCTTCAATCTGATCAGGAGTGAACTCAACCTGGAAGAGACAAAGAATAAAAAGCCAGGTCAGAAAATCAGAAAACAATGAACTGAATAAGATGAGCACTGAGTTAGTCTCTGTGTTATGGTTCTGAGGTTGACCTCAAGCTCAAGTCCCCACATTGGCTTTACACCAGCAGAAGTGAACAGCTGAGAGGATTTAGCTGTCTACATGAGAAGAGGATGAGTGATGCTCTCCTTTTCACTGAATGCTTGGATCAGTTCTACAGTGATGACAAAAGGAGGGAGGGTGACTAGCCCAGGCCTAGGTGTCCTTTTCTGATCTGGTGAGTCTCACCCAGAGAGCAAGGAGCTGCTCCTTTGACAGACTGCATGCCAGGAGGGACTGGATGACTGCAAATTCCCACAGCTGGATCAAAGGGAAGGTCTGAGCCGAAGGGCTGAGTGTGCCTCATCCCTCACCATGGCCCCTGTACAAACACCACCCAGAGCTGAAGGGCCATGCACGACGGTTGGCAAGGGGGTGGCAGAGAGCTTTACCACCCAGGCACGGCTTCCTCTCAGGAAAGGTGGAGAGATGTGTGGGTGGTGGCTGAGGCTATTTTCTCCCCTCTCAGCACAGACCACCGTGGAGCTGGAGGGAAGGGAGAGTCATCATTTACCCGGCCACAAGCTGTCGTTGGAGATGGAAGGAAGGAATCCTGGGTTATGTTTAGACCGAAGGTGACTGAGGTTCTGCTCTCCCTCCCCCTGTGAAGCACACAAAGCTAAAGCTATCTCCTTATAGCACAGCAAAGGTGGAGCTGTCCATGAAGACAGCAAAATCCCTGCCCCAGACAACTTCTGCTGCTGCTCTACTGCAAGGAGCATACAAGAAATGAAGTCCCAGAGTCCTGTTTGTCACTCAGGTGCACTCCTGTCCCCAAGCACACACACTGCTGCCCGCCAGCATCACCCCACACTTCAATAAGCTCAGTCAACAGAGCAACACTTGTCACCCAAAGCTGGAGGCTGAAAAGCCTACTCACACATCAAGGTCACCTTGCTTTCCCAGAGGTGGCTTTAGAGTCTCCAGTTCATAGAAGCATGGAACGGTTTGGGTTGGAAGGAACATCACAAGCTCATCTAATCCAAGCCCCCTGCAGTCATCAGGGACAGCTGCAACTAGAGCAGGTTGCTCAGAGCCCCAAACAACCTGACCTGGAATAGTACCAGCAATGGGGATAGTTACCACTTCTCTGGGCAGCCTGGGGCAGGGTCTCACCACCCTCAGCATAAGCAGTTTCTTCCCTCTCTCCAGTCTGAATCTCCCTCTTTCAGTCCAAACCATCATCCTGTCACAGCAGGCCCTGCTCAAAAGTTTGTCCCCAGCTTTCTGATTGTCCCCTTGAAGCACTGAATGGCCACCAGAATTTCTCCCTGGAGCTTTCTCTTCTCCAGGTTGAACAAGTCAAACTCTCTCAGCTTCCAGCCCTCCCAGCATTGCTGTGGCCTCCTCTGGCCCTGCTCCAACAGGTTCCTGTCACTTTTGTGCTGAGGACTCCTGAGAGGTCTCAGCAGAGTGCAGCAGAGGGGCAGAATCCACTCCCTCCACCTTCTGGCCACACAGTCCCTTGGAAGCAGACTGGGAAGATTTCCCTTGGAGTTTGTTTGTTTGCAGTACTCAGACACTTCAGAAGGATTGAGTTCCTTCTGGAATGTCTTCTGCTGGCAAGAGAGGTTTGATGTCAAGGACATGCCTCTGAGTGGCAAGCACCCAGAGCACCAAGGCTCCTGGTGGTGATAATTTGTACAAATCCTTATGAAAGATCACAGTCTCACAGT
>WAAF01020194.1:0-10322 GCA_013400475.1 Tricholaema leucomelas
GGCAAAGAGCCCAGAGCAAAGTCGAGAGCCAAGAGAGCAAGTGAAGTGACTTCATCTATGTTTTCCTTTTCTTTTTTTACACATCTCAGCAAGGCTGTGAGGGAAGTAGACCTCACCATTGTTTTCATCTCACAGCCTGTGATCTAGTCCTTCTCACCAAAACATTCTAGCTAGCTTCAAAGCAGCACAGATATGGAGTCTGAATTATCCGTGCACATGTACAACCGGGACAACACAACCTTTTGAGCATGCTTACAGATTCAAAAGCATCCAATCCAAACATTTCCAAGCATGGTACAGAATAAAAGAAAGCAAAACCTCACTGCAACTCCCTACCCATACAGACAATTTTTTAAAACTCATTTCTGAATCCATTGGAGAAATCAGAGAACTAAAGGTCCTTCAAAATACTTCCCTGCATAGTCTGCTTATCTATGGGAAACTCACAAACCCCTCACTGTGACAATGAGAGATCATCATTGCAGCCATTCTCACAATCCCTCAGACTCCTTCTGGAGAGGCAGAAAAATTACTTAAGTAGGTTGACGGTTCAAGGAATTGTGCTAGTTTGAGCCTAGCTGGGATGTTTTGGTGAGAAGAATTAGATCATAGGCTGAGAAATGAAAACAATGGTGAGGTCTACTTCCCCCACAGTCTTGCTGAGATGTGTAAAGAAGAAAAGCAAAACAAAGATAAAGTCACTTGCTTGCTGTCTTCGCTGGGAGCTTTGCCTGCTGGGGAGCTGTGGCTGCTGGCTGAACTCCATCTTGCTTTCTAACCTCACCCTCCATTTGCTTTTGGCTGATTCACCTTTGCTTCTTAATCTCCCTGGCCGAACCTCCATTCTTCCTTGGGACTGGGGTAAGGTTGAGAGGGGCAGGGGGAAGGTGAGGGGTGGTTGGGAGCCCCTCCTGGGGACTCAGGTTTCTGGGAGGGCTGTTGTGTTTCTGTATTACCTTTTTTCCCTTGTCTATTTCTGTCTATAACTGTATCTACTGTAAATATCTGCTTGTATATTGTGCCAGCTGTAAATATAAGCTTCATTCAATTTCCAGAGCTGACTGAGTCTAGTCTGGGTGATTTCTAAAGTGGGGGGGGGGCGGGGGACACCCAAACCACCACAGGAATGTTAGAACCAAGATTTTCTCTCCACTCTGCCCGTGGTAAAGTACCTGTGACCTACCCCTGTAAACTTGTATTTCCTCTCCTCACAAAACTCACCAGCAAAGAAACCCCAAACACCTGAACTTTGCCTGTGATGGAAGAAAAGCCTGTAGGTCATATTCCCACAATCCAGAGCTAGACTATTTGAAACAGATCCAGGTGCCACTCCTAATGGTCCCTTTTGATGAGCAGAAATCACTGACTAATGATGCCCAGGAGGTATTTTTCCTACCCTCTACAGAGCTGCCATCATTTTCAAGGTTCTCCACTCCCTACTACTGAAGCACACTTCTATCACTGTCATGTATTATTGCACCTTACATGCAGTAAAATTTCCCTGGACTTTTATGGCCTTTTCCCCTAGAAAGATGCCAAGAACAATTCCTTCATACCATGAAACAACTAATTTAGCCAAAAGGCCCATAGCAGCCACTCCTGAGCATCTGGTTTAACCTGTTGTCAGGAATATAATGATCACTTAAAATGCTCAACTGCCCAAAAGGTTGGTATGAGTCACAATTGCTGGTAGACTCCATTTCAATCTGTATAATGGACAGCAGAAACTGGAGACTAGAAAAAACCCTTCCTCCTATAGATAAATATTAACATCTATCTTCTTCAGACAGAACTTCATGTGCATTTTAGGCACAGTGTTTGTAAAAATACCCCAGCTTTCAGCCTCTGAATATTAGTCTTTCTCCTGGTTCACTCTGCTGACAACAGGTAGCTTATTACATGGGGCTACTCAAAGGCACCACTGAACTGCCCTGAGCAAGAGCCTGTCTTTGATCTTCATAGCATGCACAAAGACCTGATAAAACACAGTGACAAAAGCAAAGATCTTTGCACTTTTGCACTAGCTTATTTGTTACTTCTTTATTACTATTTAGTATTACGTTCTCCACCTTTGCACACCAGACAAAACTCAGCCTACACATCCCTAACACCTCAATTTTATGTTCTCCACAGTGCTGACTTTGATATTCCCATGGATTTTGAGAGCATACTGGGACTGATATTCTTCCTGAAATCAGAATCAGGGTGTCTCCCCTCTGGAGTATGAGAGTGTAACAGTTTATATGGTTTACATCATGTCCTCAGCTGTAATTAAGTGCATGGTAGAGAAAGAAGCCAAGAAAGGAAGGCAGTAAGTAAACTTCTAATATTGCTGGGCAGGCAATGACCTTGTATTACACAGTTTAACATTTACTGGCAAATTAGCAAACTGGGAATTATTCCTCTCTTTCACATGGCCTCCTGCCCAGTAAGCAGGTTTCCATCCAAGCCCTTCACATCTTTTCTGAACATGAGGTCTTCTTTGTCAAAAGTGATCCTATCAGCCAGGGTTAAATGTCAATCACAGTTCATGGCCCAAGGCATGCCTGCCTTGTATTGAATCATAGCTACCTTGTCTTCATAAACTGTCTTTGTTTTTGTTCATTAGGTCATCTACATTCTCAAGAACAGTGTGGCCAGTAGGACAAGGGAGGTTATTCTTGCCCTGTACTCAGCACTGGTCAGGCCACACCTTGAGTGCTGTGTCCAGTTCTGGGCTCCTCAATTCAAGAGAGATGTTGAGGTGCTGGAAGGTGTCCAGAGAAGGGCAACAAGGCTGGTGAGGGGCCTGGAACACAAACCCTATGAGGAGAGGCTGAGGGAGCTGGGGATGTGCAGCCTGGAGAAGAGGAGGCTCAGGGCAGACCTCATTGCTGTCTGACAACTACCTGAAAGGAGGCTGTAGCCAGGTGGGGGTTGGTCTCTTCTGCCAGGCAACCAGCAACAGAACAAGGGGACACAGTCTCAAGTTGTGCTGGGGGAAGTACAGGCTGGATGTTAGGAGGAAGTTGTTGGCAGAGAGAGTGATTGGCATTGGAATGGGCTGCCCAGGGAGGTGGTGGAGTCACCGTCCCTGGAGGTGTTCAGGAAAAGCCTGGATGAGGCACTTAGTGCCATGGTCTGGTTGGCTGGCTAGGGCTGGGTGCTAGGTTGGACTGGATGATCTTGGAGGTCTCTTCCAACCTGATTGATTCTATTCTATTCTATTCTACATAACATTGTAGAGGACAAAAAAATTTAAAAGCATTGCACAGTTGTTCTTTACCTCCTTCATATGCCCTAAAAGCAAGTCTCTCAAAATAAATTCAGAGCTGAGACTTAGTAGCCCTATTTTAAGAGTGTTCTTCCTTCTCAAGTATGAACATTAACTTCCTCTCCTAAATGCAAATGGTTTTGTAAGGTTGAAGTTTTCATGCACCTCAACCATTTTTGTTTCTGTTCAAGCTGTGTCAGGCTGATTTCAGAGACTTAAGACTTGTTAGCCAGGAACAGAGAGAGCATGCTTGAGAGTGATCTTCGCTCCCATGTGGACTGAGGATTTTCACATCTCACAAGGTATTTCAACACTATAAACCACTTGAATTAGTCTAGCTGTTCTTTTGTTTGCTGAGGAGAGAACATTTTCCACATGCAATGTCTTTTTGTAAGTATATGAATCACCAAATTGTTGAGGGGACTTCATTAGTAATCCTATCTCTGCTTTGCTGTATGTATGGAAATTTCAAGCAAACAGTTCTTCAGTTCTGCTCAGAGAAGCATTCAAACAAATGTTATATACACAAGCTTAAAAATAAAATGCAGTAACACAGACCTCTGCTTATGTGACTGAAACTTATCCATACACTAGCATGAAGCTGCAAGGTAGCTCAGAAAGGAATCATAGAATCAANAAATCACACAGCCTCTTTTTGTCTTAATTTCTCTGGGAGTAAAGTGAAAATAAGCATTGGTTATTACTCAATACTACAAAGCATGTAGAGGTGAAAATACTTTATGTAGCAGTCCTCACTACAACTGTACAAATCTCCCATCTTCAATATTAACAGTGAGTGCTTAAAGGCCACAAATTTGAAAAGCAGATTGCTAAACCCTTCTCCCAAACAGAACTGTCAGGGTGGTATGAGCAAAAAACTTCTCAAGTGAGTATCTGTGTGACCTGCTTATTGCTTTAAACATCAAAGTGTGGACGTGAGATATCCAGGTTCTGGTTTATAATCAACTCTTATAACCTCTTTCCAAACGAGGAATTTCAGCATGCTGTGTCTCTGCCTCTTTTGTGTTTTTCTAATTCTTTTCAAACACATAGCCCATCTCACAGTCTCACAGTATCACCAAGGATGGAAGAGACCTCACAGATCATCAAGTCCAAGCCTTTACCACAGAGCTCAAGGCTAGACCATGGCACCAAGTGCCACGTCCAATCCTGCCTTGAACAGCTCCAGGGACGGCGACTCCACCACCTCCCTGGGCAGCCCATTCCAGTAGCCAATGACTCTCTCAGTGAAGAACTTTCTCCTCACCTCAAGCCTAAACTTCCCCTGGCGTAGCTTGAGGCTGTGTCCTCTTGTTCTGGTGCTGGCTGCCTGAGAGAAGAGAGCAACCTCCTCCTGGCTACAACCACCCCTCAGGTAGTTGTAGACAGCAATAAGGTCTGCCCTGAGCCTCCTCTTCTCCAGGCTAAACAATCCCAGCTCCCTCAGCCTCTCCTCGTAGGGCTGTGACATTTCAGGTAAGATTTTATATTTATTGTTTTTACCAGAAGTACTTTTCTGGGCAACGCCAACAAAGTATCAGCTCAACAGGACCAAGGACAACAGATACTGATCTTGTAAAACTATGGCTTTTAATTCTGCCTCTGTTTGTGGAATAGTGTGAATTCAGCTGAGCACAAAGGTATTTTCTTCTGTCAACAGACCCATGGTGATGTTCAAATACTTTTTGTACTTTGGCATTAGTATCTTACAATGCATCTGTTGCCCTTTGTAGTCATGTCTCAATCTTGATTCACATTCAGTGAACCAGGTGAACTCGATTCATGTCTACGCAGATGGCCACATTCACGCTCACTGACGATCTCATACACCCATGACATCATCTCTTGGCTCACAGATGATGCTTAGCCAAGCTGCATTGTGCACCTTGAAACAAAATATCTTCCCTCTTCCAGGAGGTCAAATACGTTACCTTCGCTGTTTATGTTGACTTTTCTATACTGGCCCCAGTGCCTCTGTTAGCAAGAATGAGATGGATCTCAGCTCAGGGCAAATCAGACTCCATGCACTGCATTCAGGCAGGCAAGAGCTTGAAGCCTGGGCTTGGTTTAAGCTTTCAACCTACCTCCAGAGTGCTGCAATCACTGCAGACAAAGCGGCACATAAAAATCTCCAAACGCCTTTTGTTTGCGTTGCAGATGACATGACCACAGCTGTATCTGTCCCTTCTTCACCCTGGAAGGGCTTCCTTTTATCAAGAACAAACACTAATAGCACTGGTGGGACAAACCAAGCTGGGAAGAAAAGGAGAGGTAGAGAGGTTCTATTCCCAGAAAAACGCTGCTTGGTCCTCAGTTACTTGGTGAGAGGTACAGGAATGACAGACTGGGGGAGGAAAGAGTGGGAAAAAAGAATAGAGCAAGTGAAAAGGCCTGCTGGGTTCTGCTACATCACTGGGGCATGCTCCAACCCCATATGAAAAATACCATCTTTTTTTTTTTTTAACCAGGTTGGAAGAGACCTCCAAGATCATCCAGTCCAACCTAGCACCCAGCCCTAGCCACTCAACCAGACCATGGCACTAAGTGCCTCATCCAGGCTTTTCCTGAACACCTCCAGGGACGGTGACTCCATCACCTCCCTGGGCAGCCCATTCCAATGCCAATCACTCTCTCCGGCAAGAACTTCCTCCTAACATCCAGCCTAGACCTCCCCCAGCACAACTCGAGGCTGTGTCCCCTTGTTCTGTTGCTGGGTGCCTGGCAGAAGAGACCAAATTTTCTTTCAGTAAGGTGAGTCCTGGATTTCTATTATGCCTTCTAGCAACCTGCATGCAGACTTCAGAAACGTGTGCTAGGTACCACATGTGAGAGAAACTTGTACTGGAGAAATGGAAACAGACAATCAAACTGATAGGCTCTACAAATGATTCTAGGAAAACACAGAACAGGTGCTCACTCAGAAACAACAGCTCTGCATGGCCTTTTTGGGGAAGCATCTTAAGGTGGCCACATCTCAACATTCAAAACAGGCTCCAGTTCAGCCCTCTGCATTTGACACACACATGCTTTTCACTTTCCATCTTTTACATCAACAGGTACAGGCAAAATTTTTGGTTAGGCTGCCTTGAGATAGGTACAGTACAACTGCCACAGGTGAATGTTTTCTGGTAGGGCCAGAAAGCCTCGAAGTCACCCTCAGGTTGTTGACAATGACGTTGTACCTCTAGAGTAGAAGTGTCCAGTTCCGGGCCCCTCAATTCAACAGAGATGTTGAGGTGCTGGAAGGTGTCCAGAGAAGGGCAACAAGGCTGGGGAGGGGCCTGGAACACAAACCCTATGAGGAGAGGCTGAGGGAGCTGGGGTTGTTTAGCCTGCAGAAGAGGAGGCTCAGGGCAGACCTCATTGCTGTCTACAACTACCTGAAGGGAGGCTGTAGCCAGGTGGGGGTTGGGCTCTTCTGCCAGGCAACCAGCAACAGGACAAGGGGACAGAGTCTCAAGTTGTGCCAGGGGAAGTATAGGCTGGATGTTAGGAGGAAGTTGTTGCCAGAGAGAGTGATTGGCATTGGAATGGGCTGCACAGGGAGGTGGTGGAGTCACCGTCCCTGGGGGTGTTCAGGAAAAGCCTGGATGAGGCACTTAGTGCCATGGTCTGGTTGAGTGGCTAGGGCTGGGTGCTAGGTTGGACTGGATGATCTTGGAGGTCTCTTCCAACCTGGTTGATTCTATTCTATTCTAAGTAAGTGCTCTGCTACCCAGATACTCAAAAGAGTTCCAGAAGAGGCATTCAACATTCAAACTCCATTCTGCACATACTTCTGTAGTGGACAAAGCAGTATGCCTCTTTGAGCAAAGTTTGATGCTATGTCAATTCTTCCTCCCTCTCTGTATGATCTGGAAGGATCACCCACCTTGCTTTACAATTGAGTCAGGATGTGAGCAGTGGGGACAATAATGACATTCACACTGGACCAGTAGGATCAGGTAGCAAAACACCACTGATGTAAGTTTGGAGAAGGTTGCTTCCTTGGTTCTGCAAGAAATACCATGAGGCTGTGCAGCAGGAACATCTACTTCCTCTCCATAATTCTCTCCTGAATGAAGTTGTTTTAAAGCAAGTAAAAGTATAAAAAGACAATGCTCAATTGCAGGCAAATGAATCCTTCAGGACTTGTCACAACCTAAAGGAGGTGGCTTCCTCCTCTCTAGGGAACGGATTGAATGTCACCGCATCTGATGTGGCTTTATTTAATACTGCATTGAGCAGCAAAGAACTGTGTCATGTTTTCACACAATCACAGAATGTAGGGGCTGGAAGGGACCTCAAAAGATCATCCAGTCCAACCCCCCTGCCAGAGCAGGATCACCTAGACCAGATCACACAGGAATGTGTCCAGGTGGGTTTTGAGTATCTCCAGAGAGGGAGACTCCACAACCTCCCTGGACAGCCTCTTCCAGTGTACTGTCACTCTCATGGGAAAAAATCCCTCTCATGTTTAAATGAAACTTCCTATGCCTCAGCTTCCACCCACTGCCCCTTGTCCTGTTATCAGGCATCACCAGCAGAGCCTGGCTCCAGCCTGCTGGCACTCACCCTGCACATTTATAACCACTGATGAGGTCACCTCTCAGTCTCCTCCAAGCAGCACAGCCCCAGCTCCCTCAGGCTCTCCTTGTAGGAGAGATGTTCCATTCCCTTCATCATCTTTGTGGCTCTGTGCTGGACTCTCTCAAGCAGTTCTATGTCCTTCTTGAACTGGGGGGCCCAGAACTGGACACAGTACTCCAGATGTGGCCTCACTAGGGCAAAGCAGAGGGGCAGGAGAACCTCTCTTGACCTCCTAGCCACAGCCCTTCTAATACACCCCAGAATGGCATTGCCCCTGCTGGCCACCAGAGCACATTGCTGGCTCACGGCCAACCTCCCATCAACTGGGACCCCCAAATCCTTTTCCCTTTTGCCGCCTTCCAACAGGTCAGTCCTCAACCTAGACTGATCCCTGGGGTTGCTCTCTCCCAGGTGCAAGACTCTGCCCTTGTCCTTGTTGGATTCCATTCAATTTTTTCCTTCCCAATCCTCCAGCCTGTCCAAGTCTCACTGCATGGCAGCACAGCCTTCTGCCATGGCAGCCACTCCACCCAGTTTGGTATCATAATGCAATGCAAATATTTCCCCCCCTACTTCTCATTTGCCTGGGTCAGTCATATTTCCATTTCTTGACACAACATTCTGATAACTGTTTCCAGTCTCACTTCCTGCTAACAAAAAAAATCTGCCAGCATTGATGCAAACACAACACAAAACATCCTGTATAATAGCATCATAGAATCATAGAATGGTTTAGGTTGGAAGGGACCTCAAGGATCATCCAGCTCCAACCCCCTGCCATAGGCAGGGACACCTCCCACTAGAGCAGCTTGCTCAAGGCCTCATCCAGCCTGGCCTTAAACGCCTCCAGGGAGGAAGCATCCACAACCTCCCTGGGCAACCTGTGCCAGTGTCTCACCACCCTCACTGTAAAGAACTTCCTCCTAACATCCAGTCTAAATCTCCCCTCCTCCAGCTTAAACCCATTCCCCCTCGTCCTGACATTACCAGACCTTGTCAATAGTCCCTCCCCAGCCTTCCTGTAGGCTCCCTTCAGATACTGGAAAGCCACTCTAAGGTCTCCTCGAAGCCTTCTCTTCTCCAGGCTGCAGAGCCCCAACTCTCTCAGCCTGTCCTCATAGCAGAGCTGCTGCAGCCCTCTGAGCATCTTCGTGGCTCTCCTCTGGACTGGCTCCAGCAGTTCCATGTCCTTCTTGTGCTGGGGGCTCCAGAACTGCACACAGTACTCCAGGTGGGGTCTGAGGAGAGCAGAGTAAAGGGGCAGAATCCCCTCCCTTGCACTGCTGCCCACACTGCTCTTGCTGCAGCCCAGCACAGGGTTGCTGTCTGGGCTGCATGTGCACACTGCAGGCTCATGTTGAGCTTCTCATCGACCCAGACCCCCAGGTCCTTCTCCTCAGGGCTGCTCTCAGCCATTCACCACCCAGCCTGTATCTGTGCCTGGGATTGCACCGACCCAGGTGCAGGACCTTACACTTGGCCTTGTTAAACGTCATGAGGTTGGCCTGGGCCCACCTCTGCAGCCTGTCCAGGTCCCTCTGGATGGCATCCCTGCCCTCCAGCAAGTCAACTGTGCCACACAGCTTGGTGTCATCTGCAAACTTGCTGAGGGTGCAACATTTTACACCTTTACTCAACTGTAGAGCCCATAACTTTCAGGATGCTTTCTCCAAACAAACACAGTAATGGACTTGTGTCAGGAGAGACCACAGCAGAACAAACTGTCACAAGATTAATCTTATTAATTTTCAATGATATTAATTATCTCATTAACTTTTAATCACCTTTCTGCTCCCCTGCTCTGCAGTTTTCCTACAGTTACACAATTGAAATTCATCTAATCAGGAGTGGGCAGATGTGGGTTGGTGCTTTGTAACTTCAAGTGAAGGCCACATTGTAGGGGTATGGAGAACCCAGAGAAGCAAACATGTTTCTTTAGTCTCCAGGAAATATTTAAAAGACAACTAATTCAGACACATTTTCCACATCAGGAAAATTACCTAAGTATCAGCTCAGAAAAGTGCTTAAATACTCTGAAATCTTAAACACGATCATGTGAACAAACTGAGTGCAGACAAATCAGAATCTACTCAGACAGAGTAGCTAAGAGAATAAAAACGACCGTGTGCTGAAGGAGTGATACAAAAGGTTGTAGTTGTGAAACCTGTTGTATATTAAGTGGTTACCCTACACACAGATGAGTTCCTGAGATGTCAGTGGGTGACAAACCAAGTAGGAAGAACCACAGACTACTGCTACAAGGCAGAAGTTTCTCATCTCAAACTTACCTTTTAAGAGGTTACTAGCCAAGGAGGCTGGGCTCTAAAACTGGTCTAAGAAGCATGTTGAAAGCTAAGAACAAATTCATAGCAGAACAAACTGAAGCCGGCCCCTTAATCATAGAATCATAGAATCAACCAGGCTGGAAGGGACCTCCAAGATCATCCAGTCCAACCTAGCACCCAGCCCTAGCCACTCAACCAGACCATGGCACTAAGTG
>WAAF01020199.1:0-70257 GCA_013400475.1 Tricholaema leucomelas
TCCTGGGAAACTTCCCCTTGTTTCCAGAGGTAATACACTCTCCTTTTTACCTTCAATTCCTTTAGCAGCTCCTTGACCATCCAGTCTGGCTGCCTCCCTCATTGGCTCATCTACCAGCACACTGACACAGCTGCTCCTGCACCTGCAGGAGTTCTTTCTTCAAGTAGGTCCTACTTTCCTGGACCCCTTTGCTTCTAGGGGATGTTTCCCAAGGGCCTTTCCGAGTTAGTTCCTTAAATAAGCCGAAGTCTGCCCTTTGGAAGTCCAGTGTGGAGGTTCTGTTGATGCCCCTCATAGTTTCACTATACATTGAAAACTCTCTAATTTCATGGTCACTGGACCCCAGGCAGCCTCCAACCTCCACATCTCCCACCAGCCCCTCTCTATTTGTGAGCAGCAGGTCAAGCAGGGCTGCACACCTGGTAGGCTCACGTAACAGCTAGGATAAGAAGCTGTCCTCCATACACTCTAGGAACCTTCTAGACTGCCTCTTCTGTGCAGTATTAAAGTCTCAGCAGATGTCTGGCAGGTTAAAGTCACCCACAAGAACAAGGGCAACAACATCATACGTGTTCTTATTTCATCCACCCGAATGACTCAGCTTCAGAAAAATACAGAATTGCTTCTAGGTCTTTCCCACAGCTCAGCTGCAGTGGAGCAGGCAAAAGGAAGCAAAAGACTGAAGGAGAAAACAGTTAACAGTTTCCAAGCTCTTGCTCTGCACAGTGATTGCACTAGGGTATCCTTATGTCACCCTCCTCATACTTCCAGTCATGTTCAGTTACTCCAGATTAAAAAACTTTGGACCTATGTCTCCCTGTCTTGGTTCCAGTCATTTAAGCAGCCTTGCCTTTTCTCCAAAGGTCAGGCCCTGGCTGGAGCAAGGTGTGATGGATGTTCAGGTCACCATTTCAAAAACATATTTCTTTTCTGATACCTGAGGCTTTCCTATTTTAAATGCTATTTTACCTTCTCTTCTTTTGGGCAAGATGCAACTTTTGGTGCTGTAAAATTATGAGCATGCTTGCAAACGACTGAAGCACTCTGCTGTGACTGATTCTACATGCAAGCAAAACTGTCAGGGGTCATAGAAGTCATACAAACAGTCAGGGTTGGAAGGGACCACAAGGATCATCCAGTTCCAACCCCCCTGCCACAGGCAGGGACACCCTACCCTAGATCAGGCTGGTCAGAGTCCCATCCAGCCTGGCCTTAAACACCTCCAGGGATGGAGCCTCAACTGTCTCCCTGGGCAACCCATTCCAGGCTCTCACCACTCTCATGTTGAACAACTTCCACCTTACATCCATCCTGAACCTATCTATCTCCAGCTTTGCTCCACAGTGAAAGTAAAGCAGAGTAGCACCTGGTATCTTTAGGTGCCCAGCTACATGGAGGTGGTTGACTTGTTGATGGAGGTTCCTCACTTCTTTAATCCCAGATCTGTCCCATGTTGGGATTATTTTTGTTGGATGAGACACCAGACAAGGCTCCATGCTTGTGTCAGCTTGCTTTACCTTCCCCAGAATTGTCCACTCTTGCTTTGCAGAGGTCTCTGTCACTATTTTAAGTCCCTCTTCCAAAATCTGGTGATTTATCTAGTGTATGCTCATCATTCTTTTCCTTAAAGGGGCCCTTTGCTGACAGGAGTTACATAGGTGCAAACATTTCCTCAGCAGGATAATGAAAGGGGTTAGTTTTTTACTCCAGTTCTTTTCCCTTGCTATTATCTTAGATTTTCTATCATTAAGTCTTTTCTTTTGCCTTAATGAAGGAGAGAGTTTGTCTAGTTCCAGTCAGAAGGGATAAGGCCTGGCAATAAGGAGGCAGCATCAGATGATCATACTTCTGACAACTGCTCTGACTTTCAAGGGCAATCTTCTGGCTGTGTGCCACTATGGCCTAGAAGCACTCTAGCACAGGAAAGTTCTACCACTGTAACTCCACCATGGTTCTGTCACACACAGACTTCTGAGCAGAGGGCAGAGATGTTAGATCTGCAGTGGAAGCAGCCAGAACTGAAAAAGTGCTATTTGCTTTGCTGCAATACAAGTGGATTTTTCAAGTCCTGATGCACTAACTGAGGTTTGGTATGTAAGCGATGCTCCTTCTAGAAGCGGTGGAAGAACATGTACCTTCACTAACTTTGAGATCAAACATCATGAAATTCTGTTTGGAATTAATACTACTCTTGCTTTTTCAGAATTACTCCAGGCTTCAGAGAGGAATAACTCCAGAGAAGAGAGTGGGAAAAGGTGCTCAGAACCAGAGCTGCAGAGCTTGCCAGGGTCAGGCAATCTTTCACGCAGAACCAGGATCACTCAGGGGCACACTGAGAAGCAATGATCCAGCAGAGCTGGGCTAGGGAAATGCAGTTAGTGTGGCAGCTTGGAACTGGTGAAGCAGCCATGGTGGCTGATAGCACAGAAAATGGGCAGTGTCATGCAGGGGTGGCAGGCTGAGGGCACTGTGCATGGCATGCCCAACAGTGCCGTGCTGTTGGCAGCACACAGAGGAGCTGGCAGCATGCCCAGGGAATAAACATGGAAAGATGAAAGCAGGCCTACGTGGGAGGCATCAGCCTGCTCAATTTCCAGCCTCTGATCACCTTCTTCCAAGCCCTGTTCCCTCTCACAGTGTCCTCTTGTCCTCCCACAATGAATGGATCATTGTCCCCAAGAAAATGAATTGCCTTATGAAAAAAGGTATTGCCTGAATGTTTCCCCAGAATACTGATTTGCATTCCAGGGTGTGTGCACATCTTGTGAAAGGAGGTGAGATGATTTCTTTTAATAGACTTATTGCAGTCTCATAGTCTGGAGCATCCACAATTGTCCATGACTTTCTCTTACCCTTCTCAGAGTCTCACTGATACACTTTAGGATGTCCACACCAATGTCTCACTACAGAAATAACATAGCATCGTGCTTTGAGGTCTTTGTTGATTCCTTGCACCAATGCTTCCTCCCAGAATCTAAGTAGATCCCACACCTGTGTGGCTCATGCTGTTTAAGCCTGGAGATGATAACCACAAGTTGCACAGCCTGTGACCTGCTAGGCTCTGCCTACAGCCTAGCTCTTGTGGTATTAGGAAATTGTCTTGTTTATAGCAAGTAGCAGCCTATTTTCTTTCTTTTCCTCCATCCTGCCATCAAGTCCCCAAAACAAAACTTACACTACTAAGAACAAAAGAGTTTATTATTGCCTTCTATTCAGCTACCAGTCCTTTGCCCAAGGAACAGACCAGAATGGCCATAGGACTGTTGCTGAACATTGTGACCTGCTGCTCACAAACAGAGAGGGGCTGGTGGGAGATGTGGAGGTTGGAGGCTGCCTGGGGTCCAGCAACCATGAAATCACAGAGTTTTCAATATATGGTGAAACCAGGAGGGGCATCAACAGAACCTCCACACTGGACTTCCAAAGGGCAGACTTCAGCTTATTTAAGGAACTAACTCGGAAAGGCCCTTGGGAAACAGCCCCTAGAAACAAAACGGTCCAGGAAGGTTGGACCTACTTGAAGAAAGAACTCCTGCAGCTGCAGGAGCAGCTGTGCCAGTGTGCTGGTAGATGAGCCAATGAGAGAGGCAGCCAGACTGGATGGGCAAGGAGCTGCTAAAGGAATTAAAGGTAAAAAAGAGAGTGTATCACCTTTGGATACCCTGGGGGGCCATATCCAGCCCATGGGCCATAGTTTGAGGACCTCTGCTCTAGAGCCTTAGCCCATGGGACTTCTGCAAGTTTATCTCTTGCTGTGGTAGGCTTAAACATGCAAAAATAGGCTTACACATGTCCTGGCTTGCCCAGACATGTTTTTCTGCTCTCCCTCCTTCTGCTATGGGGAGAAGCAACTGTGGGAAAGAGGACAAAGAACCTGGAGCTATTGAGTCTAAGGACTCTGGTTTGCCCAGACTTGTTTTGCTCCTATTTACATCCTTTGGCAAACAAGGTACACACACTTTGTTTGTGCCTGCCTCATGCAAGGTCTGTGTTTTCCCCAAATTTGAGTAAAGTAAGCCTATGGCTTCACCTAATATGGTCAGGCTTGGATAACTGCCATTCTGGTTGGCTATTCTGTGTCCAAAGGCCCATTAGTCTTGGGCTGTATTGATGAAAAGAGACGAGCAGGTAACACAATGTGCTCTGCCATTGTATTCATGCCTGCTGCTGTCTGCTGCTGCCATTGCTCTCTGCTGCTGGCAGTGTTCTGCCTTATTGTATCCTGAACTGCCTGGAAAATCCACTGCCTCGAGTTTAACAGAAACAGGCTCTAAATGCCTTCATGTGATTGGCCTGCATAGCCAGCGTGACATTGTGCTAAGACTGCACATTGCAATACATCTTGCCTACACCTGCCAAGACAAGAAGCCCTGGAAGGGAAACACAGATTGTCCAGAGAAACCAGCACCGGGTCAGAGATAATCTGCCTTCCTTCCCCAGCACCCTGTGAAGCCTGGGAAGAATCAGAAGTCTCAGCAGTTGGCAAGACATCATCAGAATCCTCTGAAAGTGCTTTGGGTACTGTCTGAATCTGTAGCTAGCCCCGCAAGTTGAGAGATAATATTTTGTGAGTAAATACTTAAAGCCTCTTACAATTCACCATTGCCTTCTGTTAGTCCCAGCACAATCAAAAAAAGACTTCAGGGCTGTCAGGGTTTGGGCAGAATTGAGCAGTCTGAAATAAGGACAGTAGGAAGGATAATGTTAGGTTATTCTGATAAGGAGGCACAGCTGCAGGGAAGTGGCCTTGGGAGGGCTGGCAGAGAGGCTGCTATCTGCAAAAGTCAGCTGTAGTTACCTGCGCGAGGGGGATTTAGAGAGGCTGGTTGGTTAGCTCTGTCTCTATGCATGTGGACAGCCCATATGTCTGCTATGTAACCCAAAAGAATTATACATGTTGTTTTAGCCACTATATAAGCATCACTCTTAGCTTCAACAAAGGGGCATTGACCTTATGCATTATGTTGATGTGAAACGATGTCGTGCTGGTTCTCTGCACGGATTATGAGAGACACACACCCGGAACAGGGCCTTGGGATGAGTGGTACAAGACTCAGGGGCACAAGCCATCTTCTCTTCTATTATTCCAACTGATGGCAGAGACATTGGACTAAGCAGCCACATACAGTCATTTAATACATGGCTCCATGGATAGTGTCACCACCATAAATTTGGGTTGACAGTGGCACAATCTATACAGCACCAGGGTTGTTGACAACAAACGGGAGGCACCTCTCTCGAAGGGGGAAGAGGGTCTTTGTGGAGGGCACGGCAGGGCTAGTTGGCAGGGCTTTAAATGGGATGTGAAGGGGGAGGGGGATAAAGTCATCATGCTTCCATGTGGCAAGGTGTGGGAGGACACACAAGTGTGGGAGCAATCGGGGACTAGTAAGGGCTCTCAACCTGCTGTCCAGAAGCATGCTGGGGACAAAATCATGCAATCAAAGTCTTGCAGAGATGAGCCAGATCCCCTTCAGGTAATAGCTGCCAACAGGAAAACATCACATGGTAGAGATGACATGATGGACAAAAGATAGGCTGATAGCTACAGAGGTGTCTGAGCATGGACAGGTAGGATCTGACCCTGGGATTGGAGTACAGACTGACAAAAGAGTTAACAAAGATCAGAGCAAGGGAAAATTAGTCAGCAAGTCAGCTCCAATAGAGGCACAACTGAAATGCCTCTACACTAACACAAAGAACATGGGGAACAAACAGGAAGAACTGCAAATATGTGCAAGCCTACAAGGTTATGATGTCATTGGCATCACTGAGACATGGTGGGATGGATCTCACAATTGGAGCTTGGGGACAGATGGTGTAGACTTTTGAGGAGGGCTAGGCAGGGGAAAAGGGGAGGGAGTGTTGCCCACTACATCAATGGACTAGAGGCAACCATCCTTCCACCTGGGGATGTGCAGTGCAAAAACAGAGAGCTTATGGGTAAAGGTTAAAGGGAAGGCAGGAGAGGGTGACATCATAGTAGGAGTCTGCTACAGACCTCCTGATCAGGAAAGTGAAGCAGATGAGGCCCTTTACCAACAAATAGGAGAAGTTTCATGATCACAGGGCCTGATTCTCATGGGGGACTTCAACCACCCTGACAGCTGTTAGAAGGACAACACAGCAGAGCACCAGCAATCTAAGAGGTTTCTGGAATGCACTGATGATAACTTCCTCCTCCAAGTGGTAGAGGAACCCACAAAAAAGGTGCTATGCTGGACCTTGTCCAAAGGGTAGCCTTGGCTACAGTGACCACGAAATGGTAGAGTTTAAGATACTCAAGGCATTGAGGAGGGTGCATAGTAAACTTGCTGCTCTGGACTTCAGAAGAGCAGACTTCAACCTCTTCAGGGACCTCCTTCATAGGGTGCCATGGGAAAAAAACTCTGTAAGGAAGGGGGGCCCAGGAAAGCTGGTCCATGTTCAAGGATCACCTGCTCCAGGCCCAGGAGCAATGCATCCCAAAAAAAGAGGAAGGCAGGTAAGAATGCCAGGAGGCCTGCGTGGATGAACAGAGAGCTCCTGGACACACTTAGATGCAAGAAGAAAGCCTACAGAGAGTGGAAGCAAGGACAGGGAACCTGGGATGAATACAAAGAAATTGTTCATGCAAGCAGAGCTCAGGTTAGGAAAGCTAAAGGACATCTAGAACTAAATCTGGCTGGGGAAATAAAGGGAGTAAGAACTTCAGGTAGTGAGAAAAGGAGGACTAAGGAGAATGTGGGACCCTTCCAGAAGGGAAATGGAGGGCTGGTGACAAAGGATGTGGATAAGGCTGAGGTGCTTAATGACTTCTTTGCCTCAGTCTTCAATGGCAAGGGCTCCAACCACAATGTCAAAGTCCCAGGGGGCAAAAGTAAGGGCTGGGGGAAGGAAGATCTGCCCACTATAAACAAAGATCATTTTCATGAGCACCTAAGGAATATGAATGTGCACAAGTCCATGGGGCTTGATGAGATCCACCCACAGGTCCTGAGGGAACCGACAGATGTTGCTAAACCACTGCCCATCATATGCAAAAGGTCATGTCAGACTGGTGAAGTTCCTGCTGAGTGGAAAAGGGCAAACATAATGCCCATCTTCGAGAAGGGAAAAAAGGATGACCCCAGGAACTACAGAGCAGTCAGTCTCACCTCTGTGCCTGGCAAGATCATGGAGCAGATCCTCCTGAAGGCTCTGCTAAGGCAAATGGAAAACAAAGCAGAGGTGATTGGTGGTAACCAGCAATGGCTGCACCAAGGGCAGACCATGCCTGACAAATCTGGTGGCTTTTTATGATGAAGTCATAGCAACAGGGGATAAGGGAAGGGCAACTGAAGTCATCTACCTGGACCTGAGTAAGGCATTTGACTCTATCCCACATGACATCCTGATCACCACATTGGAAAAACACAGACTTGATGGAGTGTTGCTAGATAAGGAACTGGCTGGATGGTCACCCACAGAGACTGGTGGTCAATGGCACAATGTCCACCTGGAGACCAGGGACAAGTGGCGTCCCTCAGGGGTCAGTGCAGGGACCAGTGCTGTTTAACATCTTTGTCAGCAACATGGGCAAAGCAATTGACTGCAGCCTCAGCAGGTTTGCAGATGGCACCAAGCTGTGTGGCACGGTCGACTTGCCAGAGGGCAGGGATCCAGCCAGAGGGACCTGGACAGGCTGGAGAGGTGGGCCCAGGCCAACCTCATGACATTCAACAAGGCCAAGTGCCAGGTCCTGCACCTGGGTCGGTGCAATCCCAAGCACAAATCCAGGCTCAATGTCGAATGGCTGAGAGCAGCCCTGAGGAAAAGGACCTGGGGGTCTGGGTTGATGAAAAGCTCAACATGAGACTGCAGTGTGAGTGCAGCCCAGACAGCAACCCTGTGCTGGGCTGCATCAAGAGCAGTGTGGGCAGCAGGGCAAGGGAGGGGATTCTGCCCCTTTACTCTGCTCTCCTCAGACCCCACCTGGAGTACTGTGTGCAGTTCTGGAGCCCCCAACACAAGAAGGACATGGAACCACTGGAGCCAGTCCAGAGGAGGGCCACAAAGATGCTCAGAGGGCTGCAGAAGCTCTGCTATGAGGACAGGTTACAAGAATTGGAGCTCTTCAGCCTGGAGAAGAGAAGGCTTCGAGGAGACCTTAGAGTGGCTTTGCAGTATCTGAAGGGAGCCTACAGGAAGGCTGGGGAGGGACTATTGACAAGGTCTGGTAATGTCAGGACGAGGGGGAATGGGTTTAAGCTGGAAGAGGGGAGATTTAGACTGGATGTTAGGAGGAAGTTCTTTACAGTGAGGGTGGTAAGACACTGGCACAGGTTGCCCAGGGAGGTTGTGGATGCTTCCTCCCTGGAGGCGTTTAAGGCCAGTCTGGATGAGGCCTTGAGCAGCCTGCTCTAGTGGGAGGTGTCCCTGCCTATGGCAGGGGGTTGGAGCTGGATGATCCTTGAGGTCCCTTCCAACCTAAACCATTCTACGATAAGCAGAAAAGAACTCCTTGAGTCCATCCAGTGGACAAGTGGTACGATTAACTGCAAGCAGTATAATTAACAGCAAGGACCTCCTCTTCCAGTTTAATCAGTGTTTATATGTTTGCTAGTTATTTTTAAAACGTTCTAGATCCTATAGTACTGTTTTGTATAATGTTTCCATGACCATTGCAGAAGAATCTAATTATTATTAAAAAATACTGGTCAGGGTGTCAAGAGTTCTGGATATTGAAAATATCATTAAACAGTATTAATATTGAAATAAATATAATCTTGCATCAATTAAGTACCTGTCCATTACTTCTCTGAAGAGCACAAAGTTAGCCCTGCAGAAGTCCAGGGTTGTACTCATAGTTATCACCCTGCTTCTACTCTGTGTAACACTAAACTCCACCATGTCATGATCACTGTTGCCAAGGCTGTTCCCGACCTTAATGTCCCCAACCAGTCCTTCCTTATTAGTTAACACAAGGTCTAGCAGTGCATCTCACCCTGTTGGCTCCACTACCTGCATCAGGAAGTGTGCTAGTTTGAAGCTAGCTAGAATGTTTTGGTGAGAAGGATTAGATCACAGGTTGTGAAAGGGAAACAATGGTGATGTCTGCTTCACTCATAGGCTTGCTGAGATGTATAGAACAAGAGTATAAACATAGACAAGGCAGTTCAGGCACTGTGTGAGCTCTGAGCTGCATTTTTTTCTCTCTAACCTCACCCTCCATCTCTCTGATTAATCCACTTGCTTTCTAACCCCCCATGCCAACCCTCCATTCTTCCTTGGGGCACAAGGCAACATCTAGGATAAGGTAGAGGGGTGGGAGAAGGTGGAAGGGTGGTTGGGAGCCCCTCCTGGAGACTCAGGTTTCTGGGAGGGCTGTTGTGCTTCTGTATTCCCTTTTACCTTGTCTATTTCTGTCTAAAACTGTACATACTGTAAATACCCGCTTGTATATTGTGCCAGCTGTAAATATAAAGCTTCATTTCTTAATTTCCAGACAGCTGAATCTAGTCTGGGTGATTTCCAAAGTGGAGGGGGCGGGGGGTGGGTAACACTCAAACCATCACAGGAAGTTATCACTGACACACTGCAAGAGCCTTTTGGACTGACTGTAACTGGCTGTGTGTGCCTGCCAGCAAGTATCAGGGTGATTGATGTCATCCATGCATACCAAGGAGTGTGTCCTAGAGGCTACCTCCCAGCCCTACCACTTCTGTTTGATTTGGTAATCTATAGTAGGCACACACAACAGTTTTACCACTCTTTCCACATTCCTTAATTCTCACCCACAAATTTGCAGCTAGTTCTGCCCCCCCTCCCCCAAAGAGAACTCAACATGTTTCAGTTGCTCTCCCACATAAAGACCACATACACCTCTCTGGGCAACCTGTTCTAGTGCCTCACCACACTCACAGTAAAGAATTTCATAGTATCATTATAGTATCACAGTATCACCCAGGGTTGGAAGAGACCTCACAGATCATCAAGTCCAACCTTTCACCACAGAGCTCAAGGCTAGACCATGGCACCAAGTGCCACGTCCAATCCTGCCTTGAACAGCTCCAGGGACGGCGACTCCACCACCTCCCTGGGCAGCCCATTCCAGTAGCCAATGACTCTCTCAGGGAAGAACTTTCTCCTCACCTCAAGCCTAAACTTCCCCTGGCGCAGCCTGAGGCTGTGTCCTCTCGTTCTGGTGCTGGCCGCCTGAGAGAAGAGAGCAACCTCCTCCTGGCTACAACCACCCCTCAGGTAGTTGTAGACAGCAATAAGGTCTCCCCTGAGCCTCCTCTTCTCCAGGCTAAACAACCCCAGCTCCCTCAGCCTCTCCTCGTAGGGCTGTGCTCGAGGCCTCTCCCCAGCCTCGTTGCCCTTCTCTGGACACGCTCAAGGATTTCCATGTCATTAGATAACTAGCACTTCATGCTAGTGATCTAATTTAAAACTACCCTCTTTCAGTTTGAACCCATTACCCCTCATTCTATCACTACACTCCCTAACGAAGAGTTCTACCCAACCTTTCCTGTAAGCTTCCTTTAAGTATTCACAGCCCACTACAAAGACTCCACAGAGCCCTCTCTTCTCTAGCTGAATTTGCCCTATTCTCTCAGCCTTGTCCTCACAGGTTAAGTGCTTCAGGACCCCTTATCTCCGTGGCCCTCCTCTGGACCTGCTCCAGCAGGCCTTTGTCCTTCTTATGCTAGGGGCTTTCTTATTTAGAAGGCCAAGTGAGGGATTGCCTCCCTGGGGCTGTTCCCGCCTGTCCTGCAAGACCAGGAGAGGCAAGCACGTTTTGACCTCATTAATGCTTATAAATATCTGAGTGCCAGGATGGAGCCAGCCTCTTCTTGGTGATGCCTAGTGACAGGACGAGGGGAACTGGGTGGAAGTTGGGGCATAGGAGGTTCCACGTAAACCTGAGGAAGATTTCTTTTTTCCTGCAAGGGACTGGAACAGGCTGCCCAGGGAGGTTGTGGAGTCTCCCTCTCTGGAGATATTCAAGAACCGTCTGGATGCGTTCCTGTGTGATCAGCTCTAGGTGATCCTGCTCTGGCAGGGGGGCTGGGCCAGATGATTTTTGAGGTCCCTTCCAGCCCCTGACGTTCTATGATTCTATAAACCGACGCCCGGGGGCAGGTTCTCGGTCTCAGCTCCGGAAGAAGCGACTCCTGCCGGCCCGCCTCTGGCAGCCACGGCCGCTCCCATTCCGACGCCAAGCATCATGGGTGCATTTCGGCTCCTACGTACAGCGGGCGGTGAGGAGGCCGGCAGCTGAGCTACGCTTTGATCACAAACAGAACGGCACAGCCTGGCACGGCCGCGTTGAGCCCAGCTGGAGACCAGCCCCTGCCCCGCCAGCGGCCGCCTCCAGCCTCTCCCGTGCTGCTTCCTCCTGTCGGCCTCCCCCACGTGACACGGTCTCTGCTCGCGCCCCTTGCCCGGATCCAAAATGGCCGCCGGCGAGACCCCTTTCAAATTGGGCATCATGCCCGACTTCAAGATGGTCTTCAACGGAGGCTAGCCGAAGACATCCTAGCGGGTCAGTCCCAACGCTGCGGCCCGGTAGGTTAGATGAAGCTCCGCCTCAGCCAGTCTGCCGTTCTCGTTGGCTCTGCAGAGGGCCAGGTTTGCTCTCATTGGTTAGAAAGGTGTCGCTCCCGCTCTCCTTGCTCTAGGGCTCGGGGAACTATTTTCCATTAGGCGGAGGGGGGCTGGGGAGGGGGATTCTTCGACTCGCTCCGTCCGCGCCGAGCGGCAGGCGGCGGGCCTGGGCGAGTTGACGGAGGATGCTGCGGCCGGTGGAGCCGCCGGGACGGCGCTGAAGCGTCGGTCTCCTCGCCGCGGCGCAGCGGTAGGTGCCTCCCGGTCGCGGCTCGGGTTCGGTGAACGGGACCTGCGCCGCTCGCCCCCCGGCGGCGAGAGGCGGCCGCTCCCTGTCACGGCCCCTGCTCGGTTGCTGTTCGCCGAGGCCGCAGCTCCGTGAGGGCGGCGGGGAGCTGCCGCCGTCTCCCGGTCGCCGGCACCCAGCGCCTGAGAGAACCTGGGGCCGGGGCCGGGTGAACGGGAAAGGGTGGGCTCGGCCGAGGCGCGGCGAGGTGCGTGCCCGCAAGAGAGAAGGCCGCCTCAGGGCAGAGAGGGCACACACAGTTGTTAGGGGCAGCCCTGCTAGGTCCTGTGTGGACTTCTGGAGGAAGCGGGGAAAGCCGAGACTGGCTTTTGCAGCGAAGCCCGACGGCCGGGGGACCCTCTCCAGCCTGAATCTGGTGACGGCACCCTCAGGCCGACGGTCAGGGCTGCCCCGTGTCGGGCAGCTGGAGGGACGGCAGCGCCAGTCTGGGACACCGTTTAGCCTTCCAGAGTCATTTAGGAGCTGATGTAGAATCAGAGGGGATTAATTGGCGGTCTCCTGAAGTTGTGTTTGCACGCGTGTTTGTCCATGTGGAAATCAGCTGTGCAGAATTGCTGTTAGAGAGTCCTCAGGGCACATAATCACTTCTGTGGAGTTAAAACATCAGGCAGTACTCCTAAAGCTTTTGAAAGTCCTCTTGATATGCATCTAACTCAAAGTTATGAATGGTGTCTTGGAATTGTAGAGGCAGTAAATCGTGTTACTTCTGCTGTTATTAACGTTAATTCAGTGCTTACACTGAATCGCAGTAACTGGATTCTGTGTAATGTATTTCTGATACGTTTGTTTCATCAGGTTTGTGTATCATCTGTTCATATATTGTGATGAACACAGCATGTACAGTAGTTCTGCTTCCATTCTCTGAAGGCTTGCAGAATGCCTGTTATGTTTTGGTTTTGACTTGGTGCCCCCTTACCTTGCTAACTCTCTAGAGCTTGGCAGACTTTTCTGCAGTGTTTTTATGATTGTGAACTATCCGTTTTAGGCTAATCGTCATATGGGATACCATATCCCATCATGTGAGGCATGATCCCTGACTATGCCACACAACTCCTCCTAACACAAATGCAGTGCTTTTTCCATTGAAGCTAATTCCAGTTTGGGTTGTGAGTTCGGTAAAGGTGTGGCTTTTCTCACATAAATTGCAACAACTTAAGGAGTGCAAGAAGGTATTTTGGGTACAGATATGGCCGAAGTGAACTATTTGCATTAATAAATGGGAAGTGCTACGAAAACTCACACTTCTGTAACATTTATTTTAAGAGAAATGTGTTCTGTAGATTTGCACAAAGGTTTACTGGATGTAACTTTAAATTGATCTGCTTCTTTTGGAAGACAGGTGAACTAAGTATGTGCATTGGATATTAGGATGAGAGCAGAAGTCTTGAGAGTTTTTTCCCTGGCATTAAAACATTGTGCAGAAGACTAAACTGCTTTTTCATGGCTAGTTAAAGCTTTGAATATGTACTGAGTGTTCTGTTTTTCCGAGTTTTTACTTTACCTTTGTATTTTCTGTACAGCTATTTTTAAGCTTAAAATGCCCTGAGAGGTGAGTGTTCTGGGATGCTTTGTTTCCTTCCCGCCCCCACAACCCCCCCGCCCCCTTCCTTTTGAGCAGATGGCAGAAAAGACCCTTCTGTAGTTACAAGTGAGACCATAAATATTTTGCTAGGTTTTAAGCTCATTGTCATTTAAAATACAGCTTTAGAACGATTTAATTTTAGTAATTTTGTTAGTGTCATATGAGTTAGGATGTAGTACTCAAAGGAGATTGTTCAGTTGCTGGACCCTGTAGTGTGAACTTTACAGAATCAGTGTCTTAATGTGACTTTCTAGAAGTTCTATTTTTGTTGTCAGATTATACAGCAAGAGTGTAATTCCTAATTTCCTTTCATGTAAACGTGGCTGAGTTCAGTTTAGAGACATTACTCCAAGATACGTTACTCTTACAAGAGAGACCTCTTTAGTCTTATTCCACATCACAAAGTGTTTAGTAGAGAATGTAGTTCATGTACACCAGAAATTTTGACTCTGGTGAATTATTGAGGATGGCATGGCCTTTCAGGAGGGAGAATTAGTGTTGTGTCACTATGTGGTGACCATGGAGTAAGTACATCATAGCCTATAACTGCCTTCTGCCTTACTTGGATCTCATAGCTATTCTTCTGAGTTCAAATCTCATGTGCCGCTGTGGACACAGATGACATTAGGGCAGTTCTGCATTAAATTGTGTTACATCTGTAAGCTCAACATGAGCCTGCAGTGTGCACATGCAGCCCAGACAGCCAACCGTGTGCTGGGCTGCATCAAGAGAAGTGTGGCCAGCAGGGCAAGGGAGGGGATTCTCCCCCTTTACTCTGCTCTCCTCAGACCCCACTTGCAGTACTGTGTGCAGTTCTGGAGCCCCCAGCACAAGAAGGACATGGAACTGCTGGAGCGGGTCCAGAGGAGAGCCACGAAGATGATCAGAGGGCTGCAGCAGCTCTGCTATGAGGACAGGCTGAGAGAGTTGGGGCTCTTCAGCCTGGAGAAGAGAAGGCTTTGAGGAGACCTTAGAGTGGCTTTGCAGTATCTGAAGGGAGCCTACAGGAAGGCTGGGGAGGGACTATTGACAAGGTCTAGTAATGTCAGGATGAGGGGGAATGGGTTTAAACTGGCAGAGGGGAGATTTAGACTGGATGTTAGGAGGAAGTTCTTTACAGTGAGGGTGGTGAGACACTGGCACAGGTTGCCCAGGGAGGTTGTGGCTGCTTCCTCCCTGGAGGCGTTTAAGGCCAGGCTGGATGAGGCCTTGAGCAAGCTGCTCTAGTGGGAGGTGTCCCTGCCTATGGCAGAGGGTTGGAGCTGGATGATCCTTGAGGTCCCTTCCAACCTAAACCATTCTATGATTCTATCATCTGTAGAAATCTTGAGATGTGGTTCGCACACTTCAAGTAGGTTTGTGGCATTGTTAAAGGCTTACTGCTGAAGATGTAATGCAGCCTTCAGCCTGAGTGTAATGCCTGCTACTCTGGATATCCCAAATTGATGAGGTTGCAATATGTGATATTGAAAGAAGGCAAGTTTCCAGTTTAACCTCCTAATAAATACAGTTGTCAATCTGTAAACCAAGATGTGCAAGTGGACCTGGTATCAAGCAATCACCATAGCAATAGGGTCTTTGCCAAAACATTTAGTTCTGTCTTTTTGTGAGTTTTGCACATTAATAACTATGGTAAAATGAATTAGCTATACATTTAATGTGCCTTCTTTGTCAGTTCCAAAGCAAACTACATAAAAGAGAAGACCATTTTGAGACTCGATGGACTGAACTACTGCAATTTGTTCTGATTTTCCATTGGTCTAAATGTGTTTCATCTACTCTGATTTTAGAATTGCATTAGCATTACAACTAATTAGTGAATTCAGACAGCTGGGTAGCATACAATAGCTTATTGTGACTTCATATGTATGAGAGCATTGGAAAAATGGCTAGGAAAGCCCTTGGAGGAATATCTAGAACTTTTCTTCTGTTGCTCTTTTAATGGTGGTAGGTACATCTAAGAAAGACAGAGCAGATGAAAGGGATTAGAAATCAACTCTATGCTATTAGAAAGGTGTTTTTTTTTAATCTTTGAAATGTGAAACCTGTCACTGTGGCAAGGCTCTAAAGAAATGACTGTTGATTGAATTTGTTGTGGCAATTCATGTGTTTCCCTGACAGAAATAACTTTAGATGGTATAACATGCATTTTTTCTGGGCTTATTCACTATGTTTAAAATTAAGAGATGTATTTTAGCCTAACCAAAGGACAGTGATGATGGCTTTTAATAGTTGTAAACCACCTTGTGTGTTAATCACCTGTTTATAATTGCTTAGTCTGTGGTAGATCCTTCGTGGGGTTCGGACGACTCCATGTAACTTCCGCATGGTATGTTTATCAGCTCTAAAGATTTGAAGTGGTGATGTTTAATTTACTGCTACAAACAGTGGAAACAATGTAAAATCTAAACAGGATGCCATTGGCTTCAAAAAAATGTACATTTCTGACTTTATAGAATGGAAGGAAGAAATTTGGATTTAAAAGCTTCACCATAAGGTCCTAAAGTATTCCAAAATACTGAAACAGGCTGGCTGGTTAAGTAATTCTTGAGTAGCTGTCTATTTTAGATTGATTTCCTTGCCTCTTGTTTCTCCAAAAGCTATGCATGGTAATTTCTTCAACCTTAAGGGAAAATTAGCACTTCATATTATGTTGTGGTATTTATGCCTAGAGGCTTCATTAAGGCCACAAGGCTTGGTTATGTTGAGCAATCTGTAGTGTGTCTCCTCCATCTGATCTTGGCCTGCACTGTATTGAGATGCCTGATGTCTTCTAAAGATAATCTACTTAGTTTAAAAAAAATTGCATTTTGATTTATGGCTCTTGAGGTCAGAAGGACCATCACCTTTTCTGACACTGTTAATGTATGCATTAGCTTGAAACAAATGTGCAATTACTCCATTAACTAAGTGCCCTGAAACAATGTGCATTTGGTTGTTGGGCAGCTTATTTTAATCTTTGAGCTATATCTGGTTAAAATATTGTATTTAAAGTTTAGTAAATGTATTCTATACCTTCTGGAGCCCTTATACTTTGTCAGCTCTATAAATTAACTCTGACACACTGAATATTTTTCACCAGCTAACATAGCTGTTAGTTAAGTTAAATAAAGGATTAAAGCCCACATGCATACAGCTGGACATCTCTGTTAAATTTTTCAAGAAAAAAAAGAAATTTTGATTGCTTTTTAAAGCTTCATGAATACACTAATTGGTGAATCATCTAATGTGCAGTTTAGTTTCAGGAAATATGAAATGGCTCACTAACTTCATGGTTACACGATTATGCAGACCTTCTGAAAATCTCAGTGAGAAAATGTGTGCAGTGGTGGTGGTTGATATTTTTGGCTGCGAGAGAGGTTGGCTAAAACTCAGTGTAGTTATGCATAGTCTGCATTAGTTTATGTGGTAGAAACTCATTTGAAGAATTATCTGGAAGGAAGAAGGAATATTTTTACAGGTTTACCTGCTCTTGGGACCTTATCCAGACTTTAAAGAAATTTGCAGTCAGGAACTTTTGGATCTGTAACTGCTCCTGAATTCCTGGATAACTAGTAGTTATTTTTCACTCTGTGCTTTTACTTAGCCATGGTTGTTGAATTCTTCAGCTTTAATGTTGGACAGCTGCAAAGCATTTAAAGCCTGTCTTGGAAAGGTTGGGATAAGATGGAGGGGAAGATGGATGCTGCCTAGATGATGAATACTTCCTGAGGACTCTGAAGTATTTTCTTTATGTAGCCATATACGGCGTGTTCCTAGCTAGCTGGATAGTACTTGGTTATGTTCTATGGCTGGAATATTTAAACCAGTACTGCTTTTTTATCAAAGTTTGGATCTCTACAGTAGTGAAATCCAATTGGTTGGGAGGTTGTGCTGATTTTTTGCTTAGTATTGGAAAGCAATGCATAAGGTCTTTTTGTAAATTCAAGGGTTTTATAATATTCTCATTGTTGAAGATACCTGGAGTGTGTTAACATATTTTTGTATTGCAATATTTGTGGCAAGCATCCATTTCTTATAACATATATTTTCAGAAGTGAAATTTGAAAGCTTGTTTAAAAATCTAAGTATAGTAGAAGCAGTCAAAAAGAATTCTTTCGTAATACCAATTCTGATAACATTTTTGTTCCTCCTCAGCAGAATTAATACTGATAGTAGTTCAACAGTCAGCTTAGCTCCCAGGTGAAATCATTTGGGTCTCATTGCTCAAGGCCCAAATGTCAATCAGAGAATTAAGAACTGTAATTCTGAGATAAAATGGTCTGGCACATAGCACCTTTTATGTATTGCCATTAGGCTAGTAGAGACTCCTGGGCTGCAACTGAATGAATTAGGGCTTGATCAAGACTCATAAAAACTGATTGAGAGATTCTTTTAGAATATTTGGCCATTGATAAGGAAAAGTTAGGTTGTAGGGATTGCTTATGCCAGTCGACCTTAATTTTCTTCATGGAACTTGGCTAGCTAAGAATGAACATATTTAATAGGGCACAATTGACAAGTACCCTGTTTCTTGAAAAGAACATAAACTCCAGATTTCCATCTCCAAGATGTCTCTCACTTATGATATCCTGAATTCTATCTGCCTTTATGTCTGACTATACACTCTGCCTCTGTACCTTAGGTTTTTGCTTTTGCAGTGAAGATTGTGCTGCTAGCTGTCTGTTGTGTGTTTTCTTGGTTGTGTTTGTTTTTTCCTAACCAATTTGCTTATGGAAAAAGTACCCACTACTAAACTTAGATTTTGGAGAGCTTTGCATCTGGCCCCTGTGAAAAGGGAAATATTTTAATCATTCCACTAGTGCAATAAGATTTCTCTTATTCTTCTGAAGTAGCATATTGATAATTTGAATTAATTTTGGAGTGCAAATTATCTTTAATCTTCAGTTGACTGGAATCTTTGTGATAGATTTGGTTAAAGGCTTATACTGCCTAGTCGAAGCTTAGTTTTCATAGGGCTTTGTATTTTCACATTTCTCTTGGGAAATGGTAGATTACATACTTTAAAAAACATGTTAAATCTCACCTGAAAATTGAATCTCATTAAATACACAAATAGCATTTTAAAATTGGTTTGTAGCTTTATTACTTTAGATATGCTGGATGAGTTCTCAAACCTGCAATTTTATCAAAACACTTTTTTTTTTCCCTTTTAATTTCAGTCAGTAAAAATTTCTACTCGCATAGAAGACACACTTGTGTCTTGCTGTATTTTGAACTTGGTAGATCTCATTTGTTATTCATTGGTCTTACTCATGGCTTGGAAGAGGAAGATAAACATATTTTTAAACTGCCAAGCAGTTGTGTTGGTAAATTACTTAAAATTGAGAGGTCTGGCTAAGAAGTTGTCTTACCCAAAAGAACATTCCTTTCAGCTAGAAGCTAACAGTCTGCAATTGTTTCCAGCTCCCCACTTGTGATCTAGGCTAATACCAGGTGGGTGTACCACTCCTATAGGCTCCACCAAAAGCTCTATCTCCATATTGTCATGTTGCTGCTTGAGAACTCCTTGGAATTATGACTGTTTAGTAAGGGATTTAAGGAGTCTATTTCTCCCGGTGGTGGATAGCTGGCTTTAACAGTGAAATTGTTTTTCCTTGCTCCTTTTTTTTTTCCTGAAATGGCATGCCTTTTACCACTTGGCAGAGAAGCAGGAGTGATGCTGGTAATGTTCTCTCACTGTGTTTATAGTTAATAAAGCTTCTGTCTGACCTGTCCTACGTTGTACTGGCATTATTATACAGTTGGAGTCTTCAGTTTTTCTGACAGTTGCACTATTTTTATTCAGCCAGTTTTAATCCACTATTTTGTCCTCTCTCTTCTGAATTGGTTGGTAGCTTGTTGAGGGAGACCAGTGAATATCACCATTGGCACAGGAGTGGTCTGAGCTGTGTGATGGAGTGAGGTTAAGCAGAAGGCTGGTGGTACTGTGTTGTCCTTTGACATTGTAGTGGCCTACTCTGAAATCTCTCTCCTTTGGCCATACTCTTAATGTAAGAAAAATCTCTTAAATCCACTGAGCAGTTGTGATGTTAACCACCCCCCCACTCTTATGAAATCACCCAGACTAGACTCAGCTGTCTGAAAATGAAGCTTTATATTTACAGCTTAGCACAATATACAAGCAGATATTTACAACATATACAGCTATATACAGAAATATACAAGTTAGAGGTAATATAGAAACACAGATTCCCTCCCAGAAACCAGAGTCCCCAGGAGAGGCTCCCAACCACTCTTCTACCTCCTTTCCACCCCAAAGTTTGCCTTATGTGCAAGGTGAGTTTGGAGAATTGGCCAGGGGATTAGAAAGCAGAAGGATTAGTTACACAGACAGCAGGTTAGGGAGAAAAAGTACAGGCACCAGCTGCAACAGAGACACTGTAACTGTGTTATCTATGTTTATGTTCTTGTTTTTATACACCTCAGCAAGCTTATGAGTGTTTTGTTTTCACAGTCTATAATCTAATTCTTCTCACCAAAATATTCCAGCTATCCTGAAACTAGCACAGCAGTTTCTACTGCCAAGATTTTGTTGAGTATTTCTGCAGGTTCTCAACAACAGTTTAACCCAGTTGAATATTTGGCTTTGGTAGCAAATGTGATCTGCTTTTATTTTTGCTTTACTTTTTATTTATTAATAGAAAGTCAAGGCCTTAATACAGAGTGTTGTAATGCTGGGTAGATTTGGGTATAAATAAGATTTAAAATTTCAGTGTCACACCAGCTTTATCTTGAAAAATATGTGGTTTATCTACTGAAGAAGTTCCTTGTAACTGTTGTTCTTAAGGTCTGGACACCACCTTTGGCAACAGGACCTCTGTTTTTTATGAGATGTATGACAAATTACGTATAATAATTTACATTAAGATTTTGAGATTAAAACTTTTGTTAGTACAATCTTGGAGAATGCAAAGAATCACCTCTGCAAAGTACTGACTGTGAGGGAGGATATCAGGGATGCATGAATAAATGTTTACTTGGTTTTGTATTCTTTGAGGAGCAGGTATTGGCCAGACAGTGTGTCTGTGGTTTGTTTGGTTTTTGCTTTTGTTTTGTTTTTAATTTGGTGTACCCTTTAGTGGTCTCAGCTGTTCTTGTGTTACATTCCATTATTCTGTTTCAGGGGTACCTGTTAGTATTTGTTGACATTATTGGCTTATAGCCTGATTTGGCATTTAAAACTTATCTCCCATCTTGGGTTATGACATTGATTGTTGATTTCTTTTTATGAGATAGTTATCTTTAGAACAGAATGGTTGAAATGGACTTCTGGACAAAACCTATATTTGTTCTGGAAACTTAACATCTTGTGCACTGATAAACTGTAGAGATACAGATTTTTAAAAACTTATATTAAAAAAATCAATTTAAGGATTAACTTTTTTTTATCTTTATAATCTAAACATAATAAGGATGAACTTTTTTTTTATCTTTATAATCTAAAGATAATTTAGCAGTTACTCCTCCAATATGATAGTTTCGAAATACCTTCTTTTTATGGTCTGCTGTGGTGCTTTCATGTCTCAATTGAAATGTGTTCAAGTTCAGTAGTTTGTTATAGAGGTATTTTTATTCTCCACTGAGTTATGGGGAATTTCTTTGAATAAATCCACATCCAGCTGGCAGCTGTCACTAGTGGTGTCCCTCAAGGATCAGTGCTGGGTCCTATCCTCCTTAACATCTTCATAGATGATCTGGATGAGGGCATCGAGTCAGTCATCAGCAAGTTTGCAGATGACACTAAGCTGGGGGCAGATGTGACTGAGTTGGAGGGCAGAAGGGCTCTGCAGCGGGACCTTGACCGCCTGGACAGATGGGCAGAGTCCAATGGGATGGCATTCAATGGCTCCAAGTGCAGGGTGCTGCACTTTGGCCACAACAACCCCATGCAGAGATACAGGCTGGGGTCGGAGTGGCTGGAGAGCAGCCAGACAGAGAGGGATCTGGGGGTGCTGATTGATACCCGCCTGAACATGAGCCAGCAGTGTGCCCAGGTGGCCAAGAGAGCCAATGGCATCCTGGCCTGCATCAGGAATGGTGTGGCCAGCAGGAGCAGGGAGGTCATTCTGCCCCTGTACTCTGCACTGGTTAGACCACACCTTGAGTACTGTGTCCAGTTCTGGGCCCCCCAGTTTAAGAGGGACATTGAGATGCTTGAACGTGTCCAGAGAAGGGCAACGAGGCTGGGGAGAGGCCTCGAGCACAGCCCTACGAGGAGAGGCTGAGGGAGCTGGGATTGTTTAGCCTGGAGAAGAGGAGGCTCAGGGCAGACCTTATTGCTGTCTACAACTACCTGAGGTGTCGTTGTGGCCAGGAGGAGGTTGCTCTCTTCTCTCAGGCGGCCAGCACCAGAACAAGAGGACACAGCCTCAAGCTGTGCCAGGGGAAATTTAGGCTTGAGGTGAGGAGAAAGTTCTTCCCTGAGAGAGTCATTGGCTACTGGAATGGGCTGCCCAGGGAGGTGGTGGAGTCGCCGTCCCTGGAGCTGTTCAAGGCAGGATTGGACGTGGCACTTGGTGCCATGGTCTAGCCTTGAGCTCTGAGGTAACAGGTTGGACTTGATGATCTGCGAGGTCTCTTCCAACCCTGGTGATACTGTGAGACTGTGACTCCTTTGGATTGACCTGGTGATCTACTCTTTCCCTTTACTGGAAATAAAAAGAGAAAATCTGGGAATTTGTCGGAAGTTTTAATTTTCTAATGCTGAAATAGTTGTGCTGTAAGAAGTGAGAGAACCGCTTTGCTTCAGGAGTCTGGGTTGTCCAGTGTCAGTTCTCATGTGCTGCTGATGTGGTTTCACTCTCCTAAATTCCTTGATCTGAAGTATCTGTTAGAGGATTTAGTATTCTTGTTGGTAGAACTGTTAGTCCTTACATGCATACAAGATGGTTTTGTTCTCTCAGACTCCTTTGGGAGCAAAGCATCTGTTAAAAGTTTTTCAGTTTTTATCACAAGGAATGTGACCAAAATTCATGTTGAGTAATTACATCCATAGCTCAGAGTTGCTTGTGTAGATGACCACTGCATGGAAAGTGTTTTCTATTCGGATATTCACCTAAAAGTTGAGAAAAAAATAAGCAAAGTTGAGGCCTTAAGGTCTAGATGGATACAGTAAATGGTGTCTGAAAAAGTGCTGGTCATTTTGCTTGTTAAAGTTTAGAATTGGATTTTTTTGGAAGAGCATTTTGTAGACCATAGAAATGTACATAATTCAGGAAAAAACTCATTGTTGATTAAACTTAAATTAATTTCCAGGACTAGGTTTAGAATCCAGCTTCTGAGGGCCAGTTTCAAAGTGGAACTTGTTTTGTTAAGAATTTTAAGAACATAAAAAATTAGCATATCATCAGTTGACCTTTTCAGGCTATTTATACTTAACTAATATTTGGATGTCCATGTTGGTAGTTAGCTCCAGAGCCCTGTTTTCAGCAATACAGGTGGTTTATTTGGGTAGAAAATACTCTCCCTGATCATCATAGATGACTGTAGATAAGCTGAAGATTTGCAGTTATACCTATTTTGTAAATGATTCTTAAGATATAAATGACTTTGGTCTTAGCCCTGTAAGTTGTTGCTTGTAGGTTCAAACCCAATCATGTTATGAAATAATACTTCGTTTCAGTTCTGCAGATAATTCCCTTATTTTAACTGTGTAGCAGTAGAAACAAAGACAGAGAAATATTTGCATAACCCATGAATTCTGCAACGGTTTTCAAGCTTTAGACAAATATGGGAGATTAACTTTGTGCTGTGATAAACAGTCATCTCAATACTAATAAAGTTAACATGGCATTACTGACAGTGTGTTGAGGAACTTGCCATCCTAGTACTTGCTTTAGAACAGTAATAAGAGAAAGGAATCTCCATTTGCTGGTTTCATTGTCAGAGGCACATAAAATTTCACATAGCATTTTTTAATGGGACACCTGCAATGGTGTGTTATGATTTCATGAGAAATACAGGGGCACTTGGATATTTTTTTCCCCTTATCTCAGAGAGCAGTGAGTAAAGCAAACCTCAAAAGTGTGTGTATGAGAGGGAGAAAACGTTGTTATGTAAGGAGGTATAATGCCATGCAGCTTCGGTTTACAATTTGTTCATTAATATAAAATTCAATAAAATTATATTCCAACTTTTAATTCTTTCTTTGACAAAAGTTTGATTCAGCAAAGCATGGAAGTAAAGATTTTTGCCGTTTTCTTACGTAGGGCAAATCTAGGAAGAGGCTAGTTGTGTGCAGAATCCATTCTCCTTTTTTTCCCTTGTAAACTCACTGAGTTCTCACAAATACTGGACTTGGATTCTTTTGTTACTCACAGACTTGCTTTTCTTTGTACCATGAATTTATAGCTCTAATGCCAGAAAATCTACTTTACAGTTTAATTTTGGCTGACTCGAAGAGGGTTACTGTTTCCAGCAAGTTGATTTTTTCCAGCAGTCTTTCTATGAAGAACGTAACTGTGGATTAATTGAACATAAAACTGAGTCTGACCTTTTTTTCTGGCAAAGGTAAACATAGGAGTAGATTCTAGTAATGTTTTCAAAAACTGTAATTTGTAGATCTACTGTGAGATGTTGCTCAAGGAAGTCTAAGACTGATTTGATTAAATGAGAAAGTTATTGAGGTATGCTTACTTGCAAGACAGATAGCAATTTTAAGTAGGCTTTTAAATTTTCACTCTTAGATACAAGTCAGTGTCAAGGCATTTTTAAAATCTACTGCTTCCAAGCTTTCTGCCAGCAGTGGTTGTCATCTCTGAAGTATGGTACCCTGTCTTTTTTCAAGTTACTTGGAATTCAGAGAGAACAGTAAGTTACCAGTTGTTGATTTAAGAATATGCTGACATCATGGATGATATAACCTAATGGAATTTCTTTTCTGCCTTGTTCATGTGCATTCATTTAGTGCCCTGGAAAGGCTGAGGAGGCAACAGTGGTGCACTGTGGCAGCAGGATGATGTGTTTTAGTCAGTGAGTCGTGTGGGATAGTGTTCAGCTGATGCCTCTCTTCTGAAAGAGATTTTAGTTCTGCAGTTTCATTAATCACTAAGTTTTCCTAATGCTCAGTATGCACTTTTATAAAAACACCGTACTGGTAGTGTAAGGAATGATCTAGAGGGAAACGCTTTGCAAGCTTAGCTCAATTTATTGGCATGGAAGAAAAAGCAGTCTTGATCTTAGCTGTCATTACTGTGCCTTCAGAAATCCTCATGATTTGCATACAGCAGAAGTTGTGGTGGTGCTACAAATATAACTGTGTTGGCAAGAAAATAGTAGTCTTTGATTTTTGGGACAGTGATGGAAGCCAAATCAGTAAAAGAATGTTAATGTACAAAGATACTTCTCTTGCAAAATCTTATGAGCTAGGCCTACTGATACAGCACCATTTGCAAATCTCTTAAGCATCCAGTGCTTCTCATTGCTGTTTCCTACTCGTTTTGCTTTGCATGTGTATTTTACAATCTTTTTAGTAATTTTGGAGTTGAACCATGTGTTTAGCTATAATGGGAAGTGATTGTACTTCAAAATTCAGGGCAGTGTAGGTAGTTAAATGTCTCTGTGCAGGAGCTAAGCCTGAACCTCATATAAATGGGTATAGAAAATTGCTACTCCAAAGGCTTTGCAAGCATACCTGTCCTGTACCCGCAGGAATTAAGCAGATAGAAGTAAACTCTGTATTCATGTGCTGTGGTTGCCATATGAGAGTGCTCCTAAAGAGGATAGACTTGACCTTTCTTGGTGAGGAGCAACGGCAAATGAGTATATCATAAAGTGAGGGAGGAGAAAGAGGTGAAATCACATTCTTTGTGTGGTGGAGTTTGCAGATCTGAAGCTTGCAGCTTGGCTGTATTAGTACTACAGCTGATGACAGTGGTACCAAATTTGTTTGTGATCCCCAGGCTACTCTAATGTAGTGCCAACAGGTGGTGTTGTCAGAGGAGTTGGTGCTGCTTTTGCATCTTTATTCCTGCTTGTCAGGTGGAATGGAGAGATGATTGGGGAAATCTGTATGGTGAACATATTAAAGGCCCTGAATGACTTCAGGGCAGGGTAGCAAAGCTAGTGAAAGATCTGGAAGGAATGTCCTGTGAGAATCAGGTAAGGTCTTCAGACTTGTCTAGCATAAAGGAATCTGAAGGGTGACCTCATGGCTCTACAGATTCTTGAGGAGATGAAGGGGGAGAGATGGACGTGCTGATTTCTTGTCTCTTGGAATTGGGTGTAGGGTGTGTGGGAATGATTCAAATCTGCATCAGGACAGATTCAGATTGGACACTAGGAACCATTTTTTTACTGAGAGGGTGGCCGACCACTGGAATGGGCTTCCTAGAGCAGTGATCAATGCCCCAAGGCTGTTGAAGAGACATTTGGACAACATCCTTAATTACATGCTTTAATTTTGGTCAGCACTGAATTGGTTAAGCACTGCTAGATGATCACTGTGGATCTCTTCCAACTAAAAGAGTCTATTATACAAAACAAACTGAAAAAAACTCCTGAGAGCAAACAACAGTATTTAGACTAAGGTGTAACTCTGGACCAGATGTAGCTATATTCGAAGATATTCCAGTTTTAGGCTGGCTGCATGTAGTGCTGCTCTGGTGATGCTTTAAATTGCCAACAGTGGAAGTTGAGCAATGGTAACTGGAAATAAATAGTGGCTATGTCTGTTTCTGGTTTTATTTATATATGATTTGAAGTTAAATGGAATGTTCAAGACTGCTTCAAAGAGTCAAAAGACTAGAGAAAGCCACTCCTGATCATTGTGTTTTCTTACTGCTGTTGCAGAGTTTTTCCAGTCTTCAGACTCTTGGAATAGTATTATCAGGTCCTTGTGGACTTAAGTTCCTGCTCACTGTGGTTCTCCATTTTCTGTAATAACTTTTTAAAGACTGTTGTTGTCTGTATCCATGTTGCTTCTCTTCCTTGTTTGCTGCCTCCACTCAGTACTCTTAGGATGTAGTGTAACGTTGTAGCAGGGCAAGGCTGTTAAGTCTTGCGACTCAGTGTAATAGCTCTAAGGCTTGGCAAGGGCCTCTGATTTGCCTTTTATACAGTGTTCTGGGGAGAAAATAAGATGGCATAGTGTTCATGTTACCTGATCTCAGTTGTTACCCCAGACAGTTGGAATTCGTGGAGGAGGGTAGATGTATATTTTGTTTGCTGGACCATCCTGCTCAGTCACTTCACTGAACCTGAGAGCATCTAGTTTACCAATCATTTTGCAGACTTTTACTGGACAATTTGAATAGTTCTGGTGCTATATCATTGACTGAGTGTCCTATTTTTTTGTCCATCTGTAAACTTCTTAAGAGTGCATTGCTGCATAAGTGAGAATAGGAGTTCACACATGGGTCATTGTTCCCACTACTGTTCTTCCTTCATCTTTTTTACTTCCACGGATAATAGGAAGTGTTAGAAAAAAAAATTAAGAGATGTTGCGTTTGGTTGTTTATAACTTTAATGAACTCTAATCTTTTGGACTGAAATACTTTATGTCTTTTCTTTCCCTGGAGATTGATGTTTGCATAAAGCTTTCAGCCACAATTCTTCATCTCTTCCCAGAAACAAATGCTGAAATAATGTTTGCTGTTTTACTATGTCAGTCTCTTCTTGAAAATACTGTAATGCACCTTTGAATTGGAATGTGTACTTGAAATTGGTAAATTGGTGACCTCTGGTTGAGATCATAGAATCGCCCAGATCGGAAGAGACCTCCAAGATCATCCAGTCCAACCTAGCACCCAGCCCTAGCCAGTCACCTAGACCATGGCACTAAATGCCTCATCCAGTCTATTTTGAATGCTTCCAGGGACGGTGACTCCACCACCTCCCTGGGCAGCCCATTCTAATGGCAAATCACTCTCTCTGTGAAGAACTTCCTCCTAACATCCAGCCTATACCTCCCCTGGCACAATTCGAGACTGTCTCCTTGTTCTGTTGCTGGTTGCTGGGGGGAAGAGACTGACCCCTACCTGGCTACAACCTCCTTTCAGGTAGTTGTAGACGACAAGGAGGTTACCGCTGAGCTTCCTCCAGGCTATACAACCCCAGCTCCCTCAGCCTCTCCTTGTAGATGTAATGTTGTAGTTTTATATGAAAACCTGCTAAAATTGAGACAATTATCTTTTTGAAACTTTGTGATCTGGACAATACAATATTTGCTTGTAGAATTCCCTGGAGGCTGTTTGTACTCTGCTTAGCAGGATTTTACTTGCAAGCTTATCTCTAGGCTGCAATAAGGTGTGCAGAATCTGGAAACCATAATTATCTCAAACTAATTGAGGGTTTGAGAGGGGTCTTACGGCACAGCGGCAGGTGGAAGTGTGAGACAGCCCTGGGTGCATCAGCTCCAGAGTTGTGCACTCTTTCCTCTGTCTCTTCTGGCTTATTTTCTAGCTAAAGTGCTGCTTGTCTGGTTCTTCCATTAATTAATTTATAGTGAAAATAGAGGTCAGGTGGGCTGATGCAAAGGAATGGGATTGAAGCAGGAATATCTCTTCTAAGGTCAGCAAAACAGCGGTAGATTATCGTGGACTATCACCCCTAGGGTGCCCTGGCTGTGACTGAATTCCATTAATGAGAAGTGTGCTATGAGGACTTCTATTTGTCTGTTCATGCAGGGAATGAATGGTAAATTGCCATCTCAAGCTGCTACAGTGAAATAGCACCAGCTACTCGCTGTCTCTTGTGGCTTGGGTTTTGTTTAGTTTTGGGCATGGTAGAGGAGCTTTTGCTGTGTTTTACCTTTTGTTTTGTTTTTACGCTCCTCCCTGGTGGTGACTCCACCACCTCCCTGGGCAGCCCATTCCAATGCCAATCATTCTCTCTGTGAAGAACTTCCTCCCAACATCCAGCCTGTACCTCTCCCGGCAGAGCCTGAGGCTGTGTCCCCTTGTTCTGTTGCTGGTTGTCTGGGAGAAGAGACCAACCCCCACCTGGCTACAACCTCCCTTCAGGTAGTTGCAGACGGTCCCCCCTTAACCTCCTCTTCTCCAGGCTAAACACCCCCAGCTGAGGGAGCTGCTCCCTCAGCCTCTTCTCATAGGGTTTGTGTTCCAGGCCTCTCACCAGCCTCATTGCCCTTCTCTGGACACCTTCCAGCTCCTCAACATCTCTCTTGAATTGAGGAGCCCAGAACTGGACACAGCATTCAAGGTGTGGCCTGACCAGTGTTGAGTACAGGGGCAAGAATAACCTCCCTTGTCCTACTGGCCACACTGTTCCTGCTAGAATAAGAATTTCATTCAATTAATTATGTTGCAATGGATTGCATTGTGTAAGGCCAAGAACGAAAATGCAGCCATGTTTTAGCAAAAAGTATCACTTCCTTTGCCTCTTACTATGTGATAAGATTGAGGTCTCTAAAGATAGTAAGTTAATCTAGATAATACCTCAGTTATAATGGATTGAGGCAATTGGATTTTTTTGGTTTTTTTGCTTGAAGCTTTTATTGTGCATCCTGATACTTTGTTTTGGGCAATCCAGTTTCACATGGTATAAGAAAAGTGTTACTTTGAAAAAAGTAGTTGTACAATATGGGAATCTCCATGCTCATGAGAAGAGACCAAGAGAGCTTCTAAATTTATACATTGGTTTTCTTTGTGTGACGGTGCAGAATAGCGAAGGAGAGGAAGGATTGCAAAGAGCCTGTCCCTTTGCTGTGACTCTAAGCAACATTTTTGTTATTAGAGCAGTAACTCAAAACTTAGAAAATTATAATCTCGTTATTCTAAGCTTTTTCTTTTTGAAGGTTGTTAGTGGGTGTTTGTACTAGTAGTGTTCAACATCACTGTCAGGTAAAGGCATGGTGCAAATGTTCAACTGAAAACAGAGCAGCATACTCTGTTGCTCTCGGGGTGAGGTTGTTCTGATACTGATAGTTTGATTATCAGGCAGTTCCATTACAAACTCTTGTTTTCACAAACACCATAATTCTACATCAATGCCTATTGATCAAAACATCTTTCACACTGTGACTGTTTGCAAGTACTGACTTTGCCTTTTAAGAGTTCTAAATCTCCAGTTATTTCAGTTGCGGCTGTATTCACACTGCTGTACATTGTTGGGATTCTTGACTAGCAAGCTAACAGTAAAATGCTGAGCACTTTGCTTTAAAGACATTCAGTTCTGACTTTTCAATATTTATACTTAAATTGTCTTGCAGAAAAAAAGTTAAAATATAAAATTGAAATATATATTTCTGTGTTTATAATTAGAGGATCATTGGTTCAATAGAATAGAATAGAATCAACCAGGTTGGAAGAGACCTCCAAGATCATCCAGTCCAACCTAGCACCCAGCCCTAGCCAGTCAACCAGACCATGGCACCAAGTGCCTCATCCAGTCTTTTCCTGAACACCCCCAGGGATGGTGACTCCACCACCTCCCTGGGCAGCCCATTCCAATGGCAAATCACTCTCTCTGTGAAGAACTTCCTCCTAACATCCAGCCTATACTTTATTTCAGTAACAGAAACTCTGCAAAGAGAGCAAACTGATATTTTCCCCCTTACTGGTAGGAAAAATCTCCCTACTGCAGGGGCTGAAAGTGCAAGGCTAATGCCCTTTTAAATTTTTGTTTTTAAGTTCTAATATTGTGGGGAAAATGCAGAGTTTGAAAGTGTCAAATTCACCAAAATCATCATTCCTAGCAGAAGTCAAGGTATGTTCTAAGTGTTTTTCACACTTCTGTAAGCCCCACTAGAAGTTCCTTGTGTAGCCTACTTCTGGCTGGTTTCCATAATGTTAGAGATATGTTTATTTTCTTTTCCTCCTTTCTTTAAAGATGCACTGTAATTTGTTATGGTCATGAGCTGTCATTGGATATGTTTTATGTATCCAATATACATAAGATCCTGGACAACCTTAGTTTTGCTTTTCTGGCATGTTAGTCTGTCATTTCAAACTTAATGCCTTTTAGCTATTTTTCGTTAGCACTTGAAAACTGAAATTTTGGGTTCTCTGCAGTATATCAATAGAGTTGATGCTGCAGTTGGTTATGCTGCTCAGCAAGGCTTGGTGGGTGCTTGCAGGTACAGACCCATAAAACATGGATTCTTTACAACTGAAAAGTTGGAGAAAAATGTTTCTGATAGCTCTAACTGGAAATAGTCTGGAATAAAGCTGTGTGTGGATCAAAGCTGAAAACATGAAACAGGCTAGACCTACTGGAAGCCTTCCAGCTGCTTCTCCTCCTTTGCAGGGCATATATTCTTTTACCTACCCAGCCCAGCCTAGGGAGCCAGGTGCTTGCTGCCAATTAGCCTTGTCAGGACAGCCAAGAGCTTCTCTTGACAAGCCTGACTGCTGACAGCAGCTGTGGGGTAGTTTTAGGCAGGACTTTAACTCCTTGCTTGCCAAGTGTTTTGCAGATGAAATCCCCTAGTCTCATTCTGCAGTTATTCAGATGTGCTGTTTTATGAAAACATGTTTCATACAGGAACTTGTCTAAGATTGCCAGTGGTGCTATGGTGATAGCATTTACTTGTCAAACTACTGGCATGAAAGAACATATGTTGGGATTTAAGTCATGATGAAGGCCACTTCATAAATTTGTGGATGCTATGGGAACTGTCACTCTGAAGCCACCTTCTAGTTCATGTAGAGCATAGCTGAATAAGACACCAGGCTAGTCCAGCAGTTTTCTTTCCAGTTGCCTGAATTTAAATCACTCTTCAGTATTGCAGTGGCACAAAGGACTTTGACCAATTTACAGGTCATCCATTAATGTAGTTGTATTATAAATTGTAACTAAATGTTTCATTTTTTTGAACACTTTTTTTTTGTTGCTGCAATCATAGAATAGTTTAGGTTGGAAGGGACCTCAAAGATCATCTAGTTCCAACCCCCCACCATAGACAGGGACACCTCCCACTGGAATAGGTTGCTCAAGGCCTCAAGAGAAGCTTGTGTTTACTTTTGGAGTTTTCTTGAATTTACTTGTCTTTCATGTGTGTATGGCCTTGCTATTCACAAGTGCTTTGCTCCAGCAGTGTTCCAATGAACAAAAATTACAGATGCTATCTATAAAGCCTCTGTATTTATTGTTAATTTTCATCCTAGATGTCAGATTTATGAACTCACAGTGCAAGAGGTATTTTTTTAAACTACACGGAGCGGTATTTAGTCTTCACTTTAACACTGACTTCTTCAATTTCAGTTCAAAAGAAATTACACTTCAGGGTGTCACTGTTCTCAACTGAGATTCTAAGAACTTTTGGGTCTGTGTCACTTAAATTTGAAAGGCAGGCAGCTTTCTTTAATGTTTTGCAGATCGCCCAAATAGCACTACTGCTTTTTCCTTTAGAGTCACCATTGTGGGTACATCTCTAAAGAGGGACAAATAAAACATTTCTTTTTATCACTTTTAAGAGGTGACAGCTAGTGTGTATTAGAGAACATGATCCTCTGCTTAGGTAGAAAGGACACATGGGAAATAGCTGGGTGCACGAGAAGAGCTGTGTGTGTGAAGGAGATGCTTGTGAGCAGAAAGGGTGCTATGGTGAGGGAGAGGCGTTAGGCAGGCTGTTGAGGTTCTGAAAAATGTAGTTTCAAGTGAGAAGAACTAAAACCTGTTAAATCAGTATAAATTAATCCAGAAATAGAGAAACTACTGTTTGGAAAATAACCATATAGCAATTGAATAAAATTCTCTATTTACAAAATACCTGAAATTGGCTGTTTCTAATAAACTGGCAAGGAAATGGGATAGGATTGACTCATCTGTTCAACTTTGCTTCAAATTTCCTTTGCTTTCAGTGAAGTATGCTTTTTCCTGAACTCAGAAATCCCTAGAATTATGTATGATAATAATTAGATCACTCTTTATATCAGTTTGAGACCTCTTTATATTTAAGAACTTAATGGAGAAGGATATGCTTCGTTAGTGGTATTGAGAGGACAAACAAATTCTGCACTGCTAGAGGAATGTTCCATAACTTTCCTCAGAGTGCTTACAGCTTTTACAGAGATCATCAAGAGGGCTGCCCTACTTTACTTTAACAGTGACTGAAGCCATTTATTCTGCCCTCATGAATTTAAAAGAAGTGTATTGGCAGCTTCTGGTTGAGCAGATTTAAATAGTACAGAAAACATTATTTCTGTGAGTCATGTAGAGTTTTCTGTAGTGGGTACCCAACTTTGCTAAATTACTATTTCTTCTGTTACTTTTTCAAATGATAGGTAACATGAAGTTGTGAATTGCCCACTTAGAGTGTAAGGAGGTCATTTTGAGGGAAACAGCTTCTGTTTTATATTGCTAGTGTGAATTTCCATGTTACGATGAGCAGTTGTTAGGATACTTCCTAAGTCATTTGAGAATGTCTTGCAATTGGTAAGCATCGTTGTCTTGAATTGTCAGAGCTTCTACCATAGATTATCTGCTGGTATGTGGAGTTCTCAGTAGATTTGTATGGCATTATTTATGTATTAATATTTCAAGCTTGTGCTTGCTTTTTGTAGTTCTGTAATCTTTATATGACTAGAAATGCTAGCTTTGCTCATGAAGGTTGTATTATTATGTGCTGGACTCATGTAAGTTTAGAGGAAAGAGTATTTTGGACATAACTCTATTTTTAGTTCAGTGTTGTTCACATTCAGTTCTTCCATTGATGTTTTTTCTGTTTCAGGGATTTTAGATTAGCTGAAAGGAGGAGAAACGGATGGCAATAGTACAATGTTTTTTATGTAACGTGTAAACGACGTCTAGTCCTGACATTGGCCTTCTTGAACCCCAAAGCCTAGTAAGGGGCTACAGGGATAGAATCATAGAATAAACCAGGTTGGAAGAGACCTCCAAGATCATCCAGTCCAACCTAGCACCCAGCCCTATCCAATCAACTAGACCATGGCACTAAATGCCTCATCCTGTCTTTTTTCTTGAACACCTGCAAGGATTGCAACTCCACCATTCCCTGGGCAGCCCATTCCAATGCCAGTCACTCTCTCTGGCAAGAACTTCCTCCTAATATCCAGCCCATACCTCCCCTGGCATAACTTGAGGAGACACAACTGTGTCCCCCTGTTCTGTTGCTGGTTGCCTGGGAGAAGACAATGATCCCTACCTGGCTACAACCTCCCTTCAGGTAGTTGTAGACAACAATGAGGTCTCCCCTGAGCCTCCTCCAGGCTAAACAACCACAGCTCCCTCAGCCTCTCCTCACAGGGTTTGTGTTCCAGGCCCTTCACCAGCTTCATCACCCTTCTCTGGACATATTCCAGTATCTCAACATCTCTCTTGAATTGAGGGGCCCAGAACTGGACACAGTACTCAAGGTGTGGCCTGACCAGTGCTGAGTACAGGGGCAGAAAAACCTCCCATGTCCTGCTGGCCACACGGTTCCTGATGCAGGCCAGGATGCCGTTGGCCCTTCTGGCCACCTAGGCACATTGCTGGCTCATGTTCAGCCTCTAGTGCTGCTTGGGGTTGTATGGCACTATTCAAAATAACTTGGAAAGACATCGTTTAACTGAAGTTGCTAATGTGTAGCTGTTTGGAAAGAAACTAGCAGAACGTCAGAGTCTCTGAGCCAAGACTGCTTTTTGCTTATTGTGAATCTACACCAATGAGGGGGAGAAGATTACTTCTTTTAGTTGTGAACAATTGCAAGATACCATTTTTCTTTGACCTGACAGCCTGCCAGCTTAAGTCCTTAAAAGTTTGAGCTTTCCCTGTGCTTCAGCAGTATCCCAGTTTGAGGCCATGAGCTACCTTGGACTGGAGGACAGAAATGCGTCTTGCCCCTTTCCAGGAGTAAGAATGAGGATAGTGCACACTGATTGGAAGTTTAAAAAGAGATTGTAATTACAAGAGCATATATACAAAAGGCAATCAGGTAGAATAAGTACAAAAGCCCTTAGGCCCAAACTGGCCTTCTAGAACCCTCCACCCCTTCCATCTGCCTGAGGGTAGGCTGAAACTGCCCTCCTCAGCTGGGGCCAACAAGGGCTCAACAGGCCATGTGGTGCAGCTCACTATTCTCTGCCAGCTGGTAGCCACCTCCCCCACAAACCATGACATAAGAAGGAATGTGCACTGTTCCTGCAGAGTAGTTGAAGGGAGGATAGGCAGGGAGGAGAAGGGGAAGATATTACTCAGGCGCTGCCTTTTAAGCTATGGTATTGGAAGATGGACTAGAATAAGAATATTACAATATCCTGGGATGAGCCTCCATCCCTATGGTTCTGTTAAGGGAGACCCAGGATCCCTCAAGCTACCACGAGCAGGAATCATCATGCCAGCTGAGCATTTTCTTTTTGAAGTAAAGGTTTTTGGAGGCAGAACTTTAAGCATGAATGTGCAAAGCAGCAGCTGAAATACAGATCTAGTCTCTTTCTTAGCAGCCAGAGCCTCATGTTTGACTTCAAATTGAGGTTTCTCTTCAAAGTAGCCATTTGAGGTCTTAATACCCTGAGCTGACCTAACCAGTGCTGCTGTGAAAGGAAGCAGTCTTGTCCTGGCTGCTGTTTCCTCCCTCCTTGTCTGCTCCTCTCTTTTGTTAATGTGAATGTTTATGCAGCAGTTATAAACCAGATGGAGTAAATGATTGAGACTTTTTCTGAAAGTTCATTTTTAATCTGGATGGGTTTGTTGAGCGGGTTGACTGAGCAGCCATACGGTGTACAGACCACCCTCTGTACCAGCACAGGTGGCCAGGAAGAGACTGATGCCATTTCTTTTGGTGGTTGTTGCTGACTTATGCCCGTTTTGTTTGTTGCTGACATTATGTTTTGATATCCTTTGCCTGATCTTGGCAGATCTGAGTTTTGATTTTAGGGGTTTAGACCTTCAGATTCTTCTCCTTGCAAAACTGTACTTAAAATTTATCAGAGCCTAGGAGGGAAAAAACCAGTTGTACTTTGTTCTAATGAGGCTTTCATGAACCCTTAAGATGCTTGGCCCATTTACTTCATCTACGTTAAAACAATATTGGCCTCTTCCAGCCTTCTAATTCTGTTCTTCAGGCTGTCTACAGTGAGCATATTTTTGTGTGTGTAGAGAAAAAAAAAAAGCATGATTCCACCTAAGCCAACATACTCCTTGCTTTTTAGAAATGCTGTCTCTAGCATTGCAGAGGTAATTCATTATTTTTGGAATGTGTATTGGAGGGGAGGAAATGGCTTTGTAATTCTTAGTATTGCCTTTTCTTCCTTCCTGAAGTGGGTTACTTTTAAGAGGTAGGTGTTTGCCAGCCTTATTAATTTTGACTGAATAGGGTTGAGGAGTGCTTGTGTGAGCGGCTTTGTTAGCACATCCCTAGGAGCAGTGGTCTATAGCAGACATTTGGCAGTGCACACACTGGATGTTAACCTCTTCAGCAAGCACACCACACTGAAATGGAAGCTTGTGTCTTTAGTAATGGAGTCTGTTGCCATTGTTAACTGAAGAGTTTTAAAGTAAGGAACAGTCTAAACAGAAACATAGTCTCCCTCTGTTTCTTATACCTCCATGGTCCAAGGTGATGTGTGCCAGTGTCACCGACTGTGTTAGTCTGCTTGCTTGTGCAGACTGATACTGTCATTGAACTAATAAACGAGAAGAACAGAGACTCTGCTACGTGCTCCATCTCCCCCTCTCCCTTCTCAGGTTGTATTTTTACTTGTAAGAATTGTTTGTAAGCACCGCTTGGGTGCCGTCTTTCCCCGCTTGGGTGCCGTCTTTCCCCGCTTGGGTGCCGTCTTTCCCCGCTTGGGTGCCGTCTTTCCCCGCTTGGGTGCCGTCTTTCCCCGCTTGGGTGCCGTCTTTCCCCGCTTGGGTGCCGTCTTTCCCCGCTTGGGTGCCGTCTTTCCCCGCTTGGGTGCCGTCTATTAGCATACGAAACTACCAAAGCAATGAATGTCAGATACAAGCATACAATAAGTGTTTTATAAAGTGTCATACATTATGCAGTGTATCAGCTTTTGTGAAGATGGTACATTTATGGGAGTTAATTTTTTGTATGAATTTAACATTTCAACTGATTTTTAAGTTGAGTAATGCTGAGAACAAAACGAGTGTATTACCTTTAGGACAGAGCACATCGTTGACTTTGAGTGTTCCTCTTGGGAAGTCACAGGCAGAAAGCCCTGGCTGCATCTTGTGACACTTCAGGAAAGAGTGGTCAGTTTTCACAGCAATCTATTAATGTGTGTGTTATTCTAGGATAACAAACAGATTGTAACTGTTCATTATAATGATACTTCACAAATGGTTTTTGCTCTCTCTCGTCGCAATTTCCTCATTTGTACACTCAAAATACTTGAAGACTACACTCATGTAAACTACATGGCTTTGAGTGTCTCTATGACAAATGGAAAGATACCACTGCTTACCACTTCAGGAATCCTTGTAGGATGCTTACTACTTGTGTTTTTGTTTTGGGTTGGGTTTTTTCCCCCTCTTTTTCCAGATAATTTATGCCAGTTTAAAGTAGATAGAACTCTTAGTTGAAAAGAGATTGTTTTAGGGATGCCTGTGTCACTTTTCTTTTACTTAGAAAATCTACAAATTGATGAATTCACATTGTGGATTGGAATAGAATTAAATTTATTTTCATTTTAGGCTAAAATAACAGCTGGCAGTGCTCTCTTGTAAAATGAGGGGGCTAGTTCAGAAGTAATTTGTATTTTGTTAGTCTTAGTGCTGCCACAAAAAAAAAAATCTGTAAAACCACAGATTTGTTACACTTTGGTTTAAACTCATTTAAAAAACTGTTGGATTGAATACTACATGCTGAATCGGCTGCTTGAAGCTTATTCTAAATCAGAGTTGAGAGGTTCGAATGAGACAGTAACCAAAACTCAAGAAACTGTTTTCCTTTAGTGAAGGTTGGTTCCCAAAGCAGCCACTCCATCCTGGAGCCAGTGTCCAACAGGCTGTGCCAGCTGGCTAGCGGTGGTGATGTGATAGGTGGCACAGTGACTGTTCATATTGCTGAACAGAGCTGAGGAATAACAGTGATGTTGTTTCAGTTTGGGGCCATGAGCGTACCCAGGACTGAAATGACTTAGAGTGGCTTTCCACTATCTGAAGGGAGCCTACAGGAAGGCTGGGGAGGGACTATTGACAAGGTCTGGGAATGTCAGGACGAGGGGGAATGGGTTTAAGCTGGAGGAGGGGAGATTTAGACTGGATATTAGGAGGAAGTTCTTTACAGTGAGGGTGGTGAGACACTGGAACAGGTTGCCCAGGGAGGTTGTGGATGCTTCCTCCCTGGAGGTGTTTAAGGCCAGGCTGGATGAGGCCTTGAGCAAGCTGCTCTAGTGGGAGGTGTCCCTGCCTATGGCAGGGGGTTGGAGCTGGATGATCCTTGAGGTCCCTTCCAACCTAAACCATTCTCTGATTCTATGACTCTTACCCCTCTCTAGGAGTAAGAATGAGGATACTGCACACTGATTGGAAGTTTAAAGAGAGATTCTATTTACAAGAGCATATGCATATAAAAAACAATTGGGTAGAATAAGTACAAAAACCCACTAGGCCCAGACTGACTTTCTAGAATCCTCCCCCGCTTCCACCCTCACTTGTCCTGAGAGTAGGCCAAAACTGCCTTCCCCAGCTGGGGCCTATGAGGCCTCAGTGGGCCACATTACACAGCTCAATTCCCTGCCAGCCATCTCCCCCATGAACTGTGAGATAAGAACATGCACTGGTCCCAGAGAAGCCAAGTGAAGAAAGGCAGGGAAGAGAAGGAGGAGGAATCAGTCAGGCACTGTCTTTTAAGCTGTGATACCAGAAAATGGAATAGAATAACAGTATTACAATATCCTGGGACAAGCAGGTCTATCCCTCTGGGATGGGCCTCTGTCCCTGTGTTTTTGTTAAGGGGGACCTAGGATCCTTCAAACTACCACAGATGTGTAAAGTTAAATATCATTTAAGCATGAACAGTCAGGGCAAACTTCCATGTCCTTTCTGTTTTTTTTTTTTTGTTTGTTTTAATGAGTTTGGTTAGCAAGCAGCGCTAGGGGCTGGGGACAGAGGGGCTGAGAGCAGCCAGGAAGAAAGGGACCTGGGAGTACTGGTTGATAGTAGCTGAAGATGAGCCAGCAGTGTGCCCAGGTGGCCAAGAGAGCCAATGGCATCCTGGCCTGCATCAGGAATAGTGTGGCCAGTAGGACGAGGGAGGTTATTCTGCCCCTGTACTCAACACTGGTCAGGCCACACCTTGAGTGCTGTGTCCAGTTCTGGGCTCCTCAATTCAAGAGAGATGTTGAGGTGCTGGAAGGTGTCCAGAGAAGGGCAACAAAGCTGGTGAGGGGCCTGGAACACAAACCCTATGAGGAGAGGCTGAGGGAGCTGGGGNATGGTCTGGTTGGCTGGATAGGGCTGGGTGCTAGGTTGGACTGGATGATCCAACCTGGTTGATTCTGTGATTCTATGACTTGAAACAAACCTCCTTGCCAGCATTACTGGTTTTATTTGGAATGCAGATATGTCTTTAAAGGCCTGAATGATCTGATGGCTGAAGTAAGGCTTTACTGAAAAATCTGCAGTGCTTATTCTACCAACTTTACTTTTAATTTGCTCTGTTAAGACCTTTATCTGAACCAATTATAGTAATTTTAGTGTCTTGTCATTGTAGACTTACAGGAACGTAATTGAGGGGGAGGGAGGAAATGGGTGTAAATGCTACAGATGGAAAAAAAACCCACTTTATATTTGCTTTAATCTTTGTTTTGTACTAAGATTTTGTACTTGTAACTCTTGTTCTCTGGAAATGTTACTTCTATAGATTTTTTCAGTAGTAGTAGTAGAAGAGCCTAATTTTTAAAGCATTTCAGGAATTTTAGTGCTTCCAGAGGTGAATGGGAACAAAAAATGTTTAGTATTTTTCTGACGTTATTCTAGAGTCTCTGCCTTGGAATACTAATTTTTTTATATTAATGATTGCTCCACTCCATTGTTTGTTACTCAGATATACATGCATCAATATTTGAATATTTTTCTTCCTGTTCTGCATGTAAAACTTAGAATAAGCTCCTGAAGTTTTCTGTTAATTCGTACTGCTGTTTTGGGCTTGATCATAGCATGGAGAAGCAAAGTATTCTCCTCTGACCTATTACTGTTAAATTTCTGACAGTGATGCAAGCATACTTAATCACTCAACTCCTTGTATTTCTGAAAAAACAATGGTGATGATTTTAGGGAAGTGCTGACCCACTCTTTAAATAAAGAAATTGTTCTTGTATTCCACTTTCTCATTTTTAGAATCATGGTTCATGTTCCTCTTGCTTCACAATTATAACATCCTTGTGGCAAGTGCAGCAGTTGCTTACCTGGAAAAGTAATATTAGAAAAGGGTGTATTTTTAGCTGCCTTTTGATGTGATGTAGCAGCTGGAAACAAGAAGAGGCAGTATGAGGTGATCTGACAGCGCTGCCAACCACAGCTTGGGAACCACTGCTTGTGAACTTGAGAGCAAAATGTAGAGAAACAATTTTTGAAAGCCTGGGCATGCCCATTGTGCCTGACACTTCAGTGACTTAGATATTGTGGCTTAGCTTTTCATTCTCCAAAGCTTCATTTGGGCAGCCTTCCCTGTACTCTGTCAATGTTGTTGATGGATGAAAAAGAAAACTCTGTGAGGCTTTTTGTTTGTTAATATGTATTTAAAATACATGTAATGATCAGGCAGTTACATGCACACATAATTAGTAAAATATCCCTTTGATACTAATGATTAATTGTAAAGATCTAAGTTAAAAGGTGCTTTAACAGCTAACAAAAATACCATCTTTCTCTTTCTAGTAATCATGTCCAGAAGTCAGAAAAGGAATCTAACAAGTTCATGTTAAGGTATATTCTCAAGACAAGATACAGTAACTTGCATGCTTTTCTTGGTAAGAAGGCTATCTGTATTCTCTTGAATTAACTTCAGTCTATCAAGCCAGTGTGATGGGGATTTTGTCCATGTGGGGTTTCTGACTTATTCTCAGAACTTTCTAGGACAGCTTGGGGAACTTTTTCCCCCTCTGGACTAATAGTGCAAAGGAAGAGCAGTAATGAGCAATTTTAAAATAAAAGATGCCACTGAGCAGAGTATGGCAGTTTGGTTAGAAAATTAATTCCAGTTCATTGTCACAAAGATAATGGACTGTTTCCAGCCTAATTTCCTAAGAAAATGGAGGCTACATACTCTCTCTTCCATTCCCCCAAATTTGGAACATCTCTGTGCCTAGGAAGAGGAAAACATATTCAAGTTGATAGAAAACTGGATAGAAGTCACCCTCCTATGTACTGTGTTGATAGGCTGGCAGCAAGCGAACACATCCTGCCTCCTGGTCAGTGTGGATATTCTGAGGCACCACAAGCAGCTGCAATTACTGTGATGGCATGGTACTTGGTTGTGTGGTTCCTACAAGTCTGTATGTGTTCTAGCTTTATTGTTCCACTGCTCTTGAAACTCCCCCCAGTTATTCAGCTTGGTCCAAAGAACTCCAGAAACACCAAAATGGGATTTATTTTTTTTTTAATCAGGAAGACATTCCTTGCTCATTCACATAGGCATTTTCACTTTTCTGTATGCACAGAGCTCTCTAGAATTTATGTAAAACATTGCCCTGCAGATGGTTGCCTCCTTAACAACTACTTTGCGTGTTGTTCAGATTATCACTAGCACTGTTGTTCTAGGTAACTTGTATCAGTAATCTCCAGAGACTCTAAAGGCTTGATTTCCTCTCTTCCCTTCCACACCTCTCTGCATCTTCGCTAAATTCCTGGCATGCTGGGCTGCTGAATTACCTGAGGAGGGGGCAGGGAAGAAAGCTTTTGTTATTTTTACTTTCTGTTCCTACAGTGATTTAAGTGTTTCACATTTATTATCCTTTCATGGTTCTCATGTAAGATATTCGTGGCTGCTCTCCAGTCTCAGTGGATTGTGCTACAAAGTCATGGGCTTACAGCTGTGGTTCTGTCTTAAGAGACTTCTAGACTGAGAGTATTGCCTACTTGTTTATCATCCATGTGGTTTTGTGCATCCCAGTGCATTCAATCACTGCCTCAGATTTCTTTCTAGCTGTGAACAGAACGACAGCATCAGAAGAATGTTGCTTCAAAACAATGTTTCCAAGGAACAGTGCAGTTTCCATTAGGAGTTAAATTAGATAGCATGACATGTTTTAGTCCTTTAAGTTTCTCTCAAAACTTAATTAGATCTAATTTGGCTTGGCATTGCCTGACTTTCTTTTAGTACAGAATTAGCCTGCATCTCTCTGTCCTAGGGCAGTCCTATGTTCTTGGCAGTCTTGTTCCAGTTATGAGACTTTATTTCTGAAGAAGTAGTTGCAGAATACACATTGCTAATGTTTTTATCTTTCTACTGTATCTTTATGATTTGCTGTCATGGTATCTCTGCTGTGAAACTGTTTGCTTTTTAAGTGCTCTTACTAAAGATTAGAAAAGCTCTTTGGGAGTCTTTCCTCTTTTGTATTTTAAGTGATAAAGCCAGACAGTTTTGGTGGTGTTTTTTTTTTTTTTAGGTGTTTCGTATGCATAGCTTTTATCAATATATCAGACTGTAGAAGTCTGAAATTCCTGCTGGCCTTTCTTGTATTTTGGTGATTGCCTCGTCCTGAGAACTCTGAATGCTTCGCTCCCCTATTTTCTAATTTTGTGCTTGCCTTTTTCCCCCTTTTTTTCCTTTTCGTCAGGTCTAGCTTAGAATTTACCTGACTTGCAGCTGGAGCTTTTGCTTTTAGATGATTTATCTGGCTGTTTGCAGGACACTCGTTGGATTTCACTAACTGATCTCAGAGTTTGCAGTGACAAGAATAGTTCTTTTCTAAGATTTGTTTTACTGATGCTTATTGGAAGCTTTTCAGGGAGTTATATGTAAGATGTGACTCTCAATTTTTTCCTAAAATTAAGATTTTTAGGCTGCATTTCTTTTCTTTACACCAGCTACAACTATACAGACCTATCTCTATGCCTACAGAAAAATGGGAGGGCCTGTTTATGGGAAAATAAAGTTTGTGCTTTCCCAAGCGTTTTCTTCATGGTAATTTTTCTGAACATCAGAATGGTGTGATCAGGCCACTGCTCAGGCCACACCTTGAGTACTGTGTCAAATTCTGGGCTTATCAATTCAAGAGAGATGTTGAGGTACTGGAACGTGTATAGAGAAGGGTGATGAAGCTGGTGAGAGGCCTGGAACACAAGCGCTATGAGGAGAGGCTGAGGGAGCTGGAGTTGTTTAGCCTGGAGAAGAGGAGGCTCAGGGCAGACCTCATTGCTGTCTACAACTACCTGAAAGGAGGTTACAGCCAGGTGGGGGTCAGTGTCTTCTCCCAGGCAACCAGCAAGAGAATGAGGTGACAAAGTCTTAAGTTGTGCCAGGGGAGGTATAGGCATGATAGGTTGGACAGGATGATCTTGGAAGTCTCTTCCAACCTGGTTGATTCTATGATCCATGTCCCTTCCACATAACCGTACAAACGCTAGGGTTCTTTTCAAATGTAGTGTGTTCAGTTAACAATTATCTTGGGTCTGTAACTTAATTGATAACTGAAGATATAGCCTCATTTTTAAAAACTTTATTTTCATTTTAATATTTTCTTCTCCTCTTGAATTTAGATAACGTAATCCATGGATAAAGTGGGAAAGATGTGGAACAATTTCAAATACAGGTGCCAGAATCTCTTCAGTCATGAGGGTGGAAGCCAAAATGAAAATGTAGTTGTGAACTCCAATAGTTGCTCATCTGATAAGGAAAAAACTGTCCAGATAACTGACTTGGCTCAACAACCCAGCAGCCCTTTGAGAGAAAACATTGCTTTCCAATTAGGTTTAAGTCCTTCAAAAAATTCAGCAAGGCGTAACCAAAACTGTGTCACAGAAATTCCTCAGATTGTTGAAATAAGCATTGAGAAAGAGAATGACTCATGTGTCACCACGGGAGCTAGACTTGCTCGAAGAGACTCTTATTCTCGGCATGCTCCTTGGGGTGGGAAAAAGAAGCATTCCTGCTCTACAAAAACCCAGAGCTCCCTGGATACTGAAAAAAGATTTGGTAGAACACGAAGTGGTTTGCAGAGGAGGGAGAGAAGGTACGGGGTCAGCTCTGTCCATGATATGGATATGGTCTCAAACAGGACAGTGGGTAGCCGTTCTCTGCGACAGCGTCTACAAGATACTGTTGGGTTATGTTTTCCCATGAGACCTTACAGCAAACAGTCCAAACCTCTGTTTTCTAACAAAAGAAAGATCCATCTCTCAGAATTAATGCTTGAGAAATGCCCTTTTCCTGCAGGCTCAGATTTGGCTCAGAAGTGGCATCTGATTAAACAACACACAGCACCTGTGAGTCCTCATTCGACTTTTTTTGACACATTTGATCCTTCCTTGGTTTCCACAGAAGATGAAGAAGACAGGCTCAGAGAGAGACGTAGACTTAGTATTGAAGAAGGGGTTGATCCCCCTCCCAATGCCCAAATACATACTTTTGAAGCCACAGCACAGGTTAATCCGTTGTATAAACTGGGACCAAAGTTAGCCCCTGGTATGACTGAGCTGACTGGGGACAAAAACTTAACACCTCTGAGTAACTGTGACTCTGAAGAGGACACAACAACGCTTTGTCTGCAGTCACGCAGGCAGAAGCAGCGTCAGATGTCTGGAGAGAGCCACAGCCACCTCAGCAGGCAGGGGGCTTGGAAAGTGCATACTCAGATTGATTATATCCATTGTCTTGTGCCAGACTTACTTCAGATCACAGGTAACCCCTGTTACTGGGGTGTGATGGACCGCTACGAAGCAGAAGCGCTTCTGGAGGGTAAACCCGAAGGCACTTTTTTGCTCAGGGATTCCGCGCAAGAGGACTACCTCTTCTCTGTGAGCTTCCGTCGCTACAACCGATCGCTGCATGCACGCATTGAGCAGTGGAATCACAACTTTAGTTTTGATGCCCATGATCCCTGTGTGTTTCACTCCTCCACTGTTACAGGGCTTCTGGAACACTACAAAGACCCTAGCTCTTGCATGTTCTTTGAACCATTACTTACTGTGTCTCTGAACAGGACTTTCCCCTTTAGTCTGCAGTATATCTGCCGGGCAGTAATCTGCAGGTGCACTACATATGATGGAATTGATGACCTTCCTCTACCCTCGATGTTGCAAGACTTTCTAAAGGAGTATCACTATAAACAAAAAGTCAGGGTACGATGGCTGGAGCGAGAACCTATAAAAACGAAGTAAATGGAAATCAGAATAAGATTCTGGAATAGGCTTTTTTTTTTGGGTGTGTGTTACAGTTTAACTGCAGCGAGTGCACCAACAGCATCCTAGCTTTTCTGCAATACCCTGTTTAAGCTGAGTGTTAGTATCCTGTCAGATGCTGCCTGCTGTTAATCAAACTAAGTTGTGATGCCTCTTGGAAACAATAAGCAGACACAATTCTGCACGTTTTTGATTAAGGCCTAATGAAAATGTTTTTGCTAATTTCTGAATATTTTTGTTTCCATTTTATATCTGTAGTAATTGGGTGAAGAAACTATGTGGCATTTTCCATGGGCATTCATGTGATACTAATAAAGAAAGGCTTTATTAAAGGAGCATTTTTGCTACTATTTAAACTTTTATTTTAAATTATCTTCTTGAAAGCTTTCCACTGCTCAAAGTATTAATTTAGCTCACAAATAAATTTCCAAATAATAGTGAATAAGAGTATTTTCTTTTAATGAAGCAGCAGTCCATTAAGAGTTAATGGTGCTTTGATGCTCCCAGATGAATCATGCTTTTCTCACCCTATAAGGTTTCCTAATCATTAAAACTTGAATATGCCTGCTCAGTACTGTAATTCTGTTTTAAACACTTGGAGATTTAAGTGGCATTGTTAGCAAAACTAATTCTGTCTTGGGCAGATAAATACCTTCTAGTGTGAATTGCTGGTTCAGTGGCAGGACATGGGATTAGATTACTGACATGAAACAAAGGTTTACCTTTTTTTCTAAAACAGAATTTGGTGGTTTGACTGCCAGTAACTTACAATGGAAGGTAATAGTGAAGACAAAACAGTTGTTAAGTTGCCTGGTATTTTTGTGGATAAAATTACAAGCAATTGAAGAATTGGAATACAAAATCTGGCATATCCAAAGTAAATGTCAGGTTTCAAAGGTACTGTTACACTTTATTTGTAAATCTCTTTCCATTTGTGCTTTTAAAAATGTTTTTAAAGTAATGTGCACTGATTATAGTTTCAACAGATTACTTGGAAACAGGATTCTGTTTGCTTATTTAATTGGAGGTGGAGCTTAAAATAGTTCTGTCTTGGACAGTTTTGCACTAAACTTCTGTTGGAATGCCCTGACCCCTGTTTGATGTTTTGTACCAATTACAAGTGCTCCCTAGTTTCTTTACCAGCTGCTACAGTTTGTTATTACTTACTTCTCTATGGCAGTGACCTGAGTGAGGTAGGAAACATTTTGGCTGCAAGTACAATAAATGTTATTCTCGTACGCTACACTAACCCTTCTATTGATGTATTTTTCTGCTTGCTGTGCCTTGTTCTGGCTTTTTGTGCTAATAAAGTACAGTATGTTCAGTGTTATACTTGTATATCTGCTCTGTTTTTATATACTCACGTAACTTGTAGCAGTTAACTGAATTTTTAATAGGCTTTTCTTAGTACTTAGTATAGCTAATGCACAAATACTGTGCGGTTGAATATTGGTTGATCAGCACACCCCATTACTGGTTTTTGTTGCCTACTTACCAGAAACCTAACAGTGTACACCATCAAATAATGTTTCTGTAGTCACTGCAAAGTACTGGACTCATTTGTAGGCTTAGAGTGTTTTACGGTTTTTGTAATGCAAAGGATAAATGTTAAGTAAACTGTTCTAAAGCACTGTTGGTCCCCTGTAATGATTGCTGAAGATGCTTCAGCTTGTTACGTAGCTAACTGCTAAGCTTAATGTTTTGATACTCCTCACTGAGTAAGGAATGGTTATTCCTTTAAATTGACAGTACAGTGGTGACATTTGCTGACTTTTAGACTGTATATGTAGATGTACACACAAACTGGTCAAATGTCCTGTTTTTTAACCAAAGAATACTGTCAATTTATCTTGGGGTACTATTTTTAGTAAAAGACAGTGGAGAGGTGCAATTTCTGTTCTGTCAAATATTTATCCCAAGCTATGACAAACCAAAGTATTTAACAACTTCATCTGAACTTTAATGTGTACATTTATGTTGGTGGAGCCTAATACTTTTACATCAGCAGTGTTGTTATTGAACTCAAAATGCACCAAAAGGGGAATGATTTAAGTATTTTTTTTAATGACTGGAACAGCACTACATCATAGAAGCTCATACTACAAAGGGTTAAGCTGAAGCACCCAGAAAGCACTTTAAAACATGTCTTTATATTGCTTGTGGAAAATTTGTGATCCCATTATGCATTGTTTGTAGTAACTTATCTTCTTTCCTGTGTTGAAAGACTTCAACTGTTAAACACAACGTTGTTTAGAATATGTAAATACTAAGTTTGTGTAAGTATGTGTACAAATGTGCTAATGATCACTTCTAATTTGAATTGTGTGTGTCATTGAATATGCAACTTCTGGTTTAAAATCTGTTCTAAGCATAAAAAGAGGGAAAAAAAAAACTCACCAGCATGAAATTACACCTAAGTGTACCTTCACTGTGTAGTTTTCATGATTCCTTCAGTTGGATCTGAGTTCCATGTGAGTTTACTTTAAATCTTGCTTTCAATGTTAGTATCATGCAGTCATCCTGCAACCAAGTTTTGTCTTAGTGTCCAATTTTTTGTTTACTCCCATTGCAGTTGCTTGTCATAAACTAACTGATGAGATTCTAGCTGTCACATTATCAGTGTTGAGGAATACACATTCATTTTTTTTTTTTTATCATGTGGTGGAATCTCTGGGAAAAAAACCAAATAAACACCCCCCAAACCCTTACCTGAGAAAATTTGCTCTTGCATGTGTGGTTTGTTTACTTTTTTTTTTGATCTTTATGGAGAGGATTTATTGCTCCTCCAAAACACACAGGAATGGTCTGTTTCTCTGCAATTCTTTATTAAAGCTTTGCTTCACTGAAATACACAGAATACCTTGCTAGTGTGGTTGTGCTAAAAAGAGTCACTTTTTGAATTCTAGTAGACTTGAGTGTTGACTGCTCAAGTTGCTGTGTATTTTTTTAATAAATACATTTTCAGTTCTAAAGGCACTAAAATGTCAGCATGTTGAGAATTCAAGTAGTTGATTCCTCATGTGCTTGAGTGGTATGCTTTAACTTTTAGAACATTTCCACATGTGTCCTGCAAAAGATTTGCACAATCCACTGATTGATTGGGTTTTTTTTTTTTGAGTGGCTTTTTTTTTTGGCAATAAGATTCAATCTAGTAAACTATACTAGCATGATTCTAATTTGATTTGGTTACATGACAGAAATATTTAAGCCTCAGTCTTGTTAAGTGTTCTTTTGAGGTGATTCTCATTGCTATAGAAAGGGCTTGCTTGGTAGGCTTATTTTGCAAAAAAACCCTTGCAAAGCTCTTTGTGTTTGAAACGAGCAGGGCAGGTGCTGCTATGTGGGAATGAAGATCTCTGAGTGATGGTTTTGTTGGCTATAAATGTACACAGATTTTAGGAAGCCAGCAACAGCTCCAGTTAGAAAAGATAGAGAAATGAACATAATTTCCATATAGAATATTCTCTAACATTGGAAAAAAAGTTGTTGTGTGGATAAAATAATGTCAGTCATGCATTGACATATAGTTTTTTTTACTCTTAACTGGATCATTGTTTATAGAGCAGTATTACAACTAAAAGATTATGGCATTAAGTCAGTCTTTTTAGAAACCTATTTTTATCTCCCTGTGGAATTGGAGGAAAATAAGTATGTTTTGACTATATGTAAAGGTCTGTGGGTTGGGAGTTTTTATCACTTTTAAAGGCATAACTCTTCTGAAAGTGCTCCTAAGGACATGTAGATCCTTGTCCTGATAATTTCCTTCTCAGAGTGAAACTTCTCTTAAGACATTTAAAAGCCATGCTTTGAACTTGGATACTTTACACTTTGTGCATTTTTGAAGACTTGTTACTTATAAAGTGGTAGTCTCTAAATAAGCAGTAGTCTTTGAAAGACTTGCCTGTGTATCTGTAGTGTTTGATAAGACGAATTGAGGCCTTTGCTAGACTTCACCCTGACAGTCACTTGCATCCTGAAGTCCATATTTAAGGTTCTGCATTACATGCAAAGATTCTGTATTCCTACAATGTGTGTAAGCCAAAACATTTGCAGAATGCTTTAAAGCTTGTTTCTGCTGCTAAGTTGCATGCAAGACTGAAGCTATCAAGTCTGAAATTGCTGAGTACCAGAAAGATGAATCTGCAGGGAGCAAATTTTTTTTTTTGCCTCCAAAGCTGCCCTAAATTGCAATATTTAATGGAAAAAAATGGAACTGAATCTTCTGTGATTCTTTCTAAAATAGCAATATATGCTTCCATTTAAAACCATTCCTTTTGAAAATCATGACAGTTTTCCTAAAGCAGCATGAAATGATGAGATATGTGCCAAACCTTAGTCTTCATGCCTCTACCTAGCCTCTGTGTGTGTGTGTGTGTGTTGAGAATGTGCCTCCAAGCATGTGTGCATTCATGGCCTTTTTTGAAGCTACCTGAAGTGTACCTATATGATGAGACTTAGTAGATTTGAATTCTCAAAGTCCCCTCTACCTTTCTATCTGTGCATGGCATGCATTGGAAGTAAAAGGAGTATTCTGTGGGTATCTTCAGCTCTATTTGAAGCTACCTGAAGTGTACCTGTATGATGAGACTTAGTAGATTTGAATTCTCAAAGTCCCCTCTACCTTTCTATCTGTGCATGGCATGCATTGGAAGTAAAAGGAGTATTCTGTTGGTATCTTCAGCTGTATTTATATGTTAACAGCCAGTTGACTGGTGCGTGTTTCCCTGCTATTGCTGCACTTGCCTGAACAGCTGTCCCTTGACAGTTATCACAGGAGAATCTTTTTGTTTAGTTTGTTCCTCATACCTTTTGTTCTAAATCTTAAAATAGATGGAAACCGAATCATTTAGCTTGGCCATGGATTATGTCTACCAAATGCAGCTGACTTTAAAAAAGCTGAAAATGCAGACATTTGCCCTTAATTGAAAAATTAGTGATGGCTTTGAAAAGAAAAAGGCGTGATATTTTCACAGCAAGGTGCATGACTATTTTGCAGTGAGGTAAGGCTCTCCTGAAGACACTTGTTAAGAAGTTTTAACCCTCTCACCGTCTCTTAAAACTCATTAAAACAACAACACAGGCAGACACACCTCGTGATGACTTTAACCTTGCAGTCATTTAAAGACTGAAAAGAAATGGGGTGTTTTGACTAGACTGAGCTGTGCAGCGCCACACTGACATAAGAGCAGTTGTTTGACAACGCAGATTTGAAGTCTGTTATTTCACTGAAGCATTGCCATTTCTGATTTTTATAAAATAATCCATTTACAGAAGTTTTTAAAACAGAAGTATCAGTAGGGTGTTAACCTGATTCTGTCGTGAAATCTGTTGTTATCGAGGTCACTTGTGTATGCTTTTCAAGCTGAATTGATGTCCAGTTTGTAAATTTGCATTAAAGCTACAGCTGTTACCAGCTTGGTTTCTTAGGGCAAACACAATGTATTCATGAGCTGAAGCTCCTGGTGTTTGACTCTTTTTTTCTGTCTTCAGTAGTTGTTTGTGTGGCATAGCTAATGTTGCAAATTTTCTTAAGCACAGAGCTACACTGACAAGCAGAAACTCAACCTGAACTTGCTTGCCTGGGGGTAGAGCATCCTCTGATTTCTCAGCAGGGTTTGTAACATGGTGGCACATTGGCAGAGGGGAAGCAGAATTAGGTTTTGCTCTTCTTTGAGCAGCTGTCAAATTGAATGGGGTGTGTGCTTCCTCCGTGGTAAGGTTTACTAACTTCTTAGAGCCCTGAGAATTTCAATAGCTTTTGGAAGACGCAGAAGTCCTTGGCTGCTTTGTCACTTCTTGCTCTCATACTTGTAGTTTTGCAGCAGCATGAAGAGATTATTTATTCAAATTGAATCTATGTAGTCACCAACTGTATAAGCACTTCTTTGTAATATCTTTACAGAGATAGCAAATTGCTACACGAGTATATTTAAAATGTTTTAGGAGAATGAATAACGACACTGTGGGCACAAATCAATTCAGATTGCACTATAATGTTTCTTACCAGAAGCCTTCATTCTTACAGAAAAACTATGCCATCCCTGCACAGAAAACCTGTGGCTTTGGTGATGCGCTCTTTGGTAGGTGTCCAAAAAAGTGGCACCCAGATGGTCCCTGGACCTTTTCTTGACATTCCAGCTGAAGGGGCCCTGGCAGGCCCGCCGGGCATTCGAGGAGTTGGTTGGCAAGTGTGCCGTGCCAAGCGTTACCCGATGCCAGCACCTTGTGTAACTGCACTCGTTTGGGTCTCCCTAGCTTAGATGGCTTTTAACGTGCTGCAGCTTAAATGTTTCTTCACCTTGGCTAATTTATCTTTGTTATCTGGTTGACAAACTGTCTTGCATCTTAATATAGTAAGAAAATAATGTGATTTATGGCTACTCAACCATTGTATTAGTAATAGATGACTCTGTCTTAATAAATGGGGTATAAACTACCATATTGTTTTCTTCTTATATTTGTTTGGGGGGGAAAAAGTTGTGGTTCTAATGAGGTTTGTTAAGTCTACACTGTAAATGCATATCTTTACAAATACTTAGCTGCCCTGCATGTCAAAGGGCTAAGTAGTTGGGTCAGAATGATCAGTAACTCATGTTTCTTCCAGTCCTTTTCTGTTGCATGTAAAGTACTTGAGCAGAGATCCAGACGACGATCTGGACTCTTCCTCCATCACACTTTGCCTGTAAGTTACGTTTTAACGAGGGAAACCATTCATGTCTTGTCACTCCCCAAGTTGGCCAAACATACACCAGCCTATTTCTAATCTGCTTTCTCTAATGAATGCATCAATTCCTACCAGCAATACTTGTCACTAAATCAATAAGACAGGTAACCTGTCCTTCTGATGCCTCACACAAACACTTGAGCAGCTTGTTAGTGAGGTTTGCTGACACTGAGGTCCCACTGTCTAGAAGTTTCCCACTGATGCTGGCGAGACTTGATGGCCTTTAGCTTATGAAAGAACTTTCCCAATTTGATTCCTTCTCCTAAACACTTTAACCCTTTGCTTTTTCAATGTTTGAAACCTGAGGAGCAACTTTGCTCGGATGGAGGCAGTTCAGGTTTGAACAGGGAGACTGAGTCCTGGGGCTGTTTAATCTGGAGAAGAGAAGACTGAGAGGAGATCTGATCAATGCGTACAGATATCTGAGGGGTGGGTGTAAAGTGGATGTGGCAAATCTCTTTCGGATGGTCAGCAGCAATAAGACAAGGAGCAACAGCTACAAACTGGAACACAGAAGGTTTCAACCCAACGTGAGGAGAAACTTATTTACAGTGAGGGTGACAAAGCCCTGGAACAGGCTGCCCAGAGAGGTTGTGGAGTTCTGAATCACAGAATTAACCATGTTGGAAAAGACCTTTGAGATCATCAAGTCCAGCCAGAGAGGTTGTGGAGGTTCTGAATCACAGAATTAACCATGTTGGAAAAGACCTTTGAGATCATCAAGTCCAACCTAACACCATCTTTAGAAGTTTCATCAGACACTGGGAATTCCAGCAAGCATTTATGTGAAAAGGCACTAAATTGCAAAGGTTTTTCTTCCCAGTTGTGGGCTGAGTACACGTTTTTGTGACACAAATGTTTATTCTAGAGCACAGCCCCCGTGAGCACAAACTAAGGAGCAGATGTAGCTGTCATGACATGCCTGATGGGAGCTACTCCTAAAGCAAATTAGTGCAAACTCTGCCCAATTTTCGTAATTATCTATAAAGTGCTGCCAGTGAGGAGTTAGAGCTGTGCATAATGGCCGTGTGACAGGCTGCAAAAGTATTGTGGGCTGTTCTATGGAACTATTTTGAGCTTCAGAATTTGCTAATTATACATTTTCTAGAGTATTGCTCCTAAAAATATGTTTTGTCCAGGCTCCTTTGGACTCTTTCATCACTAGTGAACTAATAGAAAACCACCAACCCCCTGAAAACAAAACTGAGGTTTTGGGTTGCTTTAGCTAGAGATTGGCTTTGTAGTTCTAGCTTCATTGAAACATGCAGAAGGTTAATTGACTTGGTTAAAATTAGTTTATTAATCAATCATGGATTTAAGTTATGGGAATTGCCCATTATAGTGGTTTGCTTGACTTTAATGTTGTTAAACCTATGGAAGAAATCACAGTGCATAGTATGTGATTTAAGTATTTAGGTGAGGAAGATGGAAGCACAATAATATTTCAAAGCCTTTTCAAAGCACCAGGTGATCTGAAGCTAAGATTTATAGAATCATTCTATTCTTTCCCTAGATGAGAGGCTTTTAGGCATCTGTCTCAGGAAGCTGTTTGTGTTGTGACATTGCAGGACACCAAAAGTACATGGGGATCTAGAACAGAATATATAGGTGTAGGGAATAAATATAGGAGAGGTCCTAGAATAACTATGGTTGACTATGCTGGTGCAAGCTGTGCAGAAAGAATCATAGAATCATAGAATGGTTTAGGTTGGAAGGGACCTCAAGGATCATCCAGCTCCAACCCCCTGCCATAGGCAGGGACACCTCCCACTAGAGTAGGTTGCTCAAGGCCTCATCCAGCCTGGCCTTAAACGCCTCCAGGGAGGAAGCATCCACAACCTCCCTGGGCAACCTGTGCCAGTGTCTCACCACCCTCACTGCAAAGAACTTCCTCCTAACATCCAGTCGGAATCTCCCCTCTGCCAGCTTAAACCCATTCCCCCTCGTCCTGACATTACCAGACCTTGTCAATAGTCCCTCCCCAGCCTTCCTGTAGGCTCTCTTCNCTATAGTGGTTCTTGGGCTTCTCATTTTTTACACAAGCATTAGTTGGGTTACCCACCTCGACTGCTGTGAAGCAACACAGGAGTTTCTGCATCCAGTTCTGGAGCCCTTATTACAGGAGGGATTTGGATGTGCTGGAAGGTGTCCAGAGAAGGGTCACGAGGATGATCAGAGGGCTGGAGCTGCTCTGCTATGAGGAGAGACTGAGGGAGTTGTTCAGTCTGGAGAGGAGAAGGCTCCACAGTGACCTTACTGTGGCCTTTCGGTATCTTAAGGGAGCTGCAAGAAAGCTGGGGAGGGACTTTTTAGCATGTCAGGTAGCAAGAGGACTGGGGGGAGTGGAACAAAGCTAGAAATGGGTAGATTCAGACGGGATGTTAGGAAGAAGCTCTTCTCACCCATGAGAGTGGTGAGACCTTGGAACAAGTTGCCCAGGGAGGTGATGGAAGCCCCAACCCTGGTGGTGTTTAAGGCCAGGCTGGATGAGGCTCTGGACAGCCTGATGTAGTGTGAGGTGTCTGGGCCCATGTCTGGGGGGTTGGAACTAGATGATCCTTGTGGTCCCTTCCAACCCTGACTGATTCTGTGATTTTATGTAGAGATTCCTGAAGCAACATTACTGCTGCTGACCTCAGAAGACCTAGACAAATAACACATCTGAAGTAGCTGATGGTGTGAGGAGCATTTGTGGTGTTCCAGATCAGTGTCCCAACAATCAATGGCATAGCTCAAGTGTGGATGAAATAACCCTGGCATGACCTGCTGCTGAGACTGTTCTCACTTTGTTCTCCTATCAGGTGTCCTGTGACATCTAGGAAGATAAGGCCATAAACCTCCCACAGGGCTTTTGTAGTTTTCTCTCAAAACTGTCCAAAATAGGATTAAAACCTGTGGTTTACAGGGTCTCTAACCTTGTCAGTAGTGCTAATATTCTCATCTGTTTCTCAGAATGAATGTATACGTTCATCTTACTTTTAAGAATGGGACACAGACTTTGTAAGAAGGTCAGAGAGCTGCTTGGAATCTGACTTGCTGGATGTGGGGTAAGTAGGACACGTTGCTGGTTGCTAGCTTGGTGGGCAGAAGAATGATGATACTCGATCCGTTTGTGAAGTACTTCGCACTCTAGCGATGAGAAGCAGAATGGAAGAACTGCCCTGTGTCATTGGGGAACGTCTGGCACTCTTCCCTGAGTGCTAGATTTGAGGTGGGTATGTGTCTGCTCTTGGTATTTCTATCTCTGCTTTTGCTCAAGTGGTTACTGACCACAGTGGACACAATATGTACGATACACAGGTATGCAGGGTATAGAGTGCCCTACAGCCTTTACTTCCTAACCCAGCCTTTTGACAGGCCATAGTTTGGGGTTTTACCATCCAAAATGTTCTTTTTCTCCTTGCAAACTCTGTTGTGGAGACACATTTTTTTCTTCCTTGACTTTTTTTTTTTCTAGGAACTTTTTACTCTGATAAGGCTGATAACCTGCAAGCGGCGTGTGAGGAAAGTTTCCTGGCATGAGCCAATGAATTGCTGAGATTGTTATCATTCTGTACCGTGGAAGCACCCTGTCTCATTTATTACACCATTCCTCTTCAGTTTCATTCTCTGCCAAGGGGAAAAAAAAAGCCAGACTTTTCCTTCAAGCACTCACTTGTATAACCATTCATACTATGAGCATGCAGATGCTTGATACTTAAGCCAAATGCTTTCCTGCCTGAGCAGGGTTCATAAGGGTGCTCTCCTTTCCTCCTCCCCAGACTCCCACACATGTTGTGTACTCTTGCCTGAAGGTCACTTTCACCCTTGTTCTTCTGACAGCCCAGTTGAGCTGGAGCTCTAACAAACTTTTTGAGACTAAAAATTTGCTTTCTTGTCTTTATGGGGAATGGCTTTGCACAAAGGCTGTGGCTTTAAGCTGTTCCAGATGTGTCGGAGCCTCTGCTGGCCATCAGATGAGTGCTACCAGTGTTTATACCCTTAAGGAAAAATTTGGTGATAAATTGTCTGTGAGCAGGGGTTTTAAGCCAAGGGTTTGCTTAGAACCATCAACAGCTTTAGCTGCTTTTTCTGGAAGATTTTAGCTTCATCTCCAGCCTCAAGAAAATGTATGCTTCAAGAAAATGTACTTGTAAATAATCTCAGCACAAGCTGCCAGAGAACCATTTCCATGGCTAGTATTTCCATTGCTGTAAGACCTCCTGAATTTCTCAGGTGTCTAGTATCTCTTACAGCAACGTGAGACTGGCACTAGCTCCAGGGATACAGTTGCCCAGAAAAGTTGGGTACTGCCCTGAAACACTACTTGGCTCTGACTCTTGGTAGATGCCTTGGAAGTCACTTTCTAGCAGGTTGTGACTTACTGCACTACATAATTCATAGACCTTGGTGCCCTCCAGAGCTTGCCCTCTGGTTTTATGGCAGTTTAGACATTTTATCAAAGGTCCTATTTGTAATCCTTGCATTCCTTTCAGGACCAATGCCATGTAGTAAAACAGCTGGAGATGGTCTGTGGCTCTGAACGTGGCTCAACCTTCTTTTGTTCTTCAGAAGACTTACTATAAGTGGAAAGAGGGTCAGGTTAAGGGTAACTGAACAGGGCTTTCCTCAGACTGCCTTTGTACAGAGATCATGTCTCTGCACCCATATCACAAGAAATTTGCACTCTGAGCTGCAAGCTGGCTTCAGTTTTGCATAAGGAGAATTTCTTGGAATCCTAAAATGGCCTGGGTTGGAAGCGACCTCCAAAGGTCACCTAGTCAAACCTCCTCTGCAGTAAGCAGGGGCACCCTCAACTAGGTCAGGATGCCCAGAGCCCTGTCAACCCTCACCTTGGATATCTCTAGGGATGGGGCCTCAACCACCTTGCTGGGCAACCTGTTCCAGCATTCCACTACACTCGTGGTAAAGAACTTGTTCCTAACACCCAATCTAAATCTCCTCCTTTCCAGTTCGAAGCCATTGCCCCTCGTCCTGTCACTACAGGCTTTTGTAAACAGTCTCTTTCCATCTTTCTTGTAGGTCTCCTTTGGGTACTGAAAGGTCATTATTTGTTTTCCATGGAGCCTTCTCTTCTGGCTGAATAACTCCAAAATTTCTGCAGGGTTGTTGTCCACTTCAGGTTAATTTTTCAGAGGGTTTATTCTGGTTTTCTTAAGACCATATTTAGCTTTCATCATGTCTGTTGTGACAGTAATAGCTTATAATTTCTTTGTTTTGCTACAGCAAGTCTTGTCAAAATTAAGTACTTTACTAATAAGTAGCACTGAAGGATCTGGGATTGTTCAGTCTGGAGAAGAGAAGGCTGAGAATAGACATCATTGCTCTCTACAACTACTTGAAAGGACATAGTAGTGAGACAGGTGTTCATCTCCCTGGTATCAAGTAACAGAATGAGAGGAAATGGCCTCAAAAGTGTGCCAGGAGAGGTTTAGGTTGGATGTTAGGAAACAAATGTTTACTGAAAGGTTGGAGCAGACTGCCCAGAGAAGTCATGGAGTCACCATCCCTGGAAGTGTTCCAAAAATGTGTAGCTGTGAAACTTCAGGGCATGGTTTAGTGATCATGGTAGTGTGTTGGGTTGATCGGACTTCATGGTCTTAGAGGCCTTTTCCAACCATATGAGTCTGTGATGAGGAAGGCACTGACTGACATGGTTCCAGATGGGCTCACAGATTTTTAAATCAGCCTCTCCACTCAAAGCTCCATTCATTGCCTGCAATCTGTGAGTCATATGGTCTTGAGTGTTGTTATGGCTTTACATTTCTGTTGGGAGATACCCTAATTAACAGTAGGAATGAATGCTAAAGCCTCCTAACTAGATTCTCTGCTAGAGGTTTAGTCATCTCTTTTCCCTAGGGACATGTTCCTCCCTTTTTGTTCTGGCATGCTGCTTAATGTCTGAGCTTCTTAGTTACAAGTTTGTCTAGAACCATCTTTGCTCCTCGGATACTTTTTCTCCATTCCGTAACGATTTGAAACCTTGAGGATTTAGAAATGCTTCCTTTCATTCTTTTCACTTTCCTCTCCCTGTGTTACTTTAAATATCCCCTAAGGAAAGAGATTTTAAACTGGTTTAGGCATCTGTGAAGATCAGATCTTTCAGCCCATGGCAACCACTCTGATGTCTGTCAAATTGATGAGAAGGCTGAGCAATACATGCCCTCACAACTGCCCCCCTCCCCACACTGTCTCTGTCTTGACAAAACTGCCTTTCACATTTGCTTTGCTCTCTTGTCTGAGTTGAGGTGAGTTTTGTTTGTGCTAATTTCTTTGTTCTTTCCAAACCTGCAGATGTTCATATCTGAATTGCTTCCTTTTATCTTGGATATTGAGGAATCTTTTGGGTTTCTATGTGAACATCATGAAACTGGTTTCAAGGACCTTCCACAACAGAAGTCCAGCCCTCAGCTATTTTATCTGGAAGTTGTTTATTTAGAGCCGCTTGTGGTACCACTTATATTGAAAGTGAGGGGCTGGAGATGATAAATGTGGTTAAAGTACCATCCACCAAAGCCTTTGGGCAACTCTGGACTGGATGAGAAACGCAGCTACCTGGAATTGTGATTGCATCCTAACTGAGGAGTGTGCTGGTGCAAGGGCTTCCAGGTATGGTGTAGCTTCAGCAAAAGGGTACCCTGCTCACCGCTTCGTCTGAGAGCTGCAGAGTCCTTCACCACCTCATCTGCTCAAGCTCGGGGGGCTAGCATGGCAGTCTACCAAGGAAAGAATTTGTGGAAATGGATGTTGCACCTGGAAAAATGACACTTTTGTGGCCTGTTCTGGAAGTGCATTTAAGCAGCCTGACTGTAATGAGAGAGGAACTATCCGTACTGCAGCTGCTCCAGACGCAAGGTAAGCAAAGCACACACTAGCGTGCGTTGTGGAAGTGATTGCAGCAGTACCCCGATGCATTCCAACTGGCATGTGGTGAATGTGAGCCTTGACAGGGTTAGACTTCTGTATTAATGAATTTTCTGGGGAAAAAAGCTTACTGAAGTCTTAGTTGAGAGGTTGATTTTGTGTGCCAAACCAATCTTTTTAGAATCATAGAATGGTTTAGGTTGGAAGGGACCTCAAGGATCATCCAGATCCAACCCCCTGCCATAGGTAGGGACACCTCCCACTAGAGCAGGCTGCTCAAGGCCTCATCCAGCCTGGCCTTGAACACCTCCAGGGAGGAAGCATCCACAACCTCCCTGGGCAACCTGTGCCAGTGTCTTACCACCCTCACTGTAAAGAACTTCCTCCTAACATCCAGTCTAAATCTCCCCTCTGCCAGTTTAAACCCATTCCCCCTCGTCCTGACATTCCCAGACCTTGTCAATAGTCTCTCCCCAGCCTTCCTGTAGGCTCCCTTCAGATACTGCAAAGCCACTCTAAGGTCTCCTCGAAGCCTTCTCTTCTCCAGGCTGCAGAGCCCCAACTCTCTCAGCCTGTCCTCATAGCAGAGCTGCTGCAGCCCTCTGAGCATCTTCGTGGCTCTCCTCTGGACTGGCTCCAGCAGTTCCATGTCCTTCTTGTATTGGGGGCTGCAGAACTGCACACAGTACTCCAGGTGGGGTCTGAGGAGAGCAGAGTAAAGGGGGAGAATCCCCTCCCTTGCCCTGCTGGCCACACTGCTCTTGCTGCAGCCCAGCACAGGGTTGCTGTCTGGGCTGCATGTGCACACTGCAGGCTCATGTTGAGCTTTTCGTCAACCCAGACCCCCAGGTCCTTCTCCTCAGGGCTGCTCTCAGCCATTCACCACCCAGCCTGGATCTGTGCCTGGGATTGCACCGACCCAGGTGCAGGACCTTTTTGAATGAGTAAGGGAAAGGCTTGGGAACTTCAGGCAATTGTCTTGAGTTAAAGCTTTTGGGACTAATCAGTAAATGTGCAAAAGGAGTTTGAAGCTGCCTGACAATGCTTTCATGTACAGAATAACTTTGCCAAGGTACATCTTCATTCTGTCACTGACTCTAATGTACTTGTGCATGTGACTTGGTAGAGTTAGATAATGGTTGGTCTTGATGAACTTAAAGATCTTTTCCAACTGAAGTGATTCTAATATATATTGTAATGGTTTGAGGCTAATTAGAATATTTTAATGAAAGAAATTAGGTTATTGGCTGTGGAAAGAAAATACAGTGATGTCCAAATTACCTGTTCATTCTGCTGGGATATGTAAAAGCAAGGACACAAACATAGATAAGACAGTCTCTGCCTGGCTTTTGCCCTATTAACTCTTCTGCCTGAACCTGCTCATTTTTCAACTAAACATTCTGCTTCTAACACCCCTTGCTGACCTTTCCAGCTCACCTTGCACATAAGAGAGATTCTGAGATAAGGGTGGGGGTGGAAAGAAGGGGGAGGGTGGTTGGGAGCCCCTTCTGGGCATTGATTGCTGGGAGGGGTCTTGTATTTCTGTATTACTTTTAACGTGTATATAACTGTAATATATTGTGTGTATATATATGCTTGTAAATTGTGCTCAGCTGTGACTGTAAAGCTTCATTCTTTAACTTCCATCCAGCTGAGTGTAGTCTGGGTGAATCCTTGTGTGGGGGGCAGGTGATGCCCAGAACCACCACATACACACACACACATGTATCTCTCCAGCCGATTTCTTCCCAGCGGTTACTGTGTGGTTATTGTTGGTCAGCGTGCATGAGGTAAAAGACAGATGATGTGCTTGGTCTTGTGCATATCGTGTCAACAGGTATTGGAACCTAGGGGAAAAATGGTGGGACTGTATGAGATTCCAGAAGTGCCAACCAGACCTGGATTGGAATATTGCCAGCAATTTTTCTTAGGATAGCTTTTAGATATACAAATACAGAGTTTGAAGCTGCAGGGTTTAGTTGCATGCATTGTCCTGATTTAATTGGTTCATTCTGTTGAGTGCTGCTGTTTGTGATGAGAAATTAGCTTGAGTTTACAATGGAGACTGCAGGGAAAGCTTTGAGGTGGTGTTTTGTTTTATTTGGGAAACTTGTGTAAGTGGACTCAGAAGCAGTGGACTGTGTTACACAGCGTTGCCTGTTTGTGTGTGGCTGTGAAGTGTTCGTGGCTTACAGCCTCACAGTATCACCAAGGTTGGAAGAGACCTCATAGATCATCAAGTCCAACCCCTTACCACAGAGCTCAAGGCTAGACCATGGCACCAAGTGCCACGTCCAATCCTGCCTTGAACAGCTCCAGGGACGGCGACTCCACCACCTCCCTGGGCAGCCCATTCCAGTAGCCAATGACTCTCTCAGTGAAGAACTTTCTCCTCACCTCAAGCCTAAATTTCCCCTGGCGTAGCTTGAGGCTGTGTCCTCTTGTTCTGGTGCTGGCTGCCTGAGAGAAGAGAGCAACCTCCTCCTGGCCACAACCACCCCTCAGGTAGTTGTAGACAGCAATAAGGTCTGCCCTGAGCCTCCTCTTCTCCAGGCTAAACAATCCCAGCTCCCTCAGCCTCTCCTCGTAGGGCTGTGCTCGAGGCCTCTCACCAGCCTCGTTGCCCTTCTCTGGACACGCTCAAGCATCTCAATGTCCCTTCTAAACTGGGGGGCCCAGAACTGAACACAGTACTCAAGGTGTGGTCTAACCAGTGCAGAGTACAGGGGCAGAATGACCTCCCTGCTCCTGCTGGCCACACCATTCCTGATGCAGGCCAGGATGCCATTGGCTCTCTTGGCCACCTGGGCACACTGCTGGCTCATGTTCAGGCGGGTATGCATCTCACATCCTTCAGCTCCAGAATCAGCCAGCTTGTCAAATTATTGCAGCTTATGATCTGTGTTTGCTTGTTGTTTGCATGGATGCCGAGATATGAAGAAGGTGGCCACAGATGATGCAGACTTGCTTCTTCCCTCAAAATGTCCCACAGCTTGGATTTGCTATCTGTGACCCTCTCTGTGAGGTCACAGTCCTTTAGGAACACTGCTAGGCTTTGTTCCCTGTTAGCATTAGGTCATTCATCCAAATAAGAGCTTTCTTGTTGTGCATTTGCAGAGGAAAGCTTGAGCCTCCATTATCCCTTACTTATTGAGGCCCGAGCCAGATGTGGTACTGTTTGGTGGCCTGTGTACTCACCCTCTGTCATATTATCTCATTATGGGCTGACTCAGCTTGCTCTTTGTCCTCAGCAAATTGACTGGTATTGCATGCCTGTGTTCCCTGGTGCTCCCAGGTGTTCTGTGGATATTTATTTTTCAGATGACACAATGTGGTCATCCTGGAGCAGGTTTGTCAAAAGCAGCCATATGTGGTGACAGCAAAGAGCTCAGCTTCATCTGACAGTGATACAACAGCTAGAGGTTCAGCCTGCCATCTTCCAGCAAAAGGGATGTTGCAAGTAATTGTTCATCCTATACATTTCTCCCTCAGGACATGCCCCAAAGGGTTTTCATTGTGATCCCAGCAATCACTCATGCAACAGAAAGGCTCTGTAGCCTCACAAAGGTGATTAAAACAGGTCATGCAAACAGAAAACATGGTAATTCTCCTACATGGTTTACCACCTGAATGAGGTCCTATGTGTGTCTGTGCTTTGTGTGAATAACTATAACTAAAAATGTGGCCATCTTTAGGCACAAGGGTTTGTGGGGGTCTTTTTGAAGCTGGCATAGAGACAACATAATTCACTGCCTTTTGTTTCATAGCATGATAGAATTTTAACAGATTAGAATTACTCTTCAGGGGATGATGCTGGTTGGTTTTGCTGGGGTTTTGATTTCATAAGGTGCTTTTTGTTTGGTTTGGGTTTTAGTTGTTTATTTCTGGTGTGTTTGGTTTTCTTTTTTTCTTTTTACATCTATATAGATAAGATTTTTGTAGCATTTACTTTGCCTACACATATTAAATGGGTATACAGAGAAAACCTTCAGAAATTGTTTTACTGTTACAAGTTGGGAGCTGTGACTTGAGAGCTTTACACTGCAAACATATTCCTGTTCAGAATGGGACTACATATTTGGGAATGGAATCTTCTATTCATAAATAGAGGAATTGAGTGCACCCTCAGCAAGTTTGCAGATGACACCAAGCTGTGTGGCACAGCTGACTTGCTGGAGGGCAGGGATGCCATCCAGAGGGACCTGGACAGGCTGGAGAGGTGGGCCCAGGCCAACCTCATGACGTTTAACAAGGCCAAGTGTAAGGTCCTGCACCTGGGTCGGTGCAATCCCAGGCACAGATACAGGCTGGGTGGTGAATGGCTGAGAGCAGCCCTGAGGAGAAGGACCTGGGGGTCTGGGTTGACGAAAAGCTCAACATGAGCCTGCAGTGTGCACATGCAGCCCAGACAGCAACCCTGTGCTGGGCTGCATCAAGAGCAGTGTGGCCAGCAGGGCAAGGGAGGGGATTCTCCCCCTTTACTCTGCTCTCCTCAGACCCCACCTGGAGTACTGTGTGCAGTTCTGGAGCCCCCAACACAAGAAGGACATGGAACTGCTGGAGCGGGTCCAGAGGAGAGCCACGAAGATGCTCAGAGGGCTGCAGCAGCTCTGCTATGAGGACAGGCTGAGAGAGTTGGGGCTCTGCAGCCTGGAGAAGAGAAGGCTTCGAGGAGACCTTAGAGTGGCTTTCCAGTATCTGAAGGGAGCCTACAGGAAGGCTGGGGAGGGACTATTGACAAGGTCTAGTAATGTCAGGACGAGGGGGAATGGGTTTAAGCTGGAAGAGGGGAGATTTAGACTGGATGTTAGGAGGAAGTTCTTTACAGTGAGGGTGGTGAGACACTGGCACAGGTTGCCCAGGGAGGTTGTGGATGCTTCCTCCCTGGAGGCGTTTAAGGCCAGGCTGGATGAGGCCTTGAGCAGCCTGCTCTAGTGGGAGGTGTCCCTGCCTATGGCAGGGGGTTGGAGCTGGATGATCCTTGAGGTCCCTTCCAACCTAAACCATTCTATGATTCTATGAAATCCTATTCATTATATGAAACAGTAATACCCCTGAAAAGTTTAATCTGCCAAGTGACACTGAAGTACTCCTAGTAGTTTTAACTTGTGTTGTATTGTAAAATGGAATGAAAAACAATCCAAGCAGTTAGCCAATCTTTCTGTTATCAGAACTAGAGATAATAGTCTAAATATATGTCATCTTTACATTGAATTGTTTGTAATAATGAAGTCAGACTGATGTAACCTTAACTACTCCAAAGTACTAAAAGCCCCAACAGTGTTTTTCAGGTCTGAGGGTTAGAATAGAATAGAATCAACCAGGTTGGAAGAGACCTCCAAGATCATCCAGTCCAACCTAGCACCCAGCCCTAGCCACTCAACCAGACCATGGCACTAAGTGCCTCATCCAGGCTTTTCCTGAACACCTCCAGGGACGGTGACTCCACCACCTCCCTGGGCAGCCCATTCCAATGCCAATCACTCTCTCTGTGAAGAACTTCCTCCTAACATCCAGCCTATACCTCCCCTGGCACAACTTGAGACTGTGTCCCCTTGTTCTGTTGCTGGTTGCCTGGCAGAAGAGACCAACCCCCACCTGGCTACAACCTCCCCTCAGGTAGTTGTAGACAGCAATGAGGTCACCCCTGAGCCTCCTTTTCTCCAGGCCAAACACCCTCCACTCCCTCAGCCTCTTCTCGTAGGGCTGTGCTCCAGCTTCATCACCCTATCCTGAGCACTGCTGAATGGGTGCAGTATATATTGCTCCAGCAACTACTACCAGGATATTATGGGCTACCCAGGGAGATTGTGAGGTATCCTTGTCTGGAAACATCCAAACCCTGCCTGGACACGTTCCTATGTGACCTACACTAGGCAATCCTGCTCTGGTAGTTGGGGGCTAGGTGATCTTTTAAGATCCCTTCCAACCACTAACATTTTGTGTTTCACCAGAGTCTCTGGGGACACACTCCCTGTGGGCACCTTGGAACAGCTTTTCTCAGAGCTTCAAGCTCTCTCTGCCCATCAGGTGTGCATGTCCAGCAAGGCAAAATCACTTTCTGGACCACTTGAATGGGATGAAAAAGGCCCAGCTCAGTAGCTGTTGTATCTGGGCAGGTTTTAAGCTAGTAGAAGCAGCAGTAAGTCCTCCAGGAGGTCGTTTTGCTAGCAGGAGACAGCGCATAACACACATACAACTGCTATTTCAGACTACTCCTTCCTGCCTTGCTTCACTTTGACTGTTTAAAAGTGCTAAACCCCAAAGTGCTGGGGCAGTTACCAACTGGGCAAGAAGCACTACAGCTTTACCCAAGGATACTGGATGCTCTTGTCCTTGAATACAATCCTCTCCTTTGGCATCTCCTTTAGACTGATGGTTTCATTGAATCACTGGGGTAGTTCAGGACAGCTTTCTTCTCTGGTGTGCTTGCTGGAAAGCCTCTGAGTGGTCATTCTGCCATGAAGATTTCATGCCAGCCCCTTCCAAGGATTTCTTCAGATGCATGTCTGGAAACAAGCTGAGTATAAGACTCTTTGCTTCACTTTGCCCGTCTTTATGTCACGGGAGTCTGAAGACACAGTTGCTGCCAAAAGTGTTCTCTGCTTCATCTGAGTTTGCTTCAGCAGTTATTTTCTTCCAATTATTTGCTGTGCCCAACTTCTACACATTTTGTTCTGTAGAAAGTTCTAATGATGAGTTTTGTTTGCTCTGTAAGTTAGAAAAGAGGGGGCAGATGATGCAGGAGTTTCCTAAATGTTGCTTCATATGGGTCCATCATCTGGTCCAAAGCCTGCCCTGACAGGGAGGGACTAAAAGTTGCATCTCTAATGGATATCTTTAATCATTGATGGATCTTCTTGCACTGACCAGGCTTTTAATACCAAAACTAAATTGATCAGAAAACATAATTTCCTTTTCAGTTAAGCATGTACAGCTGTTGCAAACACTGCTGTGTGCTGCTACCATAAGCCACCACATTTTTCTTCTACAGTTTGAACGGGAAATAATTGTGGTTTTTCAGATCCCACTTTGAAGCAGCAGTTGTTTATAGCTGGCTGACTTTAATAACTGTAATTGTATGTGCAGTCTTGCTCCAGCTGTGCACTGGGCACCATGAGTCACTCTCCAAAAACATCCCTTAAGTTCAAACCTCTCTTAAAAGTGATGGTTCTGAAATATTCCTGAATATCCTCTGCCCCATTATTGGGAAGTCCCCTTCTGGTCAGGCAGCTTTGTTGTGGCTGTTTCAGATGGTTCTCCTGGGTTTGCATAGGCATATCCTTCATTGCACAGTCCCAAGCTGGAGCCAGAAACCGAGGAGCAAGCTGTCTCTGGGGAGCCACAGCTCGGCCAGTGGTGGGCACATGCAGTGATCTCAGCACAGTAAAGAATGTGCATGCTGCATTTGGGCCACTGCGTGAATTGCCAGCATCACCCTGGAGCTTCTCCTGAAGGCATGTGCAGGCCTGGGGAGCCTACCCACCTCTGCTGATATCCTGCTTTGTGCAGAGCTGAGCAGCTTTTGCCTCAGCCAGCATTATTCTGAGTTTGCTGATGGCACCAAACCGGGAGGCTTGGATGACACAGCTGGAGGTTGTGTGGCCATCCAGCAAGACTTGGACAGACTGGAGGGCTGGGCACAGAGGAACCAAATGAGGTCCAACAAGGACAAGTGTGGAGTCCTGCTTCTGGGGAGCAGTAATAAACTGCACCAGTACAGGTTGGGAGGTGATCTGCTGGAGAGCAGCCCTGTGGAGAGGGACCTGGGGGTCCTGGTGGATAACAAGTTAACCAGGGGACAAAAATGTGCCCTTGTGGCCAACAGGACCACTGGAATCCTGGGGTGCATTAAGAAGAGTGTGTCCAGCACATCAAGGGAGGTTCTCCTCCCCCTCTGCTCTGCCCTGGTAAGATCCCATCTTGAGTACTGCATTCAGTTTTGGGCTCCCCAGTTTAAGAGGAACAGGGATCTGCTGGAGAGGGTCTGAGGGAGGGCTACAAGGATGATTAGGAGACTGCAGGGCATGGCTTATGAAGAGCAGCTGAAGGACCTGGGGCTCTTTAGTCTGGAGAAGAGGAGAGTGAGTGGGGATTTAATAAATGTTTATAAATGTCTGAGGGCTGGAGGTCAGGAGTGGGGGGGACAGGCTCTGCTCACTTGCTCCCTGGGATAGGACAAGGAGCAGTGGGNAAAATGTGCCCTTGTGGCCAACAGGACCACTGGAATCCTGGGGTGCATTAAGAAGAGTGTGTCCAGCACATCAAGGGAGGTTCTCCTCCCCCTCTGCTCTGCCCTGGTAAGATCCCATCTTGAGTACTGCATTCAGTTTTGGGCTCCCCAGTTTAAGAGGAACAGGGATCTGCTGGAGAGGGTCTGAGGGAGGGCTACAAGGATGATTAGGAGACTGCAGGGCATGGCTTATGAAGAGCAGCTGAAGGACCTGGGGCTCTTTAGTCTGGAGAAGAGGAGAGTGAGTGGGGATTTAATAAATGTTTATAAATGTCTGAGGGCTGGAGGTCAGGAGTGGGGGGGACAGGCTCTGCTCACTTGCTCCCTGGGATAGGACAAGGAGCAGTGGGTGTTAAGTTGCAGCACAGGAGGTTCCAGCTCAACACAAGGGGGAACTTCTTTACTGTAAGGGTCCTGGAGCCTGTCAGAGAGGTTGTGGAGTCTCCTCCTCTGGAGACTCTCAAGGCCTGTCTGGATGCATTCCTCTGTGAGCTGAGCTAGATTGTATAGTCCTGCTGTGGCAGGGGGGTTGGACTCGATGATGTCTTTGAGTCCCTTCCAGCCCCTGACATCCTGTGCTCCTTGTCGACTAATTTGCTAAGAAATCCAGGAAGTTGTCCACTTTGTCAGAAGAAGCTGTAGTTTAAATATTCTTGTATTACATTGTTATAAATCACACCAGGCTTTGTAAATCCCTTTCCATGACCATAACACTCTGCCCAGGGAGGTGGTGGAGTCACCGTCCCTGGGGGTGTTCAAGAAAAGGCTGGGTGAGGCACTTAGTGCCATGGTCTGGTTGACTGGCTAGGGCTGGGTGCTAGGTTGGACTGGATGATCTTGGAGGTCTCTTCCAACCTGGCTGATTCTATTCTATAACACAAAACAGTTTATTGAACAGCTCATTATTGCCCAGTGTGGCTGTAAAAGTAAAGAAACTGAGGCAGAAAAGCAGAATCCACTTTGTGTTGCCAAGTGACCAGTAATGAGGATGGGGAAAAGGGATTTATTCAATTCCAGCTGTGTTCCCAGCAGCTATTATTACACAGTAAATAAAGTTTAAATACTTAAATATTTTAAAAGTTTCTTGAAAATAATTATAACAAATGCCTTCTTATTTCATACATTTCCTGCCCACATAGCATATTTACATATTAGCTGTAGTTGGAAGGTATTGTTAGAGATCCGTGTTCAGGCACCTGAGTCATAGCACCTTTTAACGTGCCACCAGAAATAGGCACACTTGAGACTGCTTGTGACATGATGCCTCAGCCTGTACATCGAAGGCTTTCTCTCCTAATCATAGCTAGGGCAGATCTGAAAGTGAAACTTCTTTTTGACAACGAAATCTCCTTTGCCTGTCTCCTGGCAGATATTTGCACAGGCTGGGGAGCTGAACCTGGTCCTCGGTCTGTTGCTGGCCTCATCAAATGGGATGAAGACCACCTTCAAATGAAAACACCCACGAGACACAGTCTAACTGAAATGTGGTGGGATGTAGGAGATCTGTTGCTACGGTGCCAGTGTGACTGTCCACCATGCCTGTCTGTCAGTAGTGCTGGATGGAGGCCAGCTGCTGGTGCTTTGGGAGATGCTCAGCTGTGAAGCAGTAGCTTTCTGCAGACCAGCTGGCCAAAGGTACAAGTTGGGCACTTGCATCTGATTTTGTTATGTGCTGAGGCATAGAGAAGGAAGAGAAAGAGCTTCTTTGAAGGTATCTCAGGCAGCTGGGTCTGAAAATGATCTCTGTAGTGCTACTCTTGCCTGTAATAATGTCTAACTGAATTTGCAAGTGCAGGACTTTATCCAAGAAATGTCAAATCTCCCTTGCCTAATCTGGGAATGTGGCCCAGGTTCTATGTGGGTTACCTGATGCTTTGGCAGATCTTTGACTGTAGGTGTGAATTGTGCCTACTCAGCAAGACCCTGATCATGCAGGACCAGACTTGTGTGAATCCACCATCCTGCTCTGACATAGCATGTGGAGCAAGGCTTTCCAAAGCTGTTATGATATCCCCTGTGGAGGCAGGGGATGTGTGCTATAGAATCATAGAATCATAGAATGGTTTAGGTTGGAAGGGACCTCAAGGATCATCCAGCTCCAACCCCCTGCCATAGGCAGGGACACCTCCCACTAGAGCAGCTTGCTCAAGGCCTCATCCAGCCTGGCTTTAAACGCCTCCAGGGAGGAAGCATCCACAACCTCCCTGGGCAACCTGTGCCAGTGTCTCACCACCCTCACTGTAAAGAACTTCCTCCTAACATCCAGTCTAAATCTCCCCTCTTCCAGCTTAAACCCATTCCCCCTCGTCCTGACATTACCAGACCTTGTCAATAGTCCCTCCCCAGCCTTCCTGTAGGCTCCCTTCAGATACTGGAAAGCCACTCTAAGGTCTCCTCGAAGCCTTCTCTTCTCCAGGCTGCAGAGCCCCAACTCTCTCAGCCTGTCCTCATAGCAGAGCTGCTGCAGCCCTCTGATCATCTTCGTGGCTCTCCTCTGGACCCGCTCCAGCAGTTCCATGTCCTTCTTGTGTTGGGGGCTCCAGAACTGCACACAGTACTCCAGGTGGGGTCTGAGGAGAGCAGAGTAAAGGGGGAGAATCCCCTCCCTTGCCCTGCTGCCCACACTGCTCTTGCTGCAGCCCAGCACAGGGTTGCTGTCTGGGCTGCATGTGCACACTGCAGGCTCATGTTGAGCTTTTCGTCAACCCAGACCCCCAGGTCCTTCTCCTCAGGGCTGCTCTCAGCCATTCCCCACCCAGCCTGTATCTGTGCCTGGGATTGAGCCTACCCAGGTGCAGGACCTTACACTTGGCCTTGTTAAACGTCATGAGGTTGGCCTGGGCCCACCTCTCCAGCCTGTCCAAGTCCCTCTGGATGGCATCCCTGCCCTCCAGCAAGTCAGCTGTGCCACACAGCTTGGTGTCATCTGCAAACTTGCTGAGGGTGCACTCAATTCCTCTGTCCATATCACTGACAAAGATGTTACAGAGCACTGGTCCCAGCACTGACCCCTGAGGAACACCACTTGGCACCGGTTGCCAGGTGGACATTGTGCCATATAGTGGATGTGTGTCTTGGATTTGCAGTTTTCCAGTAAGCCTGAATGGATTACTATGGACACACAAGTTGTGGGAAAACATAGACAATAGTTGTCCATCTGGATAGAAGCTCTGAGTGAAGAAGAGGGGTATTTTTTTCTTAGAGGTTACTGAGTATGTTTGTTCCATAATTGCACCATGCATCTGCTCTGCTTAAGAAGTCATTCTGCAGCTCACTAGATCTGATCTAGTTGTTGGAACTGAAAAGAGATGCTTGTTTGTGGACTATGAAGAGATCAGTAGCAGTCCTGGAAGGTAGTTGAATTCAGACTCCGTCTTTTGACAAACATATGATGCAGAGCAGGATGTGGTTTCTCAAGCAGAATAGCCACTCTTGTGGGAGGGAAGAGGGAATCTTACTTTTGGTTATTAAACATGGAATCACTCATCTGCTTATGCAGCTCTTAAAAGGCAAGGAGAGCATGGTCATTCTGTGCAGTCCTTTGTGGAATTACCATAATAGCTCAAGTTGTCCTTCAAACAAGTGGCACAGCTTGTCTCCTGGAAGGATTAGGTACTGTGTGTTGTGGAGGCAGGGAATTACTGTGGCTGAGTCAGGAATATATACAAAAATGGAGTTATTTTATTTTCCTGAAACCCACCCCCAAAACTTGATACAGAAATTAATTGAGTTCTAATTAGCAGATTCAGTTAGGTTGAGAAGATCTACAAGGACACCAT
>WAAF01020199.1:70656-96317 GCA_013400475.1 Tricholaema leucomelas
TTGGAAGGGACCTCAAGGACCATCCAGCTCCAACCCCCTGCCATAGGCAGGGACACCTCCCACTAGAGCAGGTTGCTCAAGGCCTCATCCAGCCTGGCCTTAAACGCCTCCAGGGAGGAAGCATCCACAACCTCCCTGGGCAACCTGTGCCAGTGTCTCACCACCCACACTGTAAAGAACTTCCTCCTAACATCCAGTCTAAATCTCCCCTCTTCCAGCTTCAACCCATTCCCCCTCGTCCTGGCATTCCCAGACCTTGTCAGTAGTCCCTCCCCAGCCTTCCTGTAGGCTCCCTTCAGATACTGATACTGATGAATGATATCACAAAATTCTGTCCAGCAAAAACTGCCAATATTTAAAAATATTTACCAAATCCGTCTCCCATTTAAAGAGTCTTGTCAAAGTTGCCTACTCCAAACAAAAAGATCCTGCTGTTGTCTGTCATATGCTTTCTCTGCTCAGGTTTCTGTGAAAGCATGTGTTTCACAAGGCATATCAAAGTTGTCTCGCGGTCAAAAACATGCAAACAACGAGCATGTAATTTTCTTGAAACCCCCAGGGCTGAGTTGCTCAAAGGCCATGTGGGAGACCAGAAAGACATGAGCTTATACCAATATGATACAAGGAAGGTCAATCTGTTTATCGAAGCTAAGTGTGATACTTCTACAGTGGATTGAGTACATCCGTACGTAATTCTGATAGGCTTCGTTAGCCACCACAATTTCGCTTATTCCCAGGGCTGCCTGCCCCCCTTCAAGGCCCCCTCACACAGCTCAGCACTACAAGATAGCAGCTAAATTTTCTCAGCTTCTACCCAAGGCTGCTTCCCTGCAGCTGTGCCTCTTATCAGAGTGATCCCAGTCTCACCCTGCCTGTTCTCACTTCTCAGACTGTTCAGTTCTGCTCAAACCCTGTCACCCCTGTACATTGGCTAGCCATGTCACCTTAAACGTGGAGATAGTTTTCAGAGGTATAAAAAGAAAGAAGTGTTTTGCAGACACTCTAAGCCTGAGGCTAGCAGAGATGTGAACAGTGCCTCTGGATCTTCAGTTGCTCATCAGGAAGTCACCCAAATGTGCATTCTATGCTGTGTGAAGGGTCTGGGCTCAGCTGATGAAAAATATAACACACTGAGTTCATGGTTCTGGGATGCCCAGGGAGGTGGTGGAGTCACCGTCCCTGGGGGTGTTCAGGAAAAGACTGGATGAGGCACTTAGTGCCATGGTTTAGTTGACTGGCTAGGGCTGGGTGCTAGGTTGGACTGGATGATCTTGGAGGTCTCTTCCAGCCTGGTTGATTCTATTCTATTCTACTCTACACAAACCCAATTTGTGCTCCTGGGAAGAGTTCACTGCAGCAGTTGGTGTGAAGTTATTCTCATGACCTGTCTCCACATTGAGCTTATTCTCCTTAATGCAGCAGGGAAGGAGAACTAGCTCTCTTCCTCCTCACCGTAGTTCCCTGCCTGAGTGTTTAGGGTGAATCATTAACCAGGCACTTGAAACTGGCAAAGCAAAAATGTTTATCAAGTGCATTTTGCAGACTCCATGAAGCATTGGTCTTTTGCAGGAGGAATGGCTTCCCTCTCCCACAGGAATGAAAGTCTGCTTGAATCCCTGTGCTTGCCTCTGTGCTTTAAGCAGATCTTGCACTCCTAGTGCATTTATGTATTGCAGTGTATACATTGCAGTTCTAGCATTGCTCCTGTTTTGTGCACAAGGAAAAGGAAGGGTGGATGTGTCCTGAGGAAAGGAGTTAAGAGTTATGCTAACCGTTCCTTTAATTCCTCCTTTGTAGCCACTCGAGTTATTTGTAATGGTGTTCCTTTACCTAGCAGCAGTTAACAAATTGAAACCATTCTCTAGGGTGGTGCTGACATGCCACTTCTCTGTTTGGAGAATGATTTCAGAGGTCCCACAGGGAAGGACTGCATAGTCTGCTGCAGATCACAGGGGAGATAGACTTCTGTGAAAGATGGAGTGGTTTTGTTTGATGGCTGCTTCATATATTTCCTCCATAGATCTTTCTGCCTGTCTTGAAACCATTGCCTTGCTGTGCTGGGCTGTAAATCCCTGGGGCTATGGTGAAGGAAATCACATGGTGTGGATAAACTCTGCTTAATACACTTATTCAGATGGAGGTTGATTGGCTTTGTCCTTTCCCCATGAGCCAAGACCGAAGAATTACTGAAATGCTGCAACATTATCAAGCGGGTGAGTGCCTTCGTTGTAAATCCCTAAATCCTGTGAACCCCTCTTTGTAAGAGATGAATGGAAGCCCTGCAAGCCCACTTTCTCATGAACCATCACTCCCATTCGTGCCACAGAGAGAGTGCAAGTACTGATTTCTCCCTTTTAAATATAAGAGCATTTATTTCCCAGTCCTCAAACCAAACTGTTTTTCCATTATCTAAAGAGAGCTGTCTGGATGATTAACAAATGCAGTTACAAAACATCAGTTTGTAACTTGTCTGTGCTTTTAAAATGAATGACAGCCTTGATTTTTACAGCAACATCAGTGAGGCAGCACCTGAATGCAAGTGTTTGGGTTTGTGGAGCTGCAGAATGAGTGCTGTGCTAGTTTGAAGCTGGCTAGAATGTTTTGGTGAGAAGAATTAGATTACAGGCTGTGAAAAGGAAACAATGGTGATATCTACTTCATTCATAGGCTTGCTGAGATGTATAAGAACAAGAACACAAATATAGATAACAGAGTAGCTCTCTGTCTTTCTGGGCTCTGGGCTGAACTTCTCTCTCTAACCTGCCATCTGTGTGACTAATCTATCTGCTTCCTAACCCCCCTGGCTGACCCTCCAAACTACCTTGAGCATAAGGCAAAGTCTTGGCTAAGGTAGAGAGGTGAGAGGAAGGTGGAAGGGTGGTGAGGAGCCCCTCCTGGGGGCTCAGGTTTCTGGGAGGGCTGTTGTGTTTCTGTATTCCCTTTTACCCTGTCCATTTCTGTCTATAACTGTGTATACTGTAACTATCTGCCTGTATATTCTGCTAAGCTGTAAATATAAAGCTTCATTCAATTTCCAGAGCTGCTGCTGGGTGATTTTCCAAAGTGTGTGTGTGGGGGGGGCAGGTAACACCCAAACCATCACAGGTGCCTATATATTTCTTCAGAAATTCTCACTGTATTATTGCTCATTTAAAGCATTCTACTGAGGCAATGCATTCTAGCCTTCATTGTTTGGAGTTAGAATCATAGAATCATAGAATGGCTTAAGTTGGAAGGGACCTCAAGGATCATCCAGCTCCAACCCCCTGCCATAGGCAGGGACACCTCCCACTAGAGCAGCTTGCTCAAGGCCTCATCCAGCCTGACCTTAAACGCCTCCAGGGAGGAAGCATCCACAGCCTCCCTGGGCAACCTGTTCCAGTGTCTCACCACCCTCACCGTAAAGAACTTCCTCCTAATATCCAGTCTGAATCTCCCCTGATTGTCAGCAAGGAGATTGTCTGTCTGATGTGAATTCTTCCAGTTGTGCCCCTGTGTGTCATAATTGTCTTGATTTGGTGGCAGTTCATTATATGCATCATCCCCATCCCTTTGCCTGCTCAGTGGTTATGGTGCTGAGGTTGAACCCAGGCTGGTTAGCAGATGGGGCTGTGGTATATCAGACTTGTGCTTGGGTTGTCACAGGGACCCAGCCAGCCAAGGAGCACTAGTATCTGGCTGATGGGGCAGAGGCACTGGTTGTTCTCCAGCCACTGGTGGATAGTGCTGCCCTTGTTGGGCCTCTGAGTCTGGGTAGTTGGTAGTCAGCGTTTCCTCAACTCCTGTCAGCTACAAAATTGTCACAAAAGTTTGGACTTGATTCACATTGATTGGAAAAATATGGAGATGTTAAATACAAATGCTGGTCTCTCTAGGCCACCCTTGACTCCATGTGTTCATCATCCAGCCGTGGATGCCTTGCAGGCATAATCAGATAAGGTAATGGATGAAAACAAGCTGCCCCTGACTGGCAGGAAGCTTACCTCGAAGCTCCTCTTCCACCTCTGTGAGTCCCAGTCTTCATCCCCAGCCAGTCCTATTCCCCATCCTTTTCCATTTCCCTCCCCTTTTTTTTCTGTCCCTGCTATCTCCCAAAGGCAGGGCCTTTTTTGAAGCAAATCTCTGTGTCTTTTGTTCTCTTCAGTTTCTTTTTTTTAGGCAGGGCTCTAGACTGCCTCTGTTCCTTACTCCCAAGCTTCATGGTTTTCAGCTGTGTATCTTGTTGCTGTAGGTCTACATCCATTCTCCTTCAGAGCTCAAGGCAATCTGTATTCCTGGGGCTCTGAAGGAGATAAGGGACCTCCTGCCCACAGCAGAAATAACAGGCAACTACAATTTCCAAAAGCTTTTACTGAGCCCTTAGCTGTAGTTTTCCCTTGTTCTGTAATCTGGCCCGATTTTAATAGGGATATACACTTCACTACCACAAAGGCCACTTGTCTGAAAGCTGCAAAATTCCCCTTCTGAAACTAGAAATCCTCATGTAAAAAGGTGGTCTGGATTTATTTAGTATATGCCAAGAAGTATATCTTTCCTTTAATTATATTCCTGGAAATGGCTGAACTATTTTGGCTGAAGCAAGAGCCAAACTGTTTGGAGTCAAATTCTCAGTGCTAAAATTTGGCAAACGAGTCACATGCCATTTTCTGTCGTGGACAGGCTGAGCAGCATGGCAGTGGGGAGGAGAAGTGACACTGCCGATTGGCAAGCCGACTTCAACTGACAAGTGTTGCTTTAAGAACCTGCCAGCTTGAAGCCAGTGGGAAACATCCCTGTGCTTGTGGGCCCAATGTGCCGTGTGGTTTGTATCTTCCATCTTAAATAGTGAAGATGGCAGCCTAGAAGCATCAGTGCTGCTCCCAGCTGTCTTGAACTGCTTGAATCTGCCCTTCAAGCCACCAGGCTCCCTCTTCCCTTTCTTTATCACTCCTGGGCTTAAAGGTGGGTCTGGTCTGTATGTGGAGTTTATAGAAATGTATTGAAGTTTGGCCTGAGGTCTATTGTGTTGCTACCTTGGTACTCATTTTCCAGTTTGGAAGTCCCTCTGCAGAACCTCTCTGTGTCAAAAGTGTTCATAGATGTTTCACCACCTTGTTATATCTTTTGGGTTGAGGTCTTGCAGGGCTGTGATGTAAATGAGGACAAGGCTCCTCCTCTTTTCTCTCCTATATCCCCTGGCTACTTCCTCTGTTTTTAGGTCCTGAGGCACAATGACATAAAGCTTCTGTTCTCCTTCCTGACTGTATATAATGCTTGGGTACATAAATGGACTGTGAAATGCTTTGGCACTTACCAAGTTTGCTTCGTCACACAACAAAACAGTTTTATTTTGGGAGTAGAGATGAAACTTCTGTCTCTAGAATTTCTTGGTAATTTAAAATTAAAATGAATAAGCAAATGACTGAACAAGAAAAAAAACTATTATACTCTTTAAAAACAGTGTGCCTACTTGGCCTTCTGAGGAGTGACTGAGGGAGCTGGGGCTGTTTAGTTTGAGGAAGAGGAGGCTGAGGGGAGACCTCATTGCTGTCTACAACTACAGGAAGGAAAGTTGTGAGGAGGCTGCTGCTGGTCTTTTCTCACAGGTAACTGGAGACACACCAAGGGGGAATGGCCTCAAGCTGAGACTGAGGAGGTTTAGATTGGACCTTAGGAAAAAGTTTCTCATGGAGAGAGTGGTCAGAGACTGGAATGAGCTGCCCAGGGAGGTGGTGGAGTCACCCAGCCTGGATGTGTTTAAGGGTCGTTTGGATGTGGTGCTTAGGGATATGGTTTAAGGTCAATCTTCACAGTATCATCACAGTCTCACAGTATCATCAGGGTTGGAAGAGACCTCACAGATCATCAAGTCCAACCTTTTACCACAGAGCTCAAGGCTAGACCATGGCACCAAGTGCCACGTCCAATCTTGCCTTGCACAGCTCCAGGGACGGCGACTCCACCACCTCTTGTAGGGTTATAGGTTGGACTTGATGATCCTCAGGGGTTTTGCCAACCTGGATGTTTCTGTGACCTCAGCACTCCAAGCTAGATTATTGTGCTCTTTCCAAGTTTGTGCTGTGCAAGTCCTTTCTATATCTTCACTTGCTACTCAGCAGTTTGCTCTAATGATACTGATACCAGAGTATGGGCCCAGTACTTTTATGAACTTTAGAGCTGCAAATATCTCTTTTTATGGATGCAGTGTTTGCATGCTGTGGCTTTGGGCACAGGATACATCAGTGTTAGTGTGAGGCTAATAATAGCCTCTAAAGACAAGTTCAGAAGTTACTTTTTCCCTAGGGAACAGGGCATGTCTTTATTTCCTACCTTTAGATGTGCAATTCTCTTGTGAGCTTGACTGCATAGCAAATACAGTCTAAGAGCCATGTTCCACAGGATCACAGGATATTAGGGGTTGGAAGGGACCCAAGGAGATCGTTAAGTCCAACCCCCCCTGCCACAGCAGGACCACACAATCTAGCCTAGATCAAAGAAAAATGTATTCAGACAGGCCTTTAAAGTCTCCAGGGAAGGAGACTCCACAACCTCTCTTGGGAGCCTGTGCCAGTGCTCTGGGACCCTTGCAGTAAAGAAGTTCCCCCTTGTGTTGAGGTGGAACCTCCTGTGCTGCAGCTTCCATCCATTGCTCCCTGTCCTATCCCAGGGAGCAAGTGAGCAGAGCCTGTCCCCCCACTCCTGACCCCCAGCCCTCAGACATTTATAAACATTTATCAAATCCCCTCTAAGTCTTCTCTTCTCCAGACTAAACAGCCCCAGGTCCCTCAGCCTCTCCTCATAAGCCATGCCCACCAGTCCCCTAATCATCCTCGTAGCCCTCCCTTGGACCCTCTCCAGCAGATCCCTGTTCCTCTTAAACTGGGGAGCCCAAAACTGAATGCAGTACTCAAGGTCTCACTGGGGCAGAGTAGAGGGAGAAGAATACCTCCCTTGATGTGCTGGGCACACTCTTAATGCACCCCAGGATTCCAGTGGTCCTGTTGGCCACAAGGGTGCATTGCTGTCCATGGCTAACTTGTTATCCACCAGGACCTCCAGGTCCCTCTCCACAGGGCTGCTCTCCAGCAGATCACCTCCCAGCCTGTACTGGTGCAGTTTGTTACTGCTCTCCAGATGCAGGACTCTGCACTTGTCCTTGTTGGACCTCATTTGATTCCTTGCCTTTTTTTTTTTCCTTATTCCTCCTTTCCCTTCTGAGTTGTTTTCTGCCTGTTTCCTCCAGGGCTCATGATTTCATGGCACATTATTTCCTGTAGCTGAAGCAAGGTGTTGGGCAAGAAGCAACTGCTCTGCTAGGTAGCCTAAGCTGACCCTGACACTGCTTTGGTAGGAGAAAGAAGCTGTTTCAGAAGAGCACAGCTGTCCCGAGTGTGCCTCTGGGCTTCATGCGCACAAGGACTGCTCAGAGGAGCTCCTTGACCCTGTGCCATCTCTGTGACCTCTGCCACTCTGATTGATAACAGTGAGCACAGTTTGTGTTGGGGCTTTGTTTCCCACTCTATTGAGAGAAACGAACAGCAGAATGACTAAGTGCCTTTTCAAAGGCCACATAATGAATCAGTGAATGAGCAACAACCCCCAGCAGCTCCAGGCCCCCTTCTCTCTACAAAACAATGCCTCTTTCCTTGTATCAAGATGTGCATGTAGTGTATGCTGCATACATAACTATGTGTATTGGAATAAATTTGGGTATTAATATTGTAGTGATACCACTATCCTCTAGGCTCTCTGAATAGCAGCACCATAATAATGTGAATTATTCCTTTTATGCAAGCCCCTGGCCAGTGAAATGGCTTGTCAAAGCAAAACAAAATTGCTTCATAAAAGTTTGACAGCTACATTCATTGTATGTGTCAGTCAAAGGATCCTAAAGGCTTTATTGTCACCCTTACAATATCTGAACAATTGAATATGCTGCAAAGTTATTTTCTTGCTACTCCTTTCACTTAAAAGGTGAACACTTCTGTCAAACACTCTGAGAAAACTGCATGAACAGCAAAGAAATCTTAGCTTTTCTTGGGTGTCTGTGGGCTACAGGTCTTCCAGGCTTACCTGCTGAGCTGTGCCTAACATATTACAGCACTTGGAGTAGATAGATCTGGTCAGAAACACGGGACACACAAACTTAGTTCCTGCACAACACCCAGAGCAGGCTGAGACCGTGAAGATGGCACAGTGAGGTAAAAGTTAGACTAATTAGGGGTCAGTGCTGGGACCAGTGCTCATTAACATCTTTGTCAGTGATATGGACAAAGGAATTGAGTGCACCCTCAGCAAGTTTGCAGATGACACCAAGCTGTGGGGCACAGTTGACTTGCTGGAGGACAGGGATGCCATCCAGAGGGACCTGGACAGGCTGGAGAGGTGGGCCCAGGCCAACCTCAGGACATTTAACAAGGCCAAGTGTAAGGTCCTGCACCTGGGTCGGCGCAATCCCAGGCACAGATCCAGGCTGGGTGGTGAATGGCTGAGAGCAGCCCTGAGGAGAAGGACCTGGGGGTCTGGGTGGATGAAAAAGCTCAACATGAGCCTGCAGTGTGCACATGCAGCCCAGACAGCAACCCTGTGCTGGGCTGCAGCAAGAGCAGTGTGGCCAGCAGGGCAAGGGAGGGGATTCTCCCCCTTTACTCTGCTCTCCTCAGACCCCACCTGGAGTACTGTGTGCAGTTCTGGAGCCCCCAGCACAAGAAGGACATGGAACTGCTGGAGCCAGTCCAGAGGAGAGCCACGAAGATGCTCAGAGGGCTGCAGCAGCTCTGCTATGAGGACAGGCTGAGAGAGTTGGGGCTCTGCAGCCTGGAGAAGAGAAGGCTTCGAGGAGACCTTAGAGTGGCTTTCCAGTATCTGAAGGGAGCCTACAGGAAGGCTGGGGAGGGACTATTGACAAGGTCTGGTAATGTTAGGACGAGGGGGAATGGGTTTAAGCTGGCAGAGGGGAGATTTAGACTGGATGTTAGGAGGAAGTTCTTTACAGTGAGGGTGGTGAGACACTGGCACAGGTTGCCCAGGGAGGTTGTGGATGCTTCCTCCCTGGAGGTGTTTAAGGCCAGGCTGGATGAGGCCTTGAGCAAGCTGCTCTAGTGGGAGGTGTCCCTGCCTATGGCAGGGGGTTGGATCTGGATGATCCTTGAGGTCCCTTCCAACCTAAACCATTCTATGATTCTAAAGAAAAGGGATTTTAACCACTTAATCAGCTTTTGGTCTGCTTTTGCCGGATGCCAGCTGTTCAGGCTCCTCTGCCCCAGGTCTCCACCAGGGTTGAGAGTGGCCCTTTAAATTGCCCCAGTTATTTTCTGAAAGCACAGAACCATAGGACTGGGCCAGGCCAGAAGGGATCTCTAGAGGCCATCCAGGCCAGGCCCCCTGCAGTCAGCAGGGACACCCTCATTATAGTGCCCAGGTCACCCAGGGCCCGGTCAAGCCTCATGTCTCCAGGGAAGGGGCCTCAACCACCTCCCTGCGCAACCCTGTGGTCCACAATCCTCATAGTGAAGAACTTGTTCCTCAGAAACGTGGGGTTTGATAAGATCCTGCTGACTAGCTTGAGAACTGGGGGAGAGTTCTCGGTTTCGTTTTCTTTCCCTGGCTTGCGCTCCTTAGTGAATGTCTCAGAGCTCAGACATCAGATATAGTCCGCTGTAGCTGGGGGCAGGGGAAGGGCGAGACAGTCACTGTTTCCCCAGGAGTGCTCCCGCAGCGGCGATGCTATTCCCGGGCTGCCCTGCGAGAGGGAAGCCCTAGGGCCGAGAATCTTGGCTGTGCCCAGACGCAGTTCCGGGCGTCCCCTGCGCCTTGCCAGCAGAATGCCGAGCAGCCGCCAGAGGGAGCCGGCAGCGCTCTGGTGCGCCCCCGCGCTCCGCAGCTCGCCAGCGCTGCCAGCCCGGTGGCTTCTCTCCGCGCTGCTGTCGTAGCAAGCAGCCGGGAAGTTACCGTGGGAGTTCAGCTACCGGTGTCCTCCCTGCAAAACAAACTCAGCGTCGTGGTCTTGTGCCGTGACAGACCGTATACAATGTGATTCGTGAGGGTGTTGTACCTGAACAGCTTTCATTTGCTCTGGGCTGGAAACTAAGTTTCTCAATTCAAAATATTGTGGAGGTTGGTTGATTGTTTCCTCTAAGCAGTCACCTTGGTTCTTGGCATGTGCTGGTGCGTAGCATTGCTTTCAGATCCTGCTCACGGCTACCACGGCACCAGCAAAACCTCAGGATGGTGCTTTCTGTTAGAGAGTAGGAGAGCCCTGCAGAGATACCTCCACAGGCTGGATGGGTGGGCAGAGGCCAATGGAAGGAGATTTAACAAGGCCAAGGGCAGGGTTCTGCACTTTGACCACAACCACCCCAAGCAGTGCTACAGGCTGGGGACAGAGTGGCTGGAGAGCAGACAGGAAGAAAGGGACCTGGGGGTACTGGTAGATAGTAGCTGAAGATGAGCCAGCAGTGTGCCCAGGTGGCCAAGAGAGCCAATGGCATCCTGGCCTGCATCAGGAACAGTGTGGCCAGTAGGACCAGGGAAGTTATTCTTCCCCTGTACTCAGCACTGGTCAGGCCACACCTTGAGTCCTGTGTCCAGTTCTGAGTCACTTAATTCAAGAGAGATGCTGAGGTGCTGGAACGTGTCCAGAGAAGGGTGACAAGGCTGGTGAGGAGCCTGGAAAACATCCCTGTGAGGAGAGGCTGAGGGAGCTGGGGGTGTGCAGCCTGGAGAAGAGGAGGCTCAGGGGTGATCTCATTGCTGTCTACAACTACCCAAAGGGAGGTTGTAGCCAGGTGGGGGTTGGTCTCTTCTACCAGACAACCAGCAATAGAACAAGGGGACACAGTCTCAAGTTGTGCTGGGGGAAGTACAGGCTGGATGTTAGGAGGAAGTTGTTGGCAGAGAGAGTGATTGGCATTGGAATGGGCTGCCCAGGGAGGTGGTGGAGTCACCGTCCCTGGAGGTGTTCAAGAAAAGCCTGGATGAGGCACTTAGTGCCATGGTCTGGTTGAGTGGCTAGGGCTGGGTGCTAGGTTGGACTGGATGATCTTGGAGGTCTCTTCCAACCTGGTTGATTCTAAGATTCTATTCTATGATTTCAGTACATGCCTCTGGCTGCACCTTTCTGATTGCAGCTCCTGGAATGAGGTGCTGCTTTTGGCCTGAGCTTAAGGGCACTACTCACCTGCTGACTTTAAAGTGTTAATAGTAGTCCTACTCCTATGTTTGGGAGTCAACCCTGATGATGCTCTGTGAGGATGCCCACAGAGATGTTGCAGCAGGAATGCTGATTGAGACATCTGATGTTTCTTCTGAAAAAGCATGGGGAAGAAATGCAAACTTCAAATAATTGTGGTGTTAATTCATGTGCTGAGAGAGTTGTGCTGCTCACTGACTATCCTAAAAAACTGTGTGACAGTTCCCTGAGGTGCACTGCTTCATAAAATCATAGAATGCTTTAGGTTGGAAGGGACCTCAAAGATCATCCAGTCCCAACCCCCTGCCATAGGCATGGACACCTCTCACTAGAACAGGTCACTCAAGGCCTCATCCAACCTGGCCTTGAACACCTCCAGGGAGGGAGCAGCCACAATCTCCCTGGGCAACCTGTTCCAGTGTCTCACCACTCTCACTGTAAAGAACTTCTTCCTAACATCCAATTTAAATCTCCTCTCTGCCAGTTTGAACCCATTACTTCTCATCCTGTCATTACAAGACCTTGTAATTAGTCTTTTCCCAGTCCTCCGGTAGGCTCCCTTCAGGTACTGGAAGGCTACTATAAGGTCTTCTTGAAGCCTTCTCTTCTCCAGGCTGCAGAGCCCCACCTCTTGTAGCCTGTCCTAGTAGCAGAGCTGCTGCAGCCCTGTGAACATCAACATGCTTGCTGCTGCATCATGGGCATGTGTTTGATGACTGGCAAAATTGAACATAGTTTTGTAATTGACAGTCTCCACAAGTAACTTCGAAGTACATGGGAGTAAAATACACAGACCAACTCTTTCGGTAGTGTTGAAGTTTGCAGGTTTGGTATGTTCTTGCCTCACACAGTGTTGCACTCTGAGGTCCTGCATGGGGCCGTTTAATTAATGACTTAAGTAACTGTCACTGGCGTAGTGATGCTTTAGAAGTCTTTCAGTGCAAGTACTTTGTGGTGAGTGTCCTGGAGTGTCCTGTATACCCCAAAATTCCTCTCCCTCTGTGGTTTGAATGGGAGAGGAAAAAGGCGCCGACAGACCTGTTCCCCCCCCTCCCCCCCGGCCTTGCCCTGCAGGTGTGCAAGGGACCCTTCCGGCACGAGGGGCGCCCCGTGCCGGGCCCGCGCTGCACTCGGCTGGGCATTGGCTGTGCTCTGCGCGCCCAGGCAGTGCTGACTCAGCTCTGTGTCTGGGAAGGGTATAAATACTGGGGGGACTTCCCGCCTTGGGGTGCTCCTGCCGTGGAGTTCGTTCCTGCCTTGGAGTTCTCCCCGCCCCGCCTGGATAGCTTCTGCACAGGGAGCCCCTGTCGCTCCTAAGACAAGCTCTTAAGGTCAGCTTCACCTTAAGCACCCCCATTGTGCAGCTTCATAGCTCCTTAACGACCCTGGGAGGCTTCTGACAGACCCGCAGGGACAAGCCATTCCAATCGCCCTTCCTTTCAAGCCAGCCTGCTTCTGTTGGTGAGTAGCTTTGGGCTCAGCCTTACCAACACCAACGGGTTGCCCAGGGAAGTTGTGGATGCTTCCTCCCTGGAGGCATTTAAAGCCAGTCTGGATGAGGCCTTGAGCAGCCTGCTCTAGTGGGAGGTGTCCCTGCCTATGGCAGGGGGTTGGAGCTGGATGATCCTTGAGGTCCCTTCCAACCTAAACCATTCTGTGATTTACAGTGGGGGAATGCTATGTTTAATAGCTCAAGCCTTTTCCAACTTCTGACTTACAAAATAGTCAAGTCTACCTGTGGCATCCGTGTAGATCTTCTCAACCAACTAAGAACCTGCTAATTAAAATGATGTTAATTTCTGTATGCAGTTTTAGGGGCGGGTTTTTGGGGGAAATAAAATAACTCCGTTTTTTATATAAATTCCCGACTCAGCCACATTAATTCCCTGCCTCCGTAACAGTGAGCACCAAATGACCTGTAACAGAGCTGATAGCCCAAATTGCTAACTTTCATTTTGGCTTTGCAAGACTGAAATTACCTGAAGATAATTAGGTGATGCTGCCAGGGTGCAAAAAAGCTTTTGCTCACTAGTGCACCTCTGACCAAGGACCATAGTGTGTGGGTGCAATGGTAAAGAAATTGCAAGCGTTTTTCCTACCATAGCAGATTGAGGAGCATCGGTTGCTCTGCCTTGTGCTGTAGACAGAATAAAACCTTACCCCAGCCTGAAGCCTCAACCAGGACCATCACTGCTTCAGTTTGTTCATTTTGACCCTAAAGGAAGTCCTTCTGAAGGACCTGGAAGATGCATGAAGACAAGCAGTGAGAGCAGGGGGTACCCAGCTTCTGCTTCTGTGAACGCAGAGGCAGTAGTGACTTCTCAGGGTGGGGATAAACCTGCCTGTGCAGGGTCCTTGACTGTGTTGCTTTGCTGCCCTAGGGCGAAAACGCTGTGACTCCCTCTGCTTGGACACTGCTCACACTTCTGCACCTGCAGGCTTAGCTTGCAAACCCTGTACTGATGCTGGAATGGTTTTTGCCAAACAGGAGCTGTTTTCCAGTCAGTGTTGCTCACTTGTAGTTGGTGTGTGGAACCACTGTGGTATTTTCTTAACATGACCTGACTGTGCACTTCTACCATCAGGGGACATCAGCTCTTCTGGTCTGACAGTTGCTGTAAAATTGGTGACATTCGTGAGCCTGTGGAGAATTTGCATCTGGATGCAAGGTACAAGTTCCTTGATTTTGCTGTATCAGCCTAGAAAAAGATTGCTGCCTGTGCAGCCAGCTGCTTTACGTTATGCCTGGTAGTGGCTTGTCAGTGTTCAAAAGAAACATAACTGCCAGCTCTCTAGTTTGTTCTAGGAGAGAGACCATAAAAAAAGGCTTTCTAATAATCTTCCAACTTGGTACATTTGAATTGATGCAGATATAGATGATGGATTGATCTCCATGGCAATTGACTGACTGGCTGCACTGTTAGATGGGATGCAGGTGCTTTTGGCACCGAGGTCTCAGTACTGGTCTTTTCTAGGCAGTTTGGGTTAGTTGGTTTGTTTGCTTGGATTTTTTTTGGCAAGTCAGCTTATTGAAACTGTTGCACACCAGCTTGCTTCTGGGAGCACTGACAGCTGTTCCCACCATGTGCCCATTGCTATCTCCTGCTATTGTGTACAGAGGAGAGTGCAGAGGGGTGGAGGTGGCCAGGGCAGTCAGCCCCTTCAGCTCAGCCATGCTGCGTCTTTGTCACTGTGGTAGTTTGGGAGTTCCCCCCTCTCCCTTTACTAGATTAACCAGAGTAACTCAGTGTCATGGGTTTCCCAAAGATAGGTGACAGAAATTAAACTCTCAGATCAAATTGGAGAGAAAATACAGAATTGTATTTAGAGAGAGAAATACAGTGACAGATCTTACAAAGCAATTTTCCTCTCCATGGCAAACCCCCTTGAAGTTTCCCCATCCCCAGAAAAACTAATTCTACCTTCCACAGTGCTCCTGTCCTCCCCTCCCCAACGCCTCCAGCCAGCCAAGAGGCCTACTGCTTACATGTTCCCGATAGATTGGGTCCTGCCACACACCCAGGGCAGGAGGAGGAGGAAAGGAGAACGAACTGACCTTGTTGTGAGCTTATACCAAGACAGCAGAATTATGGGATTGAATGACAATCTTCTAGTCCCCAGAGCATTTTTTTTAACCCTCTAGCCTCAGCCTGGGACACTCAGCCAGCTGGAAGTTAAGGAATGAAGCTATATTTACAGTGTGTACAAATATACAAGCATATATATACAGATCTCTACAAGCATATATATACAGATGTTTACAACTATATACAAGTTAGAAGTAATACAGAAATTCAGAATCCCTCCTGAGCAGCCACTCCTCCTTTCCCCCTCACACCTTATCTCAGAAATAATCAGATAAAGCTCCATATAGCTCATGTGATAAATCTGCAGAGATTTGAGGTGAGATGTCAAAAGCCAACAAGGAGTTAGAAGGAAATTATTAGATCAGATTACATAGGTTTCATGCAAAGGAGTTAAGGCAAGATGCAACCAGACACATAGAATGAAGGAGAAGTGAGTACCTTATCTTATTTTGACTATTTATGTTCTTTAGCAGAACAAATGAGTGATATAGACATCACTATTATATTTCTTTTCACAGTGTGATGGTTTGGGTGTCACCTGCCCCCCCCCCCCCCACTTTAGAAATCACCCAGACTAGACTCAGCCAGCTCTGGAAATTGAATGAAGCTTATATTTACAGCTAGAACAATAGACGAGCAGATTATAGACAGAAATAGACAAGGTAAAAGGTAATACAGAAACACAACAGCCCTCCCAGAAACCTGAGTCCCCAGGAGGGGCTCCCAACCGCCCCTTCACCTTCCCCCTAAACCTCTCAACCTTACCCCAGTCCCAAGGAAGAATGGAGGTTCAGCCAGAAGGTTGGGAAGCAAAGTGGATTAGCCAAGGAAACGGAGGGTGTGGTTAGGAGAGAGATGCAGCTCAGAGTTCGCCAGCAGTAGAAGTGGTTATCTATGTTTTGCTTTTTATTCTTATACATCTCAGCGAGCCTATGAGGGAAGTAGACATCACCCTTGTTTTCCTTTCACAGCCTGTGATCTAGTTCTTCTGACCAAAACATTCTAGCTAGCTTCAAACTAGCACAGGTATCAAAACCATGCCTATATCTTCTCAAAATTATAAGCAGCTAAAAATAGGAGAATGGATGTGATATACCAGGCAATTTGTACTAACAGGTGACCCTAGCACTATCTGTACTATAATTTTGATACAATGAACTGATTGGGTGCTTAGAATATGATACAGTCTCAAGTTGTGCTTACAGTCTCAAGTTGTGCCGGGGGAAGTATAGGCTGGATGTGAGGAGGAAGTTCTTCACAGAGAGAGTGATTGGCATTGGAATGGGCTGCCCAGGGAGGTGGTGGAGTCACCGTCCCTGGAGGTGTTCAAGAAAAGCCTGGATGAGGCACTTGGTGCCATGGTCTGGTTGACTGGCTAGGGCTGGGTGCTAGGTTGGACTGAATGATCTTGGAGGTCTCTTCCAACCTGGTTGATTCTATTCTGTTCTATTCTATTCTATTCTATTCTATTCTATTCTATTCTATTCTATTCTATTCTCAAACAACTGAAATGCTGACAGAGCTTGCTGTATTTAGGAGATCAGATTCAGATCAGGTTACAGCCTGCTCCCATTAATATCATAAGTTTTGCAGAGCTTCCTGAACATGAGCCAGCAGTGTGCCCAGGTGGCCAAGAAAGCCAATGGCATCCTGGCCTGCATCAGGAATGGTGTGGCCAGCAGGAGCAGGGAGGTCATTCTGCCCCTGTACTCTGCACTGGTTAGACCACACCTCGAGTACTGTGTCCAGTTCTGGGCCCCCCAGTTTAGAAGGGACATTGAGATGCTTGAACGTGTCCAGAGAAGGGCAACGAGGCTGGTGAGAGGCCTCGAGCACAGCCCTACGAGGAGAGGCTGAGGGAGCTGGGATTGTTTAGCCTGGAGAAGAGGAGGCTCAGGGGAGACCTTATTGCTGTCTACAACTACCTGAGGGGTGGTTGTGGCCAGGGGGAGGTTGCTCTCTTCTCTCAGGTGGCCAGCATCAGAATGAGAAGACACAGACTGAGCTGCGCCAGGGGAAGTTTAGGCTCGAGGTGAGGAGAAAGTTCTTCCCTGAGAGAGTCATTGGCTACTGGAATGGGCTGCCCAGGGAGGTGGTGGAGTCGCCGTCCCTGGGGCTGTTGAAGGCAGGATTGGACGTGGCACTTGGTGCCATGGTCTAGCCTTGAGCTCTGTGGTGAAGGGTTGGACTTGATGATCTTTGAGGTCTCTTCCAACCCTGATGATACTATGATACTATGATCTTTGCATGCCTTTGATTAAAATTGATTTGCTCCATTCAAGAAATCACTTAAAGACAGGCTTAAATTTCCTGAATGTCTTTGGAACTTCATTTAAGCCTTTAAGACTTCTGTCTCTGTGTATTCTTCAATATATCTTAGCATGTACTTACTGACTGTTTACATGTTCTGGCATTAGAATGAAATTTGGAGTTTTGCTGAAGGTAGATGTGCTAGTTTGAGCCTAGCTAGAATGTTTTGGTGAGAAGAATTAGATCATAGGCTGAGAAATGAAAACAATGAGGTCTACTTCCCTCACAGTCTTGCTGAGATGTGTAAAGAAGAAAAGCAAAACAAAATATAAGGTCACTTTGCTCTGTATTTCGCTTGGGCACTTAGCTTGGTCTGCTGGCTGAACTCCATCTTGCTTTCTAACCTCACCCTCCATTTGATTTGTGGGAGATTTCACCTTTGCTTCTTAATCCTCTTGGCCGAACCTCCATTCTTCCTTGGGACTGGGGTAAGGTTGAGAGGGGTAGGGGGAAGGTGAGGGGTGGTTGAGAGCCCCTCCTGGGGACTCAGGTTTCTGGGAGGGGAGTTGTGTCTGTATAACCTTTTTACCTTGTCTATTTCTGTCTATAACTGTATATACTGTAAATATCTGCTTGTAAATTGTGCCAGCTGTAAATATAAGCTTCATTCAAATTTCCAGAGCCGGCTGAGTCTAGTCTGGGTGATTTCTAAAGTGTGGGGGGGCGGGGGATACCCCAAACCATCACAGTAGACATGAGTTTGGTTGTTTTCCTATTTTAGATATTACTTGCTGGGGCATTTTGAAGTAGGTGTTCCTTTTTTTGTGTGTGTGATTTCCTTGGGGGCAAGGAACTGCTGATTTCAGTATCTCTTTGGGGTGGTAGTCAGAAGAGACATTCCTCATTTTTCTGTAGCTCAGAGGCCTGAGTTTCAACAAGGAGAATAAGTTTATCCACTTCTTTCAGAGATTTCTTGCTGCTTTGCAAACATGAGTACAAGTTGAGCTTTGACCAATGTCTCCAGGTAGGACAGCCAGTTAGTGTTCAAAACGATTGAGAGGTGCATGCGTGGGCAGTGGTGGAGAGGTGTTTGCTACACCTTAACTGTTGTTAGTTATATAGGGGTGTGACAATGAAGTAGAAAAAACACATCATTCCTTTCCTTTTAGTTTCCTCTTATTTTTTGTCTGAGCTAAAAGGAAGATTACAGGGATTTGGCTGTTCATAGTAAAGTGAAGGTTAATTAGTAAATACCTTTCAGAGCACTCTTAAAATCCTGAGATCAAATTCTTCAAATACTGCAAGTACAAAAAAAATCTTATTCAGTATTAATTTATTTTCAGCCACTTCAGGACTTACATAAAACTCTTAAAAAAAAAAAAAAAAGTAATCTGGGGCCCAAATTTTTAATCTGGATTTTTATTTCTATTTTATGAGGAGAGGCTGAGGGAGCTGGGGGTGTTCAGCCTGGAGAAGAGGAGGCTGAGGGCAGACCTCATTGATGTCTACAACTACCTGAAGGGAGGCTGTAGCCAGGTGGGGTTGGTCTCTTTTCCCAGGCAACCAGCAACAGAACAACGGGACACAGTCTCAGGTTGTGCTGGGGGGAGTATAGACTGGATGTTAGGAGGAAGTTGTTGCCAGAGAGAGTGATTGGCATTGGAATGGGCTGCCCAGGGAGGTGGTGGAGTCGCTGTCCCTGGGGGTGTTCAGGAAAAGACTGGATGAGGCTCTTAGTACCATGATCTAATTGACTGGCTAGGACTGGGTGCTAGGTTGGACTGGATGATCTTGGAGGTCTCTTCCAACCTGGTTGATCCTATTCTAGTCTATTTTGATGGAGGGAGTCACCTTTGGATTGAAAAACCATCCACAAAAATTGCAATGGAAATTAATGAGCAGAGTTTGTTTGTTTTCTTTTTTATCCACCAAGACCTCTACAAGAAAAAAGTATAACCATGAAAAACAATGCTCCTTTACACACTCTAAATCATGAGAAACAGCCTCGACTTTTCTTCCTATTTTTAATTCATCCTCTGTAGGCTGTGGTCTTTGACTGAGTTGATCTAAGCTGGTTTGCTCAATCTAAGCTGATCTCAGGATACCGCAGGTAAGAGAGCATCTTGCTTGCTTAGATCTTAGAAGTCTGAAGACCTCCAAGAGTTCAACAGTCACCTGATCTGAGTTGTGCAGTGCCCTGTTGGCCTGTGTGAATGAGGAACTAGCCAGCTGATAATGTTGTTTGTTTTTTGAAGGGGTGGTGGGCAGTGTCCCCTTGTTCCTGTCCTGGGAAGGTTCAAAGTTGAGTTTTTTGTCTTGAGTGGCTGCTTTCTGTTGTGTTCTACACAAAATTATGGTGTTCTGTATAGTCTATTTCTGTAGAAAAAGGAACATGTTTTCCTACCTATTATGGAGTGCTCTGATGTAAAGGACAGTTTATTTCTAGCTGCATCTTTTTCTAGCACTCTTTTTTTTTTTTAGTGTGATCAGTCTTGTCCTGTGCTGTTAGGAGAGCAGTTTTCAACACCACCCACTCTTAATTGTAGAGCAATGAGATCATTCAGTTTTTCACGTTGCAGGAAGGTTTGCAGTAGATTTTTTTTTCTCAATATAGGATGGGAAAACACCCAGAAAATACCACAAATCCCTAATAAAATAGTGGATTTCATTGTGTATCATAGAGTTAAAAAAGGGAAATGGAAAATGGATCACTCCATTGAAGAAAGGTTGAAATCATGCATTTAAATATTACTAAAGCTTTCTGTTACCAACTTGTAAATGGATTCTTTCCCCCAAAATTGCCACACTTTGTTTTCAGTTGTTCAGTGTTTTGGTTGGGTGCCACATAAAGTTTCTTTGCAAATGAGCAAATCTGCAGGACTTCACAAACCAGAGACTGAAACTATTCCATCTTCATCAGTCATTGTTGTCTCACTGGGAGTGTTTTAGCTGATCTCTCTGTCCCAAACATGCTTTCTCAACATGCCCCGGAGCAGGTGATCTCTTACAGAATCAGTGAGGGTTGAAAGAGACCACAAGGATCATCTAGTTCCAACCCCCCAGGCATGGGCCCAGACACCTCACACTACATCAGGCTGTCTAGAACCTCATCCAGCCTGCCCTTAAGCACCTCCAGGGATGGGGCTTCCACCACTTCCCTGGGCAACCCATTCACTCTCATGGTGAAGAACTTCTTCCTAACATCCAGTCTGAAAATACCCATTTCTGGCTTTGTTCCACTCTCCCCAGTCCTATCATTGCCTGATATCCTAAAGAGTCCCTCCCCAGCTTTCTTGTAGGCCCCCTTAAGATACTGAAAGACCACAGTAAGGTCACCTCAGAGCCTTTTCTCCAGACCGAACAGCTCCAAGTCCCTCACTCTCTCCTCATAGCAGAGCAACTCCATCCCTCTGATCATCCTCGTGGCCTTTCTCTGGACACCTTCCAGCACATCCATATCCCTCTTGTAATAGTGGCTCCAGAACTGGACACAATACTCCAGGTGAGGTCTCACCAGTGCAGAGTAGAGGGGGAGGATTACTTCCCTCAACCTTCTGGCAACACTTCTCTTGCTGCCGCCCAGGATCTGGTTGGCTTTTGGCTGCAAGAGCACACTGGTGGCTCATATTGAGCTTCTTGTCCACCAGCACCCCCAAGTCCCTCTCCTCAGGGCTGCTCTCAAGCCAGTCACTGCTCAGCCTATACCGGTGCTTGGGATTGCCTTGACCCAGATGCAGGACCCTGCACTTGGTCCTGTTGAACTTCATGAGGTTGACTTGTGCCCAGCTCTCCAGCCTGTCAAGTGGAAGCTGAGGCATAGGAAGTTTCATTTAAACATGAGGAGGGATGGTTTCCCTGTGAGGGTGATAGAACACTGGAACAGGCTGCCCAGGAGGGTTGTGGAGTCTCCTTCTCTGGAGATACTCAAAACGCTCCTGGATGCATTCCTGTGTGATCTGGTCTAGGTGGTCCTGCTGAGGAGTTGGACTGGACGAGCTTTTGAGGTCCCTTCCAGCCCCTGACATTCTGTGATTCTGTGATATTATGGAAACTGGGAGGTCTACAAGGAACGGGGTTACACTAGCAGACCTTGCCCATAATGGAATTGAACACAACATCTGTGAATTTAGAGTAAAACCATACTTTTTGATGATAGGAATCATAGTTCTCTGGTACTTCTAGTAGCTTCTTGTCTCTCAGCAAGATTTAAGGTGTGAATTAATGCAGCAATTCCTAGATAAATTATTTTTTTCAATAGCCAGGGAAGTCAGTGGGCCCTTACCAGGTTGTTACTAACCTGGTTTCCCAATGAAACGTGTTTGTCTGGTTATACTGTGTCAGTTTGTCTTTTGGCTGTTCCTAAGGACAAAAGAAAAATACTAATTTCTTTGTATTCTCTGAATACAGCTGACTGAGTTAAAGGGCTCTCCTTTCTCCACCTGAGAGAGCTGACTGAGTTAAAGGGCTCTCCTTTCTCCACCTGAGAGAGCTGACTGAGTTAAAGGGCTCTCCTTTCTCCACCTGAGACAGCTGACTGAGTTAAAGGGCTCTCCTTTCTCCACCTGAGAGAGCTGACTGAGTTAAAGGGCTCTCCTTTCTCCACCTGAGAGAGCTGACTGAGTTAAAGGGCTCTCCTTTCTCCACCTGAGACAGCTGACTGAGTTAAAGGGCTCTCCTTTCTCCACTTGAGACAAGTGGAAACTCGTCCGTGTTTCTGGGCAGCAAGGGACTCTCCCAAGTAACAGGGCTCTGGGGAGCCCTGGGACATGCCAGGAAGCCCTCACTGACAAAGGCAGAGCTACAGGACATACCGAGCCAGCTGCTCCTAGTGGCACTGTTTTTGTTTTATCCTAGCATTGCCATCCAAACACCTTTGGGAGCTGGGCCTCCCACCTCCTCCCACGCACAGAAGAGCAGATTCAGTGCAGCATGCAGGCTGCCAAATCATTACAAAACCTGCCTGTCCCAGGACCTTTCTGTTCTCTCCAATTCCCTCTGTACTTATGCACAGTGCTCACTTGGAGCAGGCTGTGTGGCTGTGCTCATACTGATCTTGGGAGGTCCTTTTTGCCATCCTGTAGTCTGTCTACAGTAACCTGCTGAGCTTGCTTAGCCAGAGGAGGGATGTCAAAGAGTGTGCGTCGTACCTTTATAATGGTGCCCAGTTGCTCTGGTTTACAATAATATCAATTTTTCTACACAGTTGTTTACTCAGTACCAGGAGATCATGTCCAGAGTGGAAGGTAAAGGCTTTAAGTTCTTCATGTTCCATCTTGGAGGGCATCAGGTGAAGAGCTCTGGTGTTGCTGTGTGAAATGGTATGATAGATGGTTAAATACCCTTTGATATTTGACTTAAGATAGGAATAACATTTATTTCGGTGGCTGCAGGAAGCTCAACTTCTTAATGGTCTGAAGATCCCTGAGTCCCCTACTGTTCATAGAATCACAGAATGGTTTAGGTTGGAAGGGACCTCAAGGATCATCCAGCTCCAACCCCCTGCCATAGGCAGGGACACCTCCCACTAGAGCAGGCTGCTCAAGGCCTCATCCAGCCTGGCCTTAAACGCCTCCAGGGAGGAAGCATCCACAACCTCCCTGGGCAACCTGTGCCAGTGTCTCACCACCCTCACTGTAAAGAACTTCCTCCTAACATCCAGTCTAAATCTCCCCTCTTCCAGCTTAAACCCATTCCCCCTCGTCCTGACATTACCAGACCTTGTCAATAGTCCCTCCCCAGCCTTCCTGTAGGCTCCCTTCAGATACTGCAAAGCCACTCTAAGGTCTCCTCGAAGCCTTCTCTTCTCCAGGCTGCAGAGCCCCAACTCTCTCAGCCTGTCCTCATAGCAGAGCTGCTGCAGCCCTCTGAGCATCTTCGTGGCTCTCCTCTGGACTGGCTCCAGCAGTTCCATGTCCTTCTTGTGCTGGGGGCTCCAGAACTGCACACAGTACTGCAGGTGGGGTCTGAGGAGAGCAGAGTAAAGGGGGAGAATCCCCTCCCTTGCCCTGCTGCCCACACTGCTCTTGCTGCAGCCCAGCACAGGGTTGCTGTCTGGGCTGCATGTGCACACTGCAGGCTCATGTTGAGCTTTTCATCAACCCAGACCCCCAGGTCCTTCTCCTCAGGGCTGCTCTCAGCCATTCACCACCCAGCCTGTATCTGTGCCTGGGATTGTGTCGACAGTGCTGATGAACACATTTGTGCTGCTATAAACCCTGTGCCAAATTTGCATGCCAGCTGGATCAGCTACTTACTTGCTATTCTTTTTGCAACCGTATTTTTTATCATAAATATTTTCCATCCATACATCAGTAGCTCATAGTGCTTGGCTGGCAAGTCTAAGACAAGTCTGTTATAGTAAGGCAGACTGTTGGTAGAAAACAAGCTGACTGTGTACCCCAGAAAGTGGTCATTTCCTGGTTCTTTTGAATCTCTGAGCCCTTTCTCAATCCCTGTGCTACAGCTGCAGGCAGATTATGGCAAGAATGTTGTAACTCCACAGGCATTAATGGAGGAACTGCTATTTTGCTGGCTTTCATTAGTGAAGTACTACTGTTAATAACTTTGGGTTTGTTGGGTGTTGGAGGCTAGGACCCCATTCTTGGTCTTAAAACTGTAGTTTCCAGCAGCAGTAAAACATGCCACTGAAATGTAGGTGTCACTCCATGTTGTACTTTTATATGGAGAGGGTCTGGCATCAAAAGGTAACTCCTGTGATTGCAGAACTGTGACCCATGTGGGCAAAGAGGGCAAAAAGCAAGCTAGAGCATAAGAAGGGAGATGAGGAAAGACAACTGCAAAGGAAGAAACATGCGATGGGAGGAATGGAGCTGCTGTGCAGGAAAAGGGGAGGGAGCAGAGGAGTGGAAGGACATGAAACCAACAGAAATAGTGCAGCTTAGCTTTGCTTTGCAGCCCTCCAAGAGGCCAGAGACAGGGCCCTGCTGAACAGACTTCAGGGACAGTCCAGGTCTGAAACTCGTGCCTCAGCAGGTGAAGCAAATGGATGGAAAGGGGCAAAGCTGCTCCTTCACTTCGGGGAACATGCACAGGGGAAGGCAGGCAAAGTGCTTTTGCTAGCCTGTCAGATTGTCATGATCCCACTGAGGCTGGTAATCAGTGATGTTGGATCAGGATGGGATTTCCTCCTCACCTCAGGGTGATGAGTGGATTATTTTTGTTGTTCTCAGCACTCTGGAGCAAGACTAACTTCTGAGGGTCATCAAAGTGTTTTCCCCTGAAATTTCTGAGCTCTTGAAGGTTGTGTGGTGGCTTGTGGTGGGAGCCGGAGGCACAGGTTTTGCTGGGAGGGGAGGGTGTTTGTTAGCTTATTTGTTTTGTTTCCTCCTCCTGCATTTTCTATCTGATGATTAACTGTGGTGGGCCATCCACAGTGATCCTTATGTAGCAAGCAGTGTGAAGGGCTGTGTTGGACAAGTCTGGAGCAGTCCCTGGGCTTCAGTAGCTGTGTGGTGAATGAACAGGTAACTTCATTTCAGCCTTACTAAGCAAGTGGTTCACTGACATATCTGAGATACAAACTCCTAACTTATGGCTGGGTTGGTTTGGTTTTTTTTTTTTTCAACCTTTGTAAGTTAAAGAAGAGGAGTGGAGAAGTGTAGTGGAGTCCTTGCAGACTTCTGTCTGGTGAGGACTGGTCCAGATTTCATGGTGTTTCACTATTTTCTTACTGCTCTTATAAAGGCATGCAGAGGAGCTCTCAAAGGGCCAGACAGTTTGCTGGTGTGAGGGCAGAGAAGGGACCTTCCTCTCGCTGCCGCCTTATCAACAGCATTTTTGACTGCAAGATGTCCTGCATCCAAACTCCTCAGCTGCTAGTGGAGGGGTGAAGAAGATAAGACAGCCTCAAGTTACCTTGTCTACATGTTACCTTGACATTTGGAGCCAACTCTGTGACCTGAGCTGCAGCAGACAAGCTATAGTTCCTGCAGGCAGTGCAGGGGCTGCAGAGATCTTTTGTGATCACAGCACAGGCATCCTCTCTTCCTCCTGTAGCCCAGAGCTCCAGCTGGTGATACAAGATGTGTGGCAGGCTGAGTGAGACTGTTGGAGTAACACTTCTGGTGCCTTTGACTCAGATGGTTGGAATATCCTGGACAGTAATACCCTCATCTTTGAAACCATTTGTTATACACATCAGTGATTGAGAGAGAAAAACGGAACAAGACAAAACAAGGGAAAAGAAAACTTCTTGCAGTTGAATGCTGTAACAGCAATTTCTTTCTGGTGCCTATTGTTTAAATGATTTTTTTTTAGTGTTTCTAGGCAAGCAGTGAGACATGGGTTGACTTCTTTTCTTACTGTCTTAACTAGAACTGGACAAACCCTGGTCACCTCTGCAGATGCTGCAGGCCCTTTAAGCTGCCAGCACTGACTAAGAATTCCATTTTCCCATCTGCTGAATTCATAATTCAATAGAATAGAATCAACCAGGTTGGAAGAGACCTCCAAGATCATCCAGTCCAACCTAGCACCCAGCCCTAGCCAGTCAACCAGACCATGGCACTGAGTGCCTCATCCAGGCTTTTCCTGAACACCCCCAGGGACGGTGACTCCACCACCTCCCTGGGCAGCCCATTCCAATGCAAATCACTCTCTCTGGCAAGAACTTCCTCCTAACATCCAGCCTAGAC
>WAAF01020200.1:0-48229 GCA_013400475.1 Tricholaema leucomelas
CTGAGTCCAGTCTGGGTGATTTTCTCAAGTGGGGAGGTGGAGCAGGTAACTCCCAAGCCACCACACCGTCATAGCAGGCTATCAGATTGGTCAAGTGTGATTTCAGCTTCCATATTGATTACTCCTGATAATCTTCTTTCCTCCACATGCTTAGAATTAACCTTCAGAATGAGCTGCTCCATCATCTTTCCAGAGATGGAGGTGAGGCTGACTTGCCTGTAGCTTCCTGGGTCCTCCTTCTCATGCTTTTTGGACTGTAGTGACACTGGTTTTTCTCTAATCTTCAACCATTTCTCAAGTTCTCCATGACCTTTAAAAAGGATGAGGGACCGTGGCGTAGCAATAACCTTACCCATCTCTCTCAGCACTTGTGGATGCATCCCATCAGGCCCCATATATTTGTGAGCATCTGGCTTGCCTAGATGATGTCTATCCAAGTCCTCCTTGAGAAAAGGAGAGTCTTTTTTTCCTCCAGACTTTCTATTCTACCTCCAAGGGCTGGGAATCCCTAGAACTGGACTTAGCATTAAGGACTGAAACAAAGAAGGCATTGGGAAATGCCTTCTCTGTATCCTGTCACTAGAGCTCTCACCTCATTCAGCAGTAGGACACATTTTCCCTTGTCCTCTTTTTTCTACTGATGTACTTCAAGAAGCCCTTGTGGTCTTTCACATACTTTGTCAGATTTAATTCCAAGAAGGCCTTAGCTTTCCTCATTCCATCCCTACCTGCTATGACAGTGTTCTTATGTTCTTCCTAAGTGTCTTTTTCCACATAATATAATTTTTTTTCTTCCATTTGGGTTTTTCCAGCAGCTTTTTGCTCATTTGTGCAGGTCATCTATCAGATGTCTAAAGCAGGAAAAATATTGCCTGTAAGTCTGTAAGTTGCTGAAGGCAACCCAGGCAGGAAAAGCAGGCAGTTAAGATGAATATTGGTATGGTGCTTAAATACTGGCGGTTAGTAAATGAAATGTCTTAGTACATCTATAATATTGTTCCTAGCTTTAATTCTCCCCTCACTGAATTGTAAACCACACAAGGCTCCCTAGTGTGTTCAAACAAACTTACAAATGTTTATTCTATGTGTTTGTGTTTTTCACTTTTCCATGTCAGTTTTGATTTGTTTCCAAGAGATTTGTCTTGCTTTATTCTGATGATTGGTTATTGGAGCAATGCTATTTCCTCTTGCCTGATTTCTTTTCTGTAGTTTATTTATACATTTAGCATTTGGGGCCTTTTTTGTTTGTTTGATTGTTTTGTTTGTTTGGGTTTTTTTGTTTTCTTTGGACTTTTTTTGTTCCTCTCAGGAACTCAGCAGAATTGAAGATTATACTGACTATTGTTCTTACCTCTCCTGTGATCTCATGAATGGCTTTTCTAACTGGTATATAAAATATTCTTTCTTGTCAGCACACAACAAAGTCTAACATGTTTAGACCTTGAGGGAAGACTTTATCTAATAGGTCAATTGTCAAAAACAACCAGCAACAGGACAAGGGGACACAGCCTCAAGTTGTGCTGGGGGACGTATAGGCTGGATGTTAGGAGGAAGTTCTTGCCAGAGAGAGTGATTTGCATTGGAATGGGCTGCCCAGGGAGGTGGTGGAGTCACCGTCCCTGGGGGTGTTCAAGAAAAGCCTGGCTGAGGCACTTAGTGCCATGGTCTAGTTGACTGGCTAGGGCTGGGTGCTAGGTTGGACTGGATGGTCTTGGAGGTCTCTTCCAACCTGGCTGATTCTATGATTAGAGCTGTGGTTACTTCTACAATTTCAACTTTTGACAACTATTACCTTGTCTTTCATACTGCATCAATATTTCCCATACAATTGCACAGTAAATATTTAAGAATTATCACACAGAAAAAAATGTTGATCATTTGTGCTCAGTATTTTCATGCATGTGAGGATATGGTTGTGTAAAATAATGGTGCAGGTGTTACAAGCCATTCTCAAATGGGCAAATTAGTTTTCTTTACGAAATTATTCCTATTACTCTAAAACTTAACACAAATATTCTTTTGGCCCTGATAGGAAAGAAGGAATACTAACAGCACAAAATAACCAAAATATAATTCACTCACCAACCCATGATGGAAGTCTGTAATGGTTTGGGTGTTACTTGCCCCCCTACACTTAAGGAAATCAGCCAGGCTAGACTCAGCCGAGCTGGAAATTGAATGAAGCTTTATATTTACAGCTTAGCACAATATACAAGCAGGTATTTACAATATATACAGACAGATACATAAATATACAAGTTGAAAAGGTAATACAGAAACACAACAGCCCTCCCAGAAACCAGAGATCCCAGGAGGGGCTCTCAACCACCCTTCCACCTTCTCCCCACCCCTCTACCTTACCCCAGACTTTGCCTTACGCTCAAGGTGAGTTTGGAGGGTTGGCCAGGAAAGTTAGGAAGTAGAAGGATTAGTCAGGCAGCAAGTTAGGTTAGAAAGAGAAGTTCATGCAGCCCCACAGCCAGAGAGCAACTCAACTCTGTTAGCTATGTTTATGTTCTTGTTCTTATACATCTCAGCAAGCCTATGAGTGAAGTAGACATCACCATTGTTTCCTTTTCACAGCCTATAATCTAATCCTTCTCACCAAAATATCCTAACTAGGCTCAAACTAGCACAAAGTCTGGTAATGTAAACAGACATCTGTAAAACCTGATTTTCCTGTTCTTTTATCAGTAGGCTCATTAACAGCTCCATGCACTAAACACAAAGATGAGTTTTAATGATGTTTCCATTGTGTGGAATGGGTGCTGAACAACCATGCAAGAGGCATATTTTTAAGATAATTGATAGTCACAAATAAACACAGATTAAAAATATCATCAGAAAAAAAGTCAATCTCATAAATTAATCAGAAGTGGTCATCTGAACTCTTGTTCTATTGTAACAGACTAATGTGCAACAAATACAGAAACTGTCCAACCCAGCCTTCTGAGCTCAACAGGGAAAGAGGCAGATGCACACTGCTGTTAAAAGCAGGAAAGACATTTCAGGTAACACTGTCTTTCTCATTCAGGTGTTGGTGGGGAATGAAGCATCCCCTGCTCCACAGCTCAGATTAAGTCCTCAATTTGAGAATATTTTCAGATGGAAGCTTTTCTCCTTGTTCCACTTGCCTACCTTTTTTTCTTGATGTAGCTTATTTATAGTCAGTCTTTATTTTGTCAGCATGGTATTAAATCTTCTTATATCAAAGCTACTGAGAGTTCTTGGCATACCAATTTCAAGCTGTGACCTTAACATGAACCTTTAATAAAACCAAGTGCTTTTATCAAGATGAAGGCTTCCTCCTCCCTTCCTTGTTCTTTGTCCTGCCTTCCATGATTGGAAACTCAAGTGTATTTCCAGGTAACTGACATGAGCTATTTGAGGATTCAGCCTCTCCAGTTCACTGCAGCATGTCCAGCACATGAACATAAATACAGCCTGGGAGACCACATAATTATTTTTATAGTCCACTAGTAACAAAATGGAAGACAGCTGCATGGAAAGCTCCAGTCTGTATGACAAATATTTATGGATATAGAATTTCATTCTACTAGACCAGACTCAGATGGCACACTTCTTTGTTGGCTTGGGTTTTTTTTCCTACTATATAATCCCATGCAGATGCTCTAACAGATAAAAAAAAATGTTTTAAAGACTTGCTGCATCACTTTTTAATGCATTCTACTATGAAAGTATGAGTTAAAATATCATAATATAGTCAACATATATATGCTATATAGTGGGGCTTCTTCAGCACATGTTACTTTTTCTTCCTCCTCTGGTGATGTATGAGTGTTATCCACCCCTTAAGAAATCACCCAGACTAGACTCAGCCAGATGGACATTAAAGAAATTATGGTCTTGCTATAGAATCACAGAATCACAGAATCATAGAATGGTTTAGGTTGGAAGGGACCTCAAGGATCCTCCAGCTCCAACCCCCTGCCATAGGCAGGGACACCTCCCACTAGAGCAGGTTGCTCAAGGCCTCATCCAGCCTGGCTTTAAACGCCTCCAGGGAGGAAGCATCCACAACCTCCAGATTGGAGGTTGTCCAATCAATTGGAGGACCAGATTGGAAAAGACTTCTAGGATCACTGAGTCCAACCTATCACCTAACCCTTCTAATCAACTAAATCATGGCACTGAGTGCCTCCTTTTAAACACCTCCAGGGATGGTGACTCCACCACTGGCAAACCATTTGTTGTCCATACTGCGTGCATGGTTTTAAGAACCATGTCTTAACCATGGAGTTGAAATTTCTCCAAGTACCAGAGAGGTGCAGGGAGGTGGACACTGGAAAATGTAGTGCTGTGTTATTTCATCCCATCAGTCTGCATCTCCCTTCCTGTGATGGTTTGGGTGTTACCCCCCCCCACACACATACTTAAGAAAATCACCCAGACTAGACTCAGCAGAGATGGAAATTAAAGAATGAAGCTTTATATTTACAGCTTAGCACAAGATGCAAGCAGATTATTTACAATATATACAGCTAGAGACAGAAATAGACAAGTTAAAAAGTAATGCAGAAACACAACAGCCCTCCCAGAAACCAGAGTCCAACAGGAGGGGCTCCCAAACACCCTTCCACCTCCCTTCCACCACTCTACCTTACCCCAAAATTTGCCTTACATGCAAGGTGACTTTGGAGGATTGTTCAGGGGAGTTAGAAAGCAGAAGGATTAGTTGCACAGACAGCAGGCCAGGCAGAAAAGTACAGGCACCCAGAGACACACAGTGACTGTGTCATCTCTGTTTTCTGTTCTTGTTTTTATCCATCTCAGCAAGCCTATGAGTGAAGTAGACATCACCATTGTTTCCTTTTCACAGCCTGTAATCAAATTTCTCTCACTAATACATTCCAGCTAGCCTCAGACTAGCACAGGTGACATCTCAAAAGTTTTGCTCTTCAGAAAGTGTGTGATTACTTCTAGAATTCCCAGGCAGCTAGCAATCCCTGTTTGAGCCTGTTGTGTGATCAATGCAACCCAACTTCTGCACGTGGCATCAGCTGTATGGCATGTAGAAGAAACCCTTCCTTTGAATATTCAGCCCAGCACTGGCAGTCAGGGTGCCAGGAGGAGAAGGATTTTGGTTTCATTGGAGGGCAGAGACACAGCTGCTGTCTTGTTAAAAATTTCCATTGGAATCTAATGCCTGCCTTGTCATTTCCACCCTCCCTCTTATATAGTGGACATGGCATTGTATAGAATCAAATATCCCACTGGCTGGTTCAGCTGACTATCCTGGATGTGATCCCACACAACTCCTTGTGAAGAAAATTAACTCTCTCCTAGCTAAACCCAGGACAACATGACAGCCACAAATTCTCTGGGAGTGCCAACAGCTAGACCATGATGGGAAGCAAAAAATGAATGTTCAGCCAATGGCATCCTGGCCTGCATCAGGAGCAGTGTGGCCAGTAGGACGATGGAGGTTATTCTTCCCCTGTACTCAACACTGGTCAGGCCACACCTTGAATACTGTGTCCAGTTCTGGGCTCCTCAATTCAAGAGAGATGTTGAGGTGCTGGAATGTGTCCAGAGAAGGGCAACAAGGCTGGTGAGGGGCCTGGAACACAAACCCTATGAGGAGAAGTTGAGGGAGCTGGGGTTGTTTAGCCTGGAGAAGAGGAGGCTCAGGGGGGACCTCACTGCTGTCTACAACTACCTGAAGGGAGGTTGTAACCAGGTGGGGGTTGGTCTCTTCTCCCAGGCAACCAGCAACAGAACAGGGGGACACAGCCTCAGTTGTGCCAGGGGAGGTCTAGGCTGGATGTTAGGAGGAAGTTGTTGCCAGAGAGTGATTGGCATTGGAATGGGCTGCCCAGGGAGGTGGTGGAGTCATCATCCCTGGAGGTGTTCAAGAGAAGCCTGGATGAGGCACTTAGTGCCATGGTCTAGTTGACTGGCTAGGGCTGGGTGCTAGGTTGGACTGGATGATCTTGTAGGTCTCTTCCAACCTGGTTGATTCTATTCTATTCTATTCTATTCTATTCTATTCTATTCTATTCTATTCTATTCTATTCTATTCTACTCTACTCTATTCTATTCTATTCTATTTGTGATTGTATATCAGTATATTTTAGTTCCTGAATTTCAGGTAGATCTGCTGGCTTGGTCCTGAGACCTCACTGGCTCTTAGATAAACAGATGCTTGTGCTCATGTTTTTTTCTGCTTACTTTGTTTGCTATGTATAAAGATTTAAACGTTGAATTTTATCTTCACAGAATTACAGAATGACAGGTTGGAAGGAAACCCAAGGACCATCTTTCCATGGTTTAAATGAGACAGCTCAGTACCCTGTCAATCTGAGTCTTAAAACTGACCAATGTCAGTGGAATGTAGGAGAATCCACTACTCTTCTTGGGAGATTAGTAAACTATCTAACTGTTCTCATTATTAAGAGTTTCCTCCTAGAGTCCAGTCAGATTCACCACAGGAGAAGCTTGTACCCATTACCCTCCCTGGCTTTTTTTCACAGGACTCCTTGTAAAAGGGAGTCTCCATCATCCTAGCAGCCACCCTTTATGTACTGTTATGTGGTAATAAGGTCTTTCCTAAGCCTTCTCTTCTCAAGGTGGAACAAACCCAGTTCTCTCAGCCTTTCCTCATACAGCAGGTCTTCCAGTCCTCTGATCATTCTCATGCCATTCTGTGGACACTTTCCAGACCAGCCTGTCCACACCTTTTTTCTACAGCAGGGACCAAAACTGTGTTCAGTACTCCTGGTGTGGGCTGACAAGCACTGAGTAGAAGGAGATAATGACTACTTTATCTCAGCTGGTAGTGCTCTTGTTGATGCAATCCAGCATCCTGTTGGCTTTCTTTGCCACTGCAGCACACTGTTCACTCATGCTGAGCTGGTCATCCACCAAGACCCCCAGGCTCCTTTCCATAGGGCTGCTGCCCAGCCAGGTGGACCCCAGTCTGAGCTTCACTCCTGGGTTATTGTCTCAGGTTGGGAACTATGGGGTTAAAAAAAAGTCCTCTAGGGACTAGAAAATTGTTATTCAATCCCATAATTCTGCTCTCTCTTTATAAATGCATGGTGAGGCCAGCTCGTTCTCCTTTCCTTCTCCTCCAGCCCTGTGTTGGGTAGGAGCTGCTTTTATTGGGACAAACATGTAAGCAGTAGGCCTGTTTTGGGGCCTCCAGAGGTTTGTGTTTAGGCCTATGGATGGCAGAGGCATGAGGGGGGAGAACTGGAGCACTGGGGATTATAGATTCAGTTTTGAGTTAGGGGAAAATTCAAGGAGGTTGCCATGGATGTTGTATCTGCTTCTGTAATTTCTTTTCTGTATCTCTCTCTCCAAATATAATTCTGGGTTATTTTTCTCCAATTCATTTGAGAGTTTCATTTTTGTTGGCTCTCTTAAAAAAAAAATGAACCAAACAACAAACAACCACAAGCAAGATTCTGCATTTGTTGATGTTACACTTCATAAGGTTCATTCTAGCATACTCATTCAACCACTCCTGGTCTTCCTCTTTCTAGCTCACTCATTCAGCCTGTCCAGCTCTTCCTGGAGGGTGGATTTTCCTTCTGGAGCATCAACCTCTCTACTCATTTTCATATCATCTGCAACTTTCATCAGGGCTTTCTTGATCCACATCACTTACGAAAATATTAAACAGAATTTGGCCTAAAATCAATCCCTGGGGGACCCTATCTGCCATATTGAGAAAGAGCTATTTACCATCACACTCTGGGTATGGTCTTGTCGACCCACTCCCTACCCTCTGTACAGCCCACCTATCTAGACTATAACTACCTAGGAGGAGGTTGTGGAGTATCATGTCAAAAACCTTGGAGAAATCCGAGTAGGCTATGCCACCTGCTCACCCTGCATTGACCGAGTGTGTCACTTTGTCCTAGAAGGCAATCAGGTTTGTCAAGCACGATTTGCTCCTGCTGAATCCAACCCTCTTGTAACGTGGTCATTTTATAATCATAATAAATAGGTGATCATTAGAATTTATTCTCCCTTCTAGGAAAACTAGCTAACTACTACTGTTTCTTTAATAGTTTATATTCTTAATAGAAGTTATAGGGTGTTAAATTACAAGTCAGTTGAAAGCTTTATAATGGTTTTATCTTCACCATTTTGACCACTACAAGTTTAGAATTCAGAATTAAGGTAGTATGCTGGAGAGCAGCCAAACAGAAAGGGATCTGGGGGTGCTGATTGATACCCGCCTGAACATGAGCCAGCAGTGTGCCCAGGGGTCCAAGAGAGCCAATGGCATCCTGGCCTGCATCAGGAATAGTGTGGCCAGCAGGAGCAGGGAGGTCATTCTGCCCCTGTACTCTGCACTGGTTAGACCACACCTTGAGTACTGTGTCCAGTTCTGGGCCCCCCAGTTTAAGAGGGACATTGAGATGCTTGAATGTGTCCAGAGAAGGGCAACGAGGCTGGTGAGAGGCCTCGAGCACAGCCCTACGAGGAGAGGCTGAGGGAGCTGGGATTGTTTAGCCTGGAGAAGAGGAGGCTCAGGGCAGACCTTATTGCTGTCTACAACTACCTGAGGGGTGGTTGTAGCCAGGAGGAGGTTGCTCTCTTCTCTCAGGCAGCCAGCACCAGAACAAGAGGACACAGCCTCAAGCTACGCCAGGGGAAATTCAGGCTTGAGGTGAGGAGAAAGTTCTTCACTGAGAGAGTCATTGGCTACTGGAATGGGCTGCCCAGGGAGGTGGTGGAGTCGCTGTCCCTGGAGCTGTTCAAGGCAGGATTGGACGTGGCACTTGGTGCCATGGTCTAGCCTTGAGCTCTGTGGTAACGGCTTGGACTTGATGATCTGTGAGGTCTCTTCCAACCTTGGTAATACTGTGAGACTGTGAAATGTTTTGTACCAGTTCAATTAACTACAAGGTAAGGTTACTGGAAAGGTTAATTAAGATGTACCTCCTATGACTGTGAGGAAACACTTTATGGCAAGTACTTTAAGAGGTATTGTTTCCCATAAAAGCAATCAAGCGTTTTATGTTCAGTGCTTTGACAGTAAAAGTTAAAAAAGAAAGGCAAGTTTTTCTTCTGATTTACTTGAAAGCCTGATAATCATAAATATTACCAGCAGGAAAGCTGAAAACAAATTATTTGTAGTGTTTTAGCTGGAACTTTCCATGTCTGTTTCAAGGCACTTGCCCTATGTCAGCTAGATATTGGCTGATCTGTTGAGTGATTTTTATAGTGATTAAAGTGGGCTGGCGAGACAAGACCAAAATTGATTCCCTGGCACTGCACTAACAGGCAGCAAAACTGCATGTCAAATGGAGAGCTTTTAATCTTTGAGCGAGTTCATTGTTAAAAGTAACTTTGTTCACAAAGAAAACAATAATTAATCAGATAATTATGTTACTGGCTAACCTTCTCAATTGCCAGGAAATTGCATGTTATCTAAAAATTACTCCCCTCTAACTGATAAAAATACTAGAAGGGAAATAGAAAAATACTGTTTGCAACTCATATTATCAACTACAAATGACGTACAAATTCTGAGCCACTTTCAAGCATTCAATTAAGGTAATCAACACAATATTAATTTTATATATATATATATATATATATAAAAGATGATGTTACAAGAGAAGATTCTAATGATATATTTCTTCAAAGATTGATTTCTGTTTTGTAAACACTTTAAAATACTGCATCAGAGTATGGACCTGTATCATATAGCTTAGCAATGGTACAGTACATGGGTTTCACTGAATCATAGAATCAACCAGGTTGGAAGAGACCTCCAACATCATCCAGTTCAACCTAGCACCCAGCCCTAGCCCTAGCCAAGTTTGAGGACCCCTGCTCTAGACTATATAAATGGAGTCAGAATGGACAATAAAGGTGGGATTCACATTGAATTGTGTGGAGTCTGTGTGTTATCCCTTGCTAACAACTTCTTTTATTGATAGGGAAAGCTTGTTTGATTAGGTGTTTTTACTTGTATCAAGGCAGCTAATATTACACCAATTTCACTGCATATACTTCCCAAATTTCTTTCAAATAACTTATCCTTTAATTTTGCATCCAGATCTTGTAAAGGTCTTATCAGAATAAATATAACACACTTAAAATAGTAGGGAAAGTAGAATAGAGTAGAACAGAATAGAATAGAATAGAGTAGAATAGAATCGAATCAACCAGGTTGGAAGAGACCTCCAAGATCATCCAGTCCAACCTATCGCCCAGCCCTATCCAGTCAACTGGACCATGGCACTAAGTGCCTCATCCAGGCTTTTCTTGAACACCTCTAGGGATGGCCACTCCACCACCTCCCTGGGCAGCCCATTCCAATGGAAAATCACTCTCTCTGGCAGGAATTTCCTCCTAACATCCAGCCTATACGTCCCCCAACATCCAGTCTATACCTCCCCCAGCACCACTTGAGACTGTGTCCCCTTGTTCTGTTGCTGGTTGCCTGGAAGAAGTGGCCGACCCCTTCCTGGATACAGCCTCTCTTCAGGTATTGTAGTCAGCAATGAGATCACCCCTGAGCCTCCTCTTCTCCAGGCTCAACACCCTCAGCCTCTCCTCACAGAGCTGTGTTCCAGGCCCCTCACCAGCTTTGTCACCCTTCTCTGGACACGTTCCTGTATCTCAACATCCCCCTTGAATTGAGGAGCCCAGAACTGGACACAGGACTTTATAGCTGAGTTGTATAGTTGATTTTTAAAATCAATACTGTGAAGTCAGCACTTGACTGGTGGGATTCATCTGCTTTACCTGTGCAGTCTTAACATAGGATGAGATAACTTGCATTGTAGCATTGCCTAATCACTAAGAGTAAAAACAAAGAGGCCACTACATTTTATCAGATAAATCCTACCTACATGTTCCCTTTTACCTTATGCTCCAATTATTTGCTAGTTTTGACATGAATGATTTCAGTTGAGAAGCTAATATTCTTCTAAGAACCAGCAGGATAACATCTAAGTTTCTAATTGCAGATTTCTATTGAAGGAAACTACAATACATGGAAACTGAAGGTCCATTTGGTTCAATTGATAAAGTTCTACTGGAGAGTCTCTTTGTCAAGTGTGTAAGAGGAAATGTGGATAGAGCAACAGGGAAATAAAGTAGATAAGTCAGCCCTTCATTGCCATTAAAAGAATATGTTTGTCATCATACGTAGTGTTTTGGGTGTTCCCTGCCCCCCCCCCCCNCCCTTTACTCCTCTCAACCTTACCCCAGTCCCAGGGAATAAATGGAGGCTCGGACAGGGGCGTTAGGAAGCAAAGTGGATTAGCCAAGGAAACTGGGGGTGTGGGTAGGAGAGAGATACAGCTCCAAGCTCACCAGCAGTAGAAGTGACTTTATCTATGTTTTGCTTTTTATTCTTATACATCTCAGCGAGCCTATGAGGGAAGTAGACTTCAGCCTTGTTTTCCATTTACAGCCTGTAATCTAGTTCTTCTCACCAAAACATTCTAGCTGGGCTCAAACTAGCACATCATATCACTTCCAACTTACCCTAATTCCCTAGACAACCTGTTGCTTTTCATTGTCAGGCTTCTGCCACTCTGTGATTTTTCCTTTTTCTGTGTGTTTTTACTATGCTTGTTTGTTTGTTAGGAAACCCTTTAACATTGTCAGGCTGAGATTCTAGAACACAATCTTTCCTGTTTCAGGACAAGAAAATTGATGTGAACGACTTTGTGCACAACTGAGGTAAAAAGAAACTCTTTTATAAAGCTGCCTATTCTCTTCCTGATCATTCACATAGCCTGGATTTTGGTTCCTTCTGCCCGTGAAAACAAATGTACAACTCCTTCAGCTTAATATGTGCCCTTTCTTTCAGTTATAAGTTAAAACTGTGGCTGAGAGGCTCATAAAAACTGTCCAGTCTTGAACTGCCTGTGAAGTTCACAGGTTAGCTTTATAACTGGTACCAAACAAACAATATTCCTAACATTTTCAGTAAATTCAGGTTTCTTTCCTATTTCTAGATATTCATTGATCTTCTCTGCTTATAGAAGAAAAAAAAAAAGGTATAAAAATATCACATAGAATCATAGAATCAGTCAGGGTCGGAAGGGAGCACAAGGATCATCTAGTTCCAGCCCCCCTGCCATGCCCAGGGACACCCTACCCTAGATCAGGTTGCCCACAGCCTCATCCAGCCTGGCCTTAAACACCTCCAGGGATGGGGCCTCCACCATCTTCCTGGGCAACCCATTCCAGGCTATCACCACACTCATGCTAAAGAACTTCCTCCTCACATCCAGTCTGCATCTCCCCACCTTCAGCTTTGCTCCATTCTCCCTAGTCCTGTCACTCCCTGAGAGCCTAAAAAGTCCCTCCCCAGCTTTTTTGTAGGCCTCCTTCAGATACTGCAGATACTGGAAGGCCACAAGAAGGTCACCTTGCAGCCTCCTCTTCTCCAGACTGAACAGCCCCAACTCTTTCAGTCTGTCCTCATAGGAGAGCTGCTCCAGCCCTCTGATCATCCTCATGGCCCTTCTCTTGACACGCCCCAGCATCTCCACATCTGTCTTGGAATAGGGGCTGCAGAACTGGATGTAGTGTCACCTCCCTCCACCTGCTGGCAACACTTCTCCTGATGCAGCCCAGCATCTGGTTGGCTTTCTGGGCTGCAAGTGCACACTGCTGGCTCATGTTGAACTTCTTGTCCACCAGCACCCTCAAGTCCCTCTCCTCAGGACTGCTCTCCAGTCAGTCACTGCCCAGTCTGTATTTGTGCTTGGCATTGCCTCAATTCAGATGACGTTGCACTTGATCTTGTTGAACTTCATGAGCTTGGCTTGTGCCCACCTCTCCAGCCTGTCCAGGTCCCTCTGCATGGCATCCCTTCTCTCCAGTGTGTCTGCTGTACCACACAGCTTGGTGTCATCAGCAAACTTGCTGAGGGTTCACACTGGTCATAAGGAGGAAATTGTTCAGCATAAGAGTATTGAGAGCCTGGAATGGGTTGCCCAGGGAGGTGGTTGAGGCCCAATGCCTGGAGGTGTTTAAGGCCAGGCTGGATGAGGCTCTGGCCAGCCTGGTCTAGGGTAAGGTGTGCCTGGACATGACAAGGGGGTTGGAACTAGATGGTCCTTGTGGTCCCTTCTGACCCTGACTGATTCTATGATTCTATGTATTCTTTTTTTTTTTTTTTTCATTTTAAAGTTAAAGTTGAAATTCCAGGGGCTGGGTGCTAGGTTGGACTGGATGATCTTGGAGGTCTCTTCCAACCTGGTTGATTCTATTCTATTCTATACAGGATAAGTCTATCTGAATGTGTCTTAGAATTCAGCTCTCTTTGCTCTCTACCTTCTTTCTTTTTGAAGTTTGTTTTTTTTTTTTTTGTACAAGATCTTAAGAGTTGTAAAAGCTTCTAGTATTAAACGTTCCCAAGAATTGCATGCTAACACTGAAGTAGAATAGAATAGAATCAGCCTTATCCAGCCCTATCCAGCCCACTAAACCATGGCACTAAGTGCCTCGTCCAGTCTTCAGCACCTCCCTGGGCAGGCCATTCCAAAGGCAAATGACTCTCTCTGGCAAGAACTTCCTCCTACCACTGCTTGAGATCAGAGTATATTATTTGATCTCAAACAACTGGTGGCTTCAGCAATGACAGTTCACACTCATTTTTTTTAAGGAGTAGCAGAGGAGTGAGTACACTCACTATTCCCTCAGTTATTTCCAAGTTCTTATCTCTGTCTCAGGTTCTTCACCCATCAAAACACAGTCTTAGTGAAGGTTCTGAATGAAATACCAGCACAGTGGCTTTTTTTGTGCTCTTTAGTGCTCTTCTGAAAGTGAAGCCTGCCTGCACATAAGTTCAGAAGAACTCCTCGTTCTTTTTTTGTTTCTCACATACCTTTGAAGCTTGTGTTGATCTCTTCTGTAGCTAGAAACACAACACAAGCAGCTCTAAGAACTAGAGTCTCTCTCTATTTTTTGAGTTACAGAGACTAGAATGTACTTTGCTGAGAGCTATTGAAAAGCTCTCATGAAAGATTCCTAGGCAGTGAGAAAAAGAACCTACTAGATGATGCACAACAAAGAAGTATTCCACCTTCTGCCTTCTGTACTACCTCAACACTTCCAATAAAGTATAGAATCCTACATCCATAGTAATTTTCAATAAAATACAGAAGTCTACATCCATAGTAATTTTCAATAACTTACAGAAGCCTACATCCACAGTAATTTTCTCCATTTTTTCATTTATTTCATGCTCTTTCATTATTTTAAGATTGAAAACACCAAATACAGAAACTTAGATGAGTATCACATTTTAACTCCTAAAATACTAAACACTTTCTTCTCTTTAAGATGTACTATCAGGCATCATCCATGACACCAAATAAAAAAGAGTTTTACTATGTATTTTTTATTAGAAAATCTCATTTTTGTCTGAATGCTATAAAAGGGCAAGATTTAATCATCAGTTACAACCTTAGTGTTGGTATGTGAAGGTTTGATTGAAGGTTGGATTGGATGATCTTGGAGGTCTCTTCCAACCTCATTGATTCTATGATTTTATAAGTTTCTCCTTATGTGCTAGTTTGAGCCTAGCTGGGATATTTTGGTGAGAGGAATTAGATTGTAGATTGTGAAAAGGAAACAATGGTGATGTCTGCTGCACTCATAGGCTTGCTGAGATGTATGAGAACAAGAACATAACATAGATAAGGGAGTCTCTCTCTGGGCTTTTTGGGCTTCTCTCTCTAACCTGCCTGACTAATCCATCTGTTTCCTAACCCCTCTGGCCAATCCTCCAAACTACCTTGAGCATAAGGTAAAGTCTGGGGTAAGGTAGAGGGGTGGGGAGAACGTGGAAGGGTGGTTGAGAGCTCTTCCTGTGGCCTCTGGTTTCTGGGAGGGCTGTTGTGTTTCTGTATTACTTTTAAACTTATATATTTCTGTATATATTGTAAATACCTGCTTGTGTGTTGTGCTAAGCTCTAAGTATCAAGCTTCATTCAATTTCCAACTGGCTGAGTCTAGTCCGGGTGATTTTCGTAAGTGTGTGTGTGGGAGAAGTAACACCCAAACCATCACAGAATTAAAAAGGATTTGTGCCCTTAAAACACAATATGTACAATCACTGCAAGGGACAGATCACAGGCTCACAGGATGTTAGGAGTTGGAAGGGACCCAAGGAGATCATCTAGTCCAACCCCCCTGCCTGAGCAGGACAATACTGTCTAACACAGATCACAGAGGAACACATCCAGACAGGCCTTGAAAGTCTCCAGAGAAGGAGACTCCACAGCCTCTCTGAGGAGCCTGTTCCAGTGCTCTCTGACCCTTACAGATCTTAAAAGAAAGAAAAAGGTACCAACATCCCAACATCTTAGCTGGTTATGCAACAGTGTCCTCAATCACTCAAAAAAGGCACAAATCTTAGCAGCTGATAATTTGCAGTTTATTCATTTAGTGTACAATGGTTGTTGCACTGTCCAGCTGGAGTTCCACTGGCCTCTGTAACACTCATGTGAGGAAGAATGGACCCCAGCCCAAGTCCTGCCGTTGGTTTGTGGTGTCTGTCATATACTTCTCTAAAATTCATGCTCGTCCTGTGCTCCAAAACAACATAGTGTAGTGGCTCTGGGAGTTACCCACCCTCTCACACAATGAATTCACCCAGACTAGACTCAGCCAGCTGGAAGTGAAGGAATGACGCTTTATATTGACAGCTTAGCACAATATACAAGCAGATATTTACAGTATCACAGTATTACCAAGGTTGGAAGAGACCTCACAGATCATCAAGTCCAACCTGTTACCATAGAGCTCAAGGCTAGACCATGGCACCAAGTGCCACGTCCAATGCTGCCTTGAACAGCTCCAGGGATGGTGACTCCACCACCTCCCTGGGCAGCCCATTCCAGTAGCCAATTACTCTCTCAGTGAAGAACTTCCTCCTCACCTCAAGACTAAATTTCCCCTGGTGTAGCTTGAGGCTGTGTCCTCTTGTTCTGGTGCTGGCCGCCTGAGAGAAGAGAGCAACCTCCTCCTGGCTACAACCACTCCTCAGGTAGTTGTAGACAGCAATAAGGTCTCCCCTGAGCCTCCTCTTCTCCAGGCTAAACAACCCCAGCTCCCTCAGCCTCTCCTCGTAGGGCTTGTGCTCGAGGCCTCTCACCAGCCTCGTTGCCCTTCTCTGGACACATTCAAGCATCTCAATGTCCTTCTTAAATTGAAGGGCCCAGAACTGGACACAGTACTCAAGGTGTGGCCTAACCAGTGCAGAGTACAGAGGCAGAATGACCTCCCTGCTCCTGCATCATATTTTGCAGATATTTACAGCTATATACAGTAGTATGCAAGTTAAATGTAATAGAGAAACACAACACCCCTCCCATCCAGCCAGAGTGCCCAGGAGGAGCTCCCAACCACCCTTCCACATTCTTTTCACCTTTCTCTCATATCTCAGAATCTGACTTATGTGCAAGGTGAGTTGGAAGGATCAGCATGGATAATGAAAAGCTTGCAGGTACTCAGATTTTTTTGTTTGGTTGGTTGGTTTTTGGTGTTTTGTTTTCTCTCTCAGTCTCCCAAAAGGCATAAGAACATAGTAACATCAAAGCCATTTTATTTGTTTTTAATAAAGTACCCCCTAAATCACTGACCTCCTACTGAACCTTACAGCAAGTCAATTAACAACTACAGTCAACAATTAAAGTAAATACTTAATATTCTTATAATATAGAATCACAGAGTCATCAAATAGTTTCCATTGGTAGTAGCCTTGAAGATCACTGAGTCCAACTATTGGCCTAACACCACTGTGGCCATTCAGCCATGCCCTGAAGTGTCAGCAAAAAGCTTTATACGTGAACTTGGCAATAAGAAGACATAGAGTGGACTTGATTTTACAAAAGAAGAGAAAGTCCTTCGTGCATGATGAGTTTTCATTAAGAAAACCCGTATGTGCTAGTTTGAAGCTAGCTAGAATGTTTTGGTGAGAAGGACTAGATCATAGGCTGTAAAATGAAAACAATGGTGAGGTCTACTTCCCTCATAGGCTTGCTGAGATGTGTAAAAAAGGGAAAGGAAAATATAGATAAAGTCACTTGGCACTTAGCTCTCGGCTTTGCTCTTGGCTCTTGGCCTGCTGGGGAGCTCTGGGCTGCTGGCTGAACTCCATCTCACTCTCTAACCTCACCCTCCATTTGCTTTGGCTGATTCATCTTTGCTTCTTAACCCCCCTTGGCCGAACCTCCATTCTTCCTTGGGACTGGGGTAAGGTTGAGAGAGGTAGGGGGAAGGTGAGGGGGTGGTTGAGAGCCCCTTGTGGGGACTCAGGTTTCTGGGAGGGCTGTTGTGTTTCTGTATTACCTTTTTACCTTGTCTATTTCTGTCTATAACTGTCTATACTGTAAATATCTACTTGTACATTGTGCTAGCTGTAAATATAAGCTTCACTCATATTTCCAGAGCTGGCTGAGTCTAGTCTGGGTGATTTCTAAAGTGGGGGGGGCAGGGGATACCCAAAACACCACACCATACCCTTACCTTGCTCTAAATTAAACTACAGAGACTACATTTGCTCTGTTCTACTTTGGGAATGTTCTAATACAAGTCCCTTATTCCAATGCAAATGACTGATGAATATGCACTTTCCAGACCTTGTATGTAAATGGCACATCAAAACCAATCTTAATTAGTGGAAATATCAACCTAATGAACTAAATAAATATATGTATAAAAAATATTTAATTATAAGGTAAATCATTGCAGTGATAAATGACTCAATGCTATACAGCAAACTGTTGTGACCTACACAAGTTTCCCTTGGGTTCTCCTTATTTCTCTAATGAAAATTTCCCCTGTGAAGTGAAGGGAAAGTGTTAAAATTATCTTACCAACATCTTACACATTATCTCTGCCTTTGCATTTCTTAAAATGTTCTTGAAAACTATTTCTAGGGAAGAACTCAGATAACAGAAGGTTGAGCAGATGGTAATTTCCAACTGTATAGGTCCAGAAAAAGCAAGGGCTTGCACTGTTGCTGACATCTGAAGCTAATGCAAGAAGATGCCTGCCACAACAGACAATAAATGTAACAGCTAGTCAACCTCATGATTAGGCAGACTGGCACTTGGTGATAGTATTTTGTCTGTGTGTTGAGATCAGAAGAAAAATTAAACAAAAAGCATATGATTGCTTAGAAATCTGTTCACTTCTTTTCCTTTTATTTTTTTTCCAGAAATGAACAAACACACCAAAAATATGGTTCAGTTTGACAGAGAATAAGAAATTTTACATCATGACCTGTATTAGTAGATCTGAAATTGCAGTAAGAGAGTTGTAAGGAAAATAGCTCTGCAATATAGTTCTGCAGTATTCCGAGTTAAAGTTCAATCAGTTGCTCACCTTCAAGCACAACTGAGTGAAAACCCATACAATATTAACAAAAATGCCCTCAATAATGCCTCAGTAGCTAGCATTTAAAAGGCAGCATTACATTCCTCTCTTTTAAAGGTGAGATTTCTGTTTTACATCAGAACAAGGTGTTCCACCATCCTAAGAACCTACAGCTTGAAACATCAATAGATAAACATAGCTGCAACAATATCCTTTCCACTCTTTCTCACCAAAACATAAGATTTTGCTACTGCCACAACTAACACATGACAATCAGAATGGCACTTAGCTATGTTCCCATTAACTACTTCCAAATATGCACTCAGGAACTATTACTTAGGCAGTAGCTTCTCCTCAACTCAAAGTTTTAGTACGAATTAGATTATCATGGACAAATACAAAGGACTACTGAGTGGTAGCAATTGTTCACATCTGCGTAGATTTCTAACCTAAGTGTTCTGGACTCTATTGAGCCTAACAGAAATCAAGCCACATCCCCTAATTCTAGGAAAGCACCTTAATCATTTTACCACCAGTAACAACAAGAAAATACTTGTTTGTGATGGTTTGGGTGTAACTCACCCCCCTGCCACACACACTTAAGAAAAATCACCCAGACTAGACTCAGTGACTGGAAAATAAAGAATGAAGCTTTATATTTACAGTTTAGGAGAATATACAAGCAGGTATTTACAATATCTATACAGATATAGACAGAAATAGACAACTTAAAAAGTAATACAGAAACACAACAGCCCTCACAGAAACCACAGTCCCCAGGAGGGGCTCCCAACCACACTTCCATCTTCTTCCCACCCCTCTATCTTACCCGAGACTTTGCCTTATGTTGAAGGTGAGTTTGGAGAATCGGCCAGGGGGGTTAGGAAGCAGATAGATTAGTTACACAGACAGCAGGTTAGAGAGAGAAGAGAGGCAGACAAATCCAAAGAGCAACTGTGTTATTTATGTTTGTGTTCTTGTTTTTATCCATCTCAGCAAGCCTATGAGTGCAGTAGACATCAACACTGTTTCCTTTCACAGCCTGTAATCTAATTCTTCTCACCAAGATATCTCAGCTAGGCTCAAACTAGCACAGTTCTACTACTACTTCAAGAAAACTAGAATGATCAAAATGGGAATAAGATATCAGCTGTTAAGGGATTTGATTCAATGGATTAGATCACACTGAGAAAGAAGTGCATATACCTAGTCAAGGAAACTGAGACTGAAACAGCAGTTCTTTTTCCCAGAAAAGGTTTTAATTGAGTTTGGAAGAACCAACTTAAGCTATGTATGGATGTGTTCAAGAAAAGACTGGATGAGGCACTTAGTGCCATGGTCTAGATGACTGGACAGGGCTGGATGATAGGTTGGACTGGATGATCTTGGAGGTCTCTTCCTACCTGGTTGATTCTGTAATTCTATGATTCTATGATTTATGTCTGTCCCTCTTCTGTCCTCAGTTTGTTAAATGAGTTATTCTGAAGGGAAAGTCAGGAGCTAATAGTATTCCCAGAACACAACTTCAACTACGTTTTTAAAAGAAAAAATAAATTATAATTGAAACATTGAGAGGTTCCAACAACATTGTTTTGTCTGTTTCTCATCATTGTACCAGCTCTAAAACTAACAAGCAAATGCTCATTTCTCCACTGGAGCAGGGATAATTGTCCTATTTTTATTATAGAAAATCTGAGACACATGATGGTTTGACAATTCTCAAAGGTACTGTAGGAAATATATTTGGAAAAGGAACAGCACCTTTATAAGCACAGAACTCAGGGAGAGTTCTCTCCTGTATCATGTTAACAGCCCTTTTCATAAGTACACTGAAGTCTGGTACTGGTCACTACCTGATTTAAAGTCTGTTCTAGAATCTAACTGCAGAAATTGTCCTAAAATGCTTTCTAGTTTCAATCCTAACTGTATTCATCCAGTTTATATCTTTGGACATACTGCAGGGTGGGGGGGAGTGGATTTTATTTGAAAGTGGGATATCTCTTCCTCTGCAAAATGCACTCTGTTTTTAAAGGAGAAAACAGTTCATTAATTGCTGTTCTCCTTTATCTTGTCTGAACCATACATAGGTGAATGTTCATTCATTCCTTTGTACTAGTCTATATTGTTAAAGTAACATAAAACACAGATATAATACTTCTAATTTCTTAGCACAGGAATACTAATAGAGAAAAAAAAAAAGAGTTGCAATTGCAGTTTAATTGCTCTCCTTTCTGGCATATACTGTGCAAATTGTACTGATATTTACTAATTACAGCTCACGAATTATTATCACTTCAAATAAGATTTTAGCTTGAATTTCAACATAAATAATTGTCTGCTTCCTAGGGAGTCCTCAGCTAACAGCAGATAAGAAAAAAAGAAAACCAACCAACATTTTGAAGAGGTACTCTACAAACTAAATTGATGGTTGTAACACTCATGAATTACAGAATCATGGAATCAACCAGGTTGGAAGAGTTCTCCAAGATCAAGCTGGGGTTGTTTAGCCTGGAGAAGAGGAGGCTCAGGGGTGATCTCATTGCTGTCTACAACTACCTGAAGGGAGGTTGTAGCCAGNCTATTCTATTCTATCTTTTGCCATTCTGGATGATATAAGAAGAAAAAAAATCAACCACCAAACAAACATCACCACCACCCCCCCCCCGCCCTTTGTTTAACACTTTGCTTGTAGGGAATTATATTTAGTTTTTATTAGAAAATAAGTTTCATCAGCCTGAATTCTTTACTAAGAAAAAAAAAGTTACGGAGGCTGTTATGGATAAAATGAAATATGAATATTAATAAAATTATTAAATATTTTATTAATAAAATGTTTTCTTACCTTATTTACAAGGTCTTTTATGCCCGGTTGTACAAGTAGTTTCCCGAATATATACAGTACATAGAGCAGACCTCATTGCTGCCTACAACTAACTGAAGGGAGGCTGTAGCCAGATGGAGATTGGTCTCTTCTGCCAGGCAACGAGCAGGAGAACAAGGGGACACAGTCTCAAGTTGTGCTGGGGAGGTATAGGCTGGATGTTGGGAGGAAGTTCTTGCCAGAGAGAGTGATTGGCATTGGAATGGGCTGCCCAGTAGGTGGTGGAGTCACTGACCCTGGAGGTGTTCAGAAAGAGACTGGCTGAGGCACTCAGTGCCATGGTCTAGTTGATTGTACAGGGCTGGGTGCTAGGTTGGACTGGATGATCTTGGAGGTCTCTTCCAACCTGGTTGATTCTGTGATTCTGTGATTCTGTGAAAATAAGCAAAATGCAAACCAGTAAGCTTTTGGGAAGAGATTCTTGCTGTGCAATATGCCACTTGCTTTCTAGGGGGACTCAAGAGGGTGCTTTCTGCTGAAGCGGAAGGCATAGTTACATAGTAAACAGAACCAAAGTAAAGAACTTCAGTTACAAAAAGGCTTTCTAGAAAAATTATTCACAAATTAGTATCTCTGGAATCGTTGTGGGGCTGCATTATGGTCTAGACCAGAGGTCCTCAAACTACAGCCCATGGGCCAGATACGGCCCCCCAGGTGGTATTTACAGACCCCCCCTACACCCTCCCGCCGGGGGGTGGGGGGGGGAACCAAGCAGCCATAGATGTGACTTCCTGCCACTTAATCTACTCACCAGACTCTGCAGCTGCCAAGCACCCACCGGGGCTGGGCTGGAATCAAACTACAGTCCAACCTCTGACACTACAGGGCTGGAATCAAACTACCATCTGCCCCCCGACAGTGTCTGAGGGACAGTGAACCAACCCCCTGTCTAAAAAGTTTGAGGTCCCCTGGTCTAGACAGTACCCAAAACACTTGGAGAGGTGCTGTTGGTGCTATGGTAACTATTGGAAGCTTTTAGAGTTTCCCAAGGACTCTGGTAGAGTGCTGGGGCTTGCATGGTCCTCTGAGCAGGTCTTGATTCCTCTCAGGCAGATGGTGATCCTCCCAGGGCTCTGGGCTCGAGCACAGAGGTTCACAGGTGTGCAGGCAAGCACAGTGTCTTGCCGCTTGGCAGTAACCTACTCTCTCTCACCATGCAGGCTGCATTGCTCCCCATTCTGGAAGGGGGCAGAGGAGTGGGGGATCATGCCTGGACAAACCAGCACACATATTAGGCCTATTTTGGCCTACCATGACCAAAAAAAAAAATCAATTGTGCTATTCTGTAATCCATTAATCAAGTTTTGTTGCTCGATAAAGTGTTGATAAATTGGTTCAATCTACTCTCTATTTATTAGACAAAACAAGAAAGTTATAGAAGTTGCCTATTTTGCCCTTTCATGAGATCTTTGCTCTGGTTTTAATCTGATAAATTCAGTTCATTAGCTGCTGGGTGTTGTTTTGTCTTCATTTAGTCCAAGGGAATTATCTGAACAATAGAACAGCTACCACTGCTGACCTGGGTTGCTAAGGGGAGGACTGGGTCATGTCAGCCTATATTTCCACTTCAAAGAATCTGTGGAACACATAAATTCATATACAGGGACAATGGTAGCATTGGGGAAGAATTAAATTACATGAAGTGAGAATGGTAAATAAAATGAAGCAATTCTATAGATGTTTTTCAGAAAGTTCAGCAAGTCCTATTGTAATGCATTTATCAAATGAAAGCCAGCTGGGATAGCAAGTTCTGGCATAATTACACTGTGAGAAACAAGCTCTCAGTTCTAAAAATTTTGCTGAGGAACAAAGTGGAGTAAAGAATTTTATTTACAGTGCTGGATGCCTGCCTTAACAAAGCCTGCATAGGCATCTTTTCAGCCCCAGCTGGGTTTTGTAATAACACTTTGTAGTTACAGAAACCTCATTCTTCGACAATCTGGGTGGATCAAGAAAAAAACCAACTCTGCCCTGCAATAACCAAATCCCACTTTGTGCTTACACAGCATCCTCAGCTCCCTCCCATGCGTGTACAACAGAGGTCTTTTGGTGGTAAAACAATGCCTCATGGCTGAACTTTTCACCTTGCCATTCCTGACTGGGAAATGTCCCTTGCTCCTCCCTCAGGTTTCGGTCACAGAGCCTTTACATCCTGTTTGGTTAATCCCTTTAGCTAAAGCAAAATTACTTCCCCTATTTCTTTTATCACAACACCAACTGGTCCACATGTGACACAGAAAGGACTTGGAAATACTCAGAACCAAAGGGATTCTAAAGGTTCCATCTCTCCTAGTAACTAATCTACGAAACACTTCACACCTCTTTTCCTGACAAAACATGTGCTCACAGCTATTTGTTTGTGGATCTGGTATTAGCATTTAGAACATTGAGTTGTCATATAACTGTCAGTGGCAGACACCTGCCTTCTGGCATAGTGAGACAGATCATAGAATCATAGAATTAAGCAGGTTGGAAGAGACCTCCAAGATTATCCAGTCCAACCTAGCACCCAGCCCTCTACAATCAACTAGACCATGGCACTAAGTGCCTCAGCCAGGCTTTTCTTGAACACCTCCAGGCGGTGACTCCACCACCTCCCTGGGCAGCCCATTCCAATGCCAATCACTCTCTCTGGGAAGAACTTCCTCCTAACATCCAGCCTATACTTCCCCCGGCACAACTTGAGACTGTGTCCCCTTGTCTTGTTGCTGGTTGCCTGGGAGAAGAGACCAACCCCCACCTGGCTACAACCTCCCTTCAGGTAGTTGTAGACAGCAATGAGGTCTGCCCTGAGCCTCCTCTTCTCCAGGCTAAACAACCCCAGATCCCTCAAAGGGAACTAAATATTAAAAAATAAATTAAAAATCCCAAGCATACAAACAACAACAAAAATCCCCTCCAAAACCAGAATATTTTCTCCTGGAAATCTGCAATGTTTTCTAAATAATTACTGTGAACAGCCTTGCCAGTACCACCAGTTTAACACTTAAACAAAGGAGGTAAGCCACTTAGCACTTCTTTAAAGTAATTGGATCTATTGTGCTCATTCTGTTTTGCAGTAATTATTTCAGTAAAAGAGGTTTAAGTGGATTTCAATTAAGGGTCAAATTCCATTCCCACTGAATTCAATGTAAATTTAATCCTTAATTTCAGCAGGATTAACATTTCACTTTAATGACTTATATGTTAGGATAGATAATGTGAATCTAAAAATATTGCCATAACTTAGCCTGCTTTTAAGAAGATAATGGTTTCATGAAAAGGATTTTAAGGAAGTTTTGTACCTGTGTATTTGCTTCTGAATTTTTAAATAGTGTTTGATTTTACATCTGTTGTTTCAGAAGACTCATATCTGTGTTTGCATGGGTTTTGTTTTGGTTTTGCTTTTTTTGCTTTCTTGACAAAATAGGAAGGAAAAAAAAAGATGAAAAAAAAAGATGAAAGAAAAAAAAAGATGAAAGAAAAAAAAGAAATAAATCACAAAGGAGGGATCAAGATGGATGTAAAATTGAGTGTGCTTTAAGTCATATCCCTCCCTTAAAGTTTTGTGCTAAAAAAGATTAAAGTTATGATTATATGTTTCTCTATACAGATTTAACTTAAAAAACAATACTGTGGTCATCATTATTGTGCTAGTTTGAAGCTAGCTGGGATATTTTGGTGAGAAGAATTAGATTATAGGCTGTGAAAAGGAAACAATGGTGATGTCTGCTGCACTCTTAGGCTTGCTGAAATGTATAAAAACAAGAACACAAACACAGATAATAGAGTTGCTTTTTGGCTCTGTCTGTATGCACTTCTCTCCCTAGCTTGCTGTCTGTGTAACTAATCCATCTGTTTCCTAATACCCCTGGCCGATTCTCCAAACTCACCTTGAACGTAAGGCAAGGTCTGGGATAAGATAGAGGGGTGGAAAGGAGGTGCAGGGGTGCTTGGGAGCCCCTCCTGGGAACTCTGGTTGCTGAGAGGAGTGTTGTGTTTCTGTTATTACCTTTTTAACTTGTCTATTTCTGTCTATAGCTGCATATACTGTAAATACCTGCTTGTATATTGTGCTAAGCTGTAAATACAAAGCTTCATTCTTTAATTTCCAGCTGCTGAGACTGGTCTGGGTGATTTTCTTTAGTGTGTGGGGAGAGGATAATATCCAAACCATCACAGTTATTATGCCTGGATTGCTGTTGTGTGAACACTTAGTGTCAGCTTAAGCCAGAAGGATCTTTGTATAGTATATTTTCAGGTACTGAATGACTCTCCATTACAATTATGTTCTCTTAGCATTACATGACACTCTCAGAGTATGCTATTTGGAATCTTCTATAGATGTCCAAACAGCTAGGCAATTCAGATGCCTCCAACACTGTCATCATTTGACATTGGCTCCCAATTAAGTAGGGACCCTTTTCCAAATCTGGATCCAGAATTTTGAGGTCCATGGCTGCATCTAAAGTGCTAAACAAAACCAGCTCATAAAGTACCTTCCTCTCCAAGACAAAGTGGTACCTCCAAAATACTGAAAGAGAACATGATCCTGTCCAGAACATCTAACACGTACTTTTGATCATTTCTAGTGATGTCCTTGGGGTATTAAGACAAGACATTTATTTCCTGTGAGGTGTGCTTCTTTATTTTTAATTCCTCTCCATGTTGCAAAGTCTGTGAACAGTATCAGACCTGCATGACAATCATCTGTGTGATGCCATTGTAAATTAATTTTAGTTCACTTGTTTCTAATACCTGGAATGTAGAGGTTATGCTAAGTCTGATAAGAATTTGCTTTAGTTGAAAAGAAAGAGGAGAGGCTGAGGGAGCTGGGGCTGTTTAGCCAGGAGAACAGGAGGCTCAGGGGGGAACTCATTGCTATCTACAAATACCTGAAGGGAGGCTGTAACCAGGTGGGGGTTGGTCTCTTCTCCCAGGCAACCAGCAAAAGAACAAGGGGACACAGTCTCAAGTTGTGCCAGGGGAGGTATAGGCTGGATGTTAGGAAGAAGTTCTTCACAGAGAGAGTGATTGGCATTGGAATGGTTCACAGAGAGAGTGATTTGCCATTGGAATGGGCTGCCCAGGGAGGTGGTGGAGTCACTGTCCCTGGAGGTGTTCAAGAAAAGCCTGGCTGAGGCACTTAGTGCCATGGTCTAGTTGATTGTAGAGGGCTAGGTGCTAGGTTGGACTGGATGATGTTGGAGGTCTCTTCCAACATGTTTGATTCTATGATTCTATACTGTGTATTTATGTATTATACTTATTTATTGTTAGATCCATTCATGTCATATGCCTACACTGGGAAAAGAAAAAAGAAATAAAGAAAAAAGAGGATGGCAGTGGAGATCTGCTAAAAGGTTAACTCCAAACTTGCACCATTTATCACCAAATTCTAACAGATATATGGAAGAATGTCTAATGTTAATTCCTCCAAAATGTGTAATTCCTCCAAGACGTATTACCAAAGCATTATTTATATTCTGCATAGGCAGCATCCGCAGACATTACTGGATGAAGGTGCAGACACCTAAGCATGAGGTCAAGTATAAATCTAGACCACTTCTCTCTGTAGTTCTACATGGTATATATATTTCAGCATTTTGATTGCTACTCTGATGTATAAAATGGATTGTTAACATTTTTTATTTCACAGGATCACAGGATGTTAGTAGGTGGAAGGGACCCAAGGATATCATCAAGTCCAACCCCCCTGCCAGAGCAGGACAATACTATGTAACACAGATCACAGAGGAACACATCCAGACTTTCTTTAAAGTCTCTAATATAATACTACATATTATATTTTCCAGAAGTGATAATTTTCACAATCAATGATATAGTCCTCCAGTGAAAGGAAGAATGGGCCATTATTGTGTCTGCACTATAATAACATGTCTTTAACAGAAAGATTAAAAAATCCAACCTAGTAAGCAAAAAACTTTCAGAACTCCATTTCCTTCATGCACTTCAATTATGGAACAGAGATTTGGCAAGATTTGCAATTTTAGCATTAATGTGTGGAAAAATAGTCTGTTTAGTGTAGTTCTAGTGTGACATTCAGCTAAAAACATAAATTACTACACTGCCTGGCAGATAGCCTAAATAAAAGACAGGAAAACTAATGTTCCATGAAAAAATTATATAGTTAGAGAAAAAAAATACAACTAAGCGCTACACGATTTTATGTGCTCTTTGGCAAATCTTCTTTTCATCATGATCTTTTTGATAATCACTAATATTTGTTTTTTAAACTAATTGCCAAATGCCTTCTAGATGCCCCATCTTCTTTCTAGAGTAGGGAGAGAAAAGAACCAGTCATGTAAGTCATATTTGCATTCATCCACTCTTCCCAGAGTAGTTTTTTTCCTTGTGATATATTTAATTTAGTAATCTATTTCATAGAATCATCAAATTCTATGAAATAAATTATTATACTATTATATACACTGCTATACTATTATATATATTACTATATAATATATATACTATATATGTACATTGTGTATATATATACTTTTATATATATTATTATACTATTATATATATACAATATAAATATGTATTCTTTCTAGAATAAGGAGAGAAAAGAACCCTTCATATAAGTCATATTTGCATTCTTCCACTCTTCTTAGAGTAGTTTTTTTTCCTTGCAATATATTTATTTAGTAATTAATTTATTTAAAGAATCATAGAATCATAGGATGGTTTAGGTTGGAAGGGACATCAAGGATCATCCAGCTCCAACCCCCTGCCATAGGCAGTAATCACTATCTGGAGCTTACAGCTACATAAAAATGGGTTTTGCTTATCATAGAATCATAAAATCAACCAGGTTGGAAGAGACCTCCAAGATCATCCAGTCCAACCTAGCACCCAGCCCTGGCCAGTCAACTAGACCATGGCACTAAGTGTCTCCTCCAGGCTTTTCCTGAACACTTCCAGGGAGGTGTTCCTTTTTCTTGGATGCAGAGTACATTTTCAACATATTTATGCACTTTCATTAATCTATAGGAATTCAAGAACCATAATGACTGTCATCTAAATTTGAAGCTGACATGTTCCAAAATATGTCTTCACTATTCAAAGGTGATTTTTAATGAATGTCTTTCTAAGACAGAAGGAGACCAAATCCATTTTATGGAAGTATAGATGTCATTGACCTGTAGATGCATTGTCAAGACTCACTGTAAATATCTACATCTTCTATCCTAATGTGTCTTTTTAATGTTTGTCTCAGAAGTAACAGGTAAGGAATTTTCTGATTAATAAATGAGGTTTGTTGCAGCTTTTCTTCTACAAGACCTGCTTGAGCCAAAATATATATCTTCACTATCCATGGTAAGCAATTAATTGCATCAGCTGCCACTTAAAGCAGGCTTTTTAGCTGAAAAACAAATAATGAAGCAATTCAAAAGCAATTCAGAAGCACTTCGAAGCATTTCAGCCTCTCTGAGGAAACAAACTTATATAAAGTAAAAACATTCAGGAAGAATTAGGACAGGATAATGCTAGCATAGGAAAACTGTCGCTTGTGTGCTGTGAACTCCACAAGAGCTGGTAGACTGCTGATGAACATCTTTTACTATGGAACCGTCAGCTGCAGCTGCTTCTGCTCTATCAAACATATACCCAATATTAGAAAATATCTGACTGTATGACTTTGTATAGAATCATAGAATCACAGAGTCACAGAGTCACAGAATCACAGACTTTAAGGACGTTATTGGATCAGGACCAGAATCCTGAGTGTCTTACAGGGCTACACAATTATGCATGCCACAAAAAAGTTAAGAATGCAGACAAAGAGTTTGTGTCTTATATTGTTAGTGTTCACAGCAAAATGATCTTCTCCTAATTTTTGGCAGAGTTTTACTCCTGTCCATTGACAATTTAATTTTAAAAACAGCCACTAACAAATTTGTTTCATTTTTAGATAGATGAATCTCTATGATGAACCCCTCTACTCTGCCCTGCTGAGATCCCCACCTGGACTACTGCGACCCCCACCTGGACTACTGCATCCAGTTCTGGAGCCCCTATTACAAGAGGGATGTGGACATGCTAGAGCATGTGCGAAGAAGTACCACGAGGATGATCAGAGGGCTGGAGCCCTCTGAGCTGGAGGACAGTCTGAAAGAGTTGGAGCTGTTCGGTCTGGAGAAAAGGAGGCTCCCAGGCGACTTTCTTGTGGCCTTCCAGTATCTGAAGGGGGCCTATGAAAAAGCTGGGGAGGGACCTTTTGAGCCATCAGGGAGTGACAGGACTAGGGGGAGTGAAGCAAAGCTGGAGGTGGGTAGGTTCAGAGTGGACGTGAGGAGGAAGTTTTTCAGCATGAGAGTGGTGAGAGCCTGGAATGGGTTGCCCAGGGAGGTGGTTGAGGCCCCCATGCCCAGAGGTGTTTAAGGCCAGGCTGGATGAGGCTGTGGCCAGCCTGATCTAGTGTAGGATGTCCCTGCTCATGGCAGGGGGGTTGGAACTAGATGATCCTTGTGGTCCCTTCCAACCCTGACTGATTCTATAATTCTATGAATTACTGACAATATAATAATCTTAATTTACATACTAATGAATGTAATTCGGCAATAATGGCAATCCATTATTGAACCCAAAAGTGTATCAATACATCACAATTCTGTTTTGACTTTTTGTTGCATTTGGTTTTGTCCTTGATTAATTGGCTGGCATGTCTCCAATCCACACAGTTCTTTTATATTTCTAACAGCTTTATATTTCTAACAGCATTAACTTAGCTTTAATCATTCAGGTAATGACATTAATCACCTTACGGTTCTAATTTAATCAAAGCAAGCTAACAATCAGACTTTTGTAACAATGAGAACTATAGAATAAGGCCACTCTGTAATTCAATTTTGTTTTTTTCTTTTTTTCCCTTGTAAAACTTCCATGTGACCTTGCTGCAAAACACCTGATTTAGCTCAGGTGTTGCAGAACCCTGATTAGTTTGCCACAGGAAATGTGGTCAAGGCCCCACAGACCAATGTGATTAAGGGCAAGGCTACATGGACTCCAGACGATTCAATGTGAATTATGCCAGAGACCTTTACTGATCATTTAGCCTCTCAATGTATCTCTCAGGGCCACAAGGCACATGCCTACACATTAGCATAATTAGTCAAGGACAACCCACTCCATCAGCATAAACCACACCTTGTTTTTCTCATTAACGAGGTGTCCGTTATCTATCTTTTTCTGAGACAAGGTAGACAGCAGCTGGTGGGAACCAAGGTCAGCATCCACCTGTTATTATCCTTCTTCACTCTGTTCCCACAGCCGCCTTCACTTTGCATTCCCACATGACCTTAACATTTTTCTGATCTCTTTCTTCATTAGTTACAACTTCGGTGCACTGCACTGAGATTTTCCAAATATAAAATGAAACCACAAATAATTTATTGGCTGTATTTTGAAAATATGTTTGACCTTTATGATGTGAAAGAGACAAAATGGAAGAGGACTGCAGGCTAAAAAATAGAGATCAGCAGATATTGTACATTGCATATATTAATAGCTTCTGATATATGAGTTAGAAACTTTAGTATCTGAATATACTGCCATTTTGAAAGAGAGATCAAAAAGTAGGACTGAACATCTATTTGTTTTATGAATGTCTTACAAGCCTCAGTCTATGTGAAGCTGACAAACAGACTTAGTCTGACAGAGAAGATGCTGCAGCAATGTGCTCTCTTTTACTTTATCCACGTTTACATGGTGATTTGCAAACAGATACAAGTAAGCTCATGCAGTGTTACAGACCAGCCTGTCGCTAACCAGATGCTTGTCAGGTCTAACCAGGAAGCCTAAAGACAAGTTAGCATGGTGCTACAGCTGAGCTTCTGCCTCTGTGCACAGCTTGTTACTCTGGGTTTGGCACTACTGTATTTGTGACTGAACAGCTGTTTGAACTAAAAATAACTTTGGAAATAAAAAATGAATCACGAAGGGGAAAAAATAACGCTGCATGTTAAGAACTGCTTGGATCCTTGTTAGACCACTAAGGTTAGCACATTTGGAAAAATGATGGTAGCCCTCTGGTCTGCATGCAAAAGTAGCTTAGTTTGGCAGAGATAAATGGTGGCAAATCTTAGACTAGATGAGTGAGCCTAACACAAGCACATTCTTTTTATTTAACAGGTTAAATTAAAATTGGTATCATAGTGCAAATTCTAAATGTGATAAACTAACTTCAGGCATCTTTCATGTTTATGTCCTGAAGTTAGAATTAGCAAAAAAATTAGAATGGTTTAGGTTGGAAATGACCTCAAAGATCATCCAGTTCCACCCCTCTGCCATAGGCAGGGACACCTCTTAATAGAAAAGGTCACTCAAGGCCTCATCCAACCTGGCCTTGAACACCTCCAGGGAGGGTGTATCCACAGCCTCTCTGGGCAATCTGTTCCAGTGTTTCATCACCCTCACTGTAAAGAATCCTTCCTAGTAAAGAATCCTTTCTTGCAAAGAATCCGTCTAGTTTGAACCTCCCCTCTGTTGCAGATAGGGTCTGGCGATCTGAAGATGGCGCGATGTTACGGAAAGATAGGGCCCCTCTCTGTGTTCTGTATGACTTCTCTATGGTTTCTCTATGATTCCTTTGTTATACTTAGCTTCCTGTCTGTGATGCAAGCAGAAGGAAGTGATGTTGCTACCTATCCTATATAATCCCATGCTACACGTTAATAAATGCCATTTTGCTGTCCACCACATTGGTGTTTGCATGCTGATGACCACGTGCTGCCATTATTGAACCAGGGCATTGTGGCGAGGAGGCCACACCCCTCTTCCAGTTAAATCCACTAACCCTCATCCTAGAATCACAGAATCAGTGAGGGTTGGAAAGGACTACATGGATCATCTAGTTCCAAACCCCTGCCATGGGCAGGGACACCCTAGCCTAGATCAGGCTGGCCACAGCCTCATTCAGCCTGGCCTTAAACACCTCCAGGGCCTGCACTAAGATTTTCATGAATGTACTGAAGTCTTACTAGAGCAAGCTGTTAACACAAACAAGACCCAATGACTGCAACTATGGTAAGAGAGGAACAAAGATTTCTTCCAGAAACCATATAATAAACATAGAACAATGGGAATTAGGAGACTCTGGGGAAAGAAAAGGATAAGCACCAAAGTTTGTGACCTATTCATTAAATGTATTTTTGGTGATTTTTATAGATGGATTTTCTGGGAGCAATCATATTGACAAATAGCAAAGTCAGGTGAGAATGGAGGAAAATATCCATTGTTAGAGTGGTAATAAGAAAGATATGGAGGCAGAAAACCTTAATCTTACACAGTAGATTTACTGATCAGACTGCTCTGTGGTGAAGGGTTGGACTTGATGATCTGTGAGGTCTCTTCCAACCCTGATGATACTATGATACTGTGATATGATACTATTATTTGAATAATATTTCTGTAGTATAAAAATACAAAAGAAATTTCAAGCATAAGGGAATACATCCACGGAAAAGAGTACTGTTACCATAAAGTGGAGAGTTTACTGGTTTTGATCACAAAAGCTGAAAGCTTAACAAAACACCTACAACCATACTTAACAGCTCCCCATACTTAACAACTGCACCCTTGCTGTTTTTCCTTTGTTTTTAATGATCAGACACAAAGAGGACAATCCATAAGGCATTGATGTAGACGTTACAAAGTTTTATTCTTCATTGTTGTTTGTGAGCAAAGTAATAGGAAGCATTCTCTACTGCAGTCATTTGAAGTAATTTGTGACTATCAATTATCCAGGCTACTGTAAAAGTAAAAAGGAGAAGCAGTGGAAGAAGCCACCAGGATACTTTAAAAGTGCCAATCTGTTACATTTTTTCCTTTTGTTTTTACCTTACTTTAGTAAAAGAGGAGAAGCTATGAAAAAATAACTAATATTAAAATACAACTAAACAACTAATAGATTATTATTATTAAGACTACACTATTGGCACCATTCCTCCATCAGGAATGCACAGATATCAGACAGATACAACTGCAGCTCCTTTTCTCTTCAGAGCAGTTTAATTTTGCACTGTCATCACAACTTACCCGAATAATTTGCTAATAGAAGAGCAAACAGTGAAATTGGAGAAATACAGTTTTCATCGTTACATTTCTTTAACTGAACATGAAGAATTGTCAATTATATACTGTCTTCTTCAACATCTTTGTGGGTGCCATGGACAGAGGCATTGAGTGCACCCTCAGCAAGTCTGCTGACGACACCAAACTGTGAGGTGCAGCAGACACGCTGGAGGGAAGGGATGCCATGCAGAGGGACCTGGACAGGCTGAAGAGGTGGGTACAAGCTAACCTCAAGAGGTTCAACAAAAGCAAATGCAAGGTCCTGCATCAGGGTTGAGGCAATGCCAAGCACAAACACAGGTGGGGCAGTGAGTGGCTGGAGAGCAGCCCTGAGGAGAGGGACTTGGAGGTGCTGCTGGACGAGAAGTTCAACATGAGCCAGCAGTGTGCACTTGCAACCCGGAGGGCGAACTAGATCTTGGGCTGCATCAGGAGAAGTCTGGCCAGGAGGTCGAGGGAGGTGATTCTCCCACTCTACTCCACTCTGCCAAGACCCCCACCTGGACTACTGCATCCAGTTCTGGAGCCCCTATTACAAGAGGGATGTGGACATGCTGGAGCATGTGTGGAGAAGTACCACGAGGATGATCAGAGGGCTGGAGCCCTCTGAGCTGGAGGACAGTTTGAAAGAGTTGGAGCTGTTTGGTCTGGAGAAAAAGAGGCTCCCAGGCGACTTTCTTGTGGCCTTCCAGTATCTGAAGGGGGCCTATGAAAAAGCTGGGGAGGGACCCTTTAAGCCATCAGGGAGTGACAGGACTAGGGGGAGTGGAGCAAAGCTGGAGGTGGGTAGGTTCAGAGTGGACGTGAGGAGGAAGTTTTTCAGCATGAGAGTGGTGAGAGCCTGGAATGGGTTGCCCAGGGCCCAGAGGGGTTGCCCAGGTTGAGGCCCCCATGCCCAGAGGTGTTTAAGGCCAGGCTGGATGAGGCTGTGGCCAGCCTGATCTAGGCTAGGATGTCCCTGCTCATGGCAGGGGGGCTGGAACTAGATGATCCTTGTGGTCCCTTCTAACCCTGACTGATTCTATGATTCTACAATTCTAGATTTTCAGATAATAAAAAGGAAACAAACTTTTTTTTCCCTATGAAAAGTGCACATAATCACTACAGATGGAGTAGCCATTTATTTTTTGTTTTCCATGGAAACTGCCTTTAAAATTACCTAAACTTACTTGCTAACTGAAAGATGGCACAGAAAGAGGGTGTGTAACAGCTATCAGAACTCTTTGCTAAGGTGAATTTTGCTCAAGAATCTCACCTTAAATCTCTTCTAAGGTTCAATTCTAATGTTTCTTCCAAGTGCAATCATAACTTAAAATGACTCAAAAATAAACATATTTTATTTTCCTTTGTTTCTTTTACAACAGTCACAAAGGGCTCCAGAAGATCCAGATGAGTGAATTCGAATAGTTCAACCAGTCCAGTCATTACATTTACTACCTTGTTAACATTCACAAGATACACTTCATGAATTTGAAAACTTTGTGTGGCGTCCAAAGTTAGAATTTTGCTTAAAATAGGATATAAGGTTTTAGTTCATCAGACTGTCATGGTCTGATGAAGCATTTCACACTCTGACTCCGTTAGAGATATTGCAATAGAAAATAGCAGAAAATGTTCAAAGTGAGCTTCAGATAATTTATGCTTTATCATCTCAATTAATATTCTTCATCTTCTGTGAATAAGAAGTTTTACTTAGTCTGCAGCACACATAAATAGAAAAGCATGTCATTTCTGGTGGTTTTATTTGTGACTGCATGTGAAAGGAATTCTTTTAAAGTTACTTCTATTTTTTCACTTTCAGTGATGTGGGAACAGAGATCTGTAAAGTTAATTTAAATGGAGATTTAGGAGTCTATATGCCCCTTGGTTCTGTCTTGTTTCAAGTGTTAGCTAAGACTTCAGGCAACTGTTTAGTATGTTGAGGTCTTCTTGCTTAAATGTCTGTTCTTCAAAGTACTTTGAGAATGTATTAACCTCTTTCTTACATAAGGTTTGTTATATTCCAGCATTTGTGAGAAACCAGTCTTCCTGTGCACGACACATTTAGTATTTTTCAGACTGCATTTCTGATTGTGGGAATGTTGATCTCTTATACATAGCAAATCACTAGTAAGAATGCTGCCCTGTGTCCCAGATGATTTATTTTTAGGTATTAAAGTGATGGCCTCCACATCTTAGAAAAATAAAATGCTATTAAAAAAAAAAAGGAGAAAGAAAAAGAGGACACATCCCAGGTAAATGATGGAAGTGATAATTCCCAGCTCCTGAGCAATCAAGACTACAGTAAAAAAAAAAAAAAATCTCATAGAATCAGTCAGGGTTGGAAGGGACCACAAGGATCATCTAGTTCCAGCCCCCCTGCCACGGGCAAGGACACCCTAGCCTAGATCAGGCTGGTCATAGCCTCATCCAGCCTGGCCTTACGCACCTCCAGGGATGAGGCCTCAACCACCTCCCTGGGCAGCTGTTAAGGAGGAGTTTGAATCTAGGTTAGGAGTGAACTGTAATGAGGCCGATGTAAAAATATTAAATAGTTTATTAATTATCCAAAGAAAACTTCCCCAAACTTAGTTACAATTAACACAGACAGATTCTCTGATGTGGTTGGTAAAACTGTTTTGCAGAATGCATCTATCCAGAGTCAAATTAAATGATTCAGGAAAAGGCTTTAGGAAATGTTTCTAACTGGAGAGCCTTGCAGCACAGACTGCCGCTGAGAGGTTAAGCACAAACTTTTACCGACTCGAGTGAAGAGAGTTAGGTTCTCACTGGTCAAAGTCTCAACAGTTGCGCTCCAGAAGCATGAACAGGAAAATACAGACAGTGAAAGCCATGCGGTGGCCTTCCCGTGGTGATGGTGCGATGTGGCTGTGCTGCTTGTTCAGTCCGGATCGAGCACGCCGTCTGAGAAGGCCCACGGACACGAGAGAGGTCTGCCGTGGCTCTCAGGAGCTCATCGGGTGGTCAGCAGCCACCTGGGCACAGCAGGGGCCAGGTTTGCAGGCTGGAGCAGTCCGATTGAGTGCTGNCCTGGCCTGTGTTTATCACACACAAAGCAAGCTGCAAAACAAGGCCAAATATGGAGTCTGTGACAGACTGAGAGGTGCCAAAGCTTTTGTCTGCTTTCTGGCTTCTTCCACCCGGGAAGAAGAAGCAGGAAGGGGGAGCCAAAATGGGTATTTGAGCAGGTGTTTAGGGCATGTGATGGATATGTGTTCTAAGCATAATTTGGACCTTCCACCACAGCAACCCATTCACAGGCTCTCACCACTCTCATGCTGAACAACTTCCTCCTCAAGTCCAGTCTGAACCTACCCATCTCCAGCTTTAGTCCATTCCCCCTTGTCCTGTCACTCCCTGAGAGCCTAAAAAGTCCCTCCCCAGCTTTTTTGTAGGCCCCCTTCAGATACTGGAAAGCCACAAGAAGGTCGCTTCAGAGACTCCTCTTCTGCAGACTGAACAGCCCCTACTCTTTCAAGAAAATCAGGAAAGAGGAACTTTTCTACTTCAGTACAGTCACTTCTTTAAAATGTAGTACTTTTAATCTAAAAATAATGTTTAGTGTATCCTTATAAATGACTCATGAAGTTCTGGCTAAGGCATTCACATGCAAAATGACAGTTCAGGCTTCTTTTTCAGTCTGTTTTGTTTATAATGGCACAATATAAAAATGCTCAAGATGCACTTACTTGCCATTTCCTTTCCCAGAAGGAAGCTCAAACCTTTTATGCAAGTGTTTTTCTGTAAGTTTTCCAGGTCCACATTAGAATTTCTGATTAAATTAAGAAGAGCTTCTGAGACTAATTATATAAAACTAAATCTACCTGCAGAAGTGTCTCACACATTCTGTAGTATAGATTAAGCAGAACACGTATTTGAAACATACCTTTTCAGGAAAGTGAAGGAAGTTATTATAAACCTAAAAAGCAAGTGTTTTCAAGCAGTCATAGAATCATAGAATCAACCAGGTTGGAAGAGACCTACAAGATCATCCAGTCAAACCTATCAGCCAGGCCTGTCCAATCAACCAGACCATGGCACCAAATGCCTCATCCAGGCTTTTCTTGAACACCTCCAGGGATGGCAACTCCACCAGCTCCCTGGGCAGCCCATTCCAATGGCAAATCACAGTCTCACAGTATCACCAAGGTTGGAAAAGACCTCATAGATCATCAAGTCCAACCCATCACCACAGAGCTCAAGGCTAGACCATGGCACCAAGTGCCACTTCCAATCCTGCCTTGAACAGCTCTAGGGATGGCGACTCCACCACCTCCCTGGGCAGCCCATTCCAATAGCAAATCACTCTCTCTGGGTAGAACTCCCTCCTAACATCCAGCCTAGATCTCCCCTGGGATAACTTGAGACTGTGTCCCCTTGTTCTGTTGCTGGTTGCCTGGGAGAAGAGAACAACCCCCACCTAGCTACAGCCTCCCTTTAAGGTAGTTGTAGACAGCAATGAGGTCACCCCTAAATGTCCTCTTCTCCAGGCTAAACAACCCCAGCTCCCTCAGCCTCTCCCCATAGGGTTTTTTCCCAGGCCTCTCACCAGCTTTGTCGCATCCTCATTACTGAGTTAGATGGAAATATATATTTCTGAGAAAAGAAGATGAGAACAAAGAAACTGGCTTTGTGCAGCCAGTTGACAATCTCAAGTGTTCTGAAAAATGTGGATGGCTAACATTCTTTGGTAACTTCTAATGTTCTGTTCCCATTTCCAGAGTTACCAGTATAACGTGTCAGAGCTTTCTATATGATAACAGTACAGTCATGTTTCACTACAACTTTCTGCTGTCAAAACTCTGTATTGGAGTGTGGGAGGAATCCAATACTGGAATCTAAACCAAATATGGCTGTGAAAGGAACTATATATCAAAGTATATGTCTCAAATGTTATTTCCTCTTCCCTCCCACATTGTTTCTCATCACAGTCAGTGGATAAGAACCTAGAGAACTATGAATGTCTAAAAGATACCCATTAAAAACCATGTCAAAATAAATACCATTTGGACAGAGTAGCACATTCTAATGAGAAGGTATCTGCCAAAAATATTTTGTCTAGCTCTGGTCAGTACATTCAAAATAATTCTCATTGCTTCTCTATGATGAAAGTAGCATCTTGAGTAGTAATTGTATTTGGGATCTTATCAACATCTATAAATATCTGAGAGGTGTGTTAAGATGAAGAGCCAGTATCTTTGGCAGTAGTGACAGGACAAGGGAAAATGTATCAGAAATGGTGTGACCAGCAGGAGTAGGGAGGTAATCATGCCCCTGTACTCAGCACTCGTGAAGCCACACCAATTTTGGTCACCACAGTATAGAAGGGACATTGAGGTGCTGGAAAGGGTGCAGAGAAGGGCAACGAGGCTGGGGAGAGGTCTGGAAAACATGACCTATGAGGAGCAGTTGAGGGAACTGGGATTGTTTAGTCGGGAGAAGAGGAGGCTGAGAGGGGACCTTATTGCCCTCTACAACTACCTAAAAGAAGGTTGTAGTGAGGCTGGAGCTGGTCTCTTCTCACAAATTACTAATGATAGGACAAGAGGAAATGGCCTCAAGTTGCATCAGGGGAGGTTTAGGTTGGATGTTGGGAGGAATTTTTTTACTGAGTGGGTGGTCAGGCACTGTAACAGGCTGCCCAAAGAGGTGGTGGAGTTGCCATCCCTGGAGGTGTTTAAAAAAAGGAGTGGATGTGGCACTTGAGGCTATGGTCTAGTGATTAAGGATGCTAGGATGAAGGTTGGGCTGGATAATCCTGGTGATCCTTTCCAACCATAGTGATTCATAGTGATTAGATGTTGTGCTGAGTGATTTGGTTTAGTGAAGGACTTGTCAGTGTGAAATTAATGATTGGATTCGATGATCTTGAAGGTCTTTTCCAATCTAAGAAATTCTGTGATTCTGTGAAAATGGGTACAAGGTAGAAGAGAGGAGGTTCCACCTCAACATGAGGAGACACTTCATGACAAGGGTGACAGAGTACTGGAACAGGCTGCCCAAATTGGTTTTGGAGTCTCTTTCTCTGGAGACTTTCAAAAATCACCTGAATGAGTTTCTGTGTGGCCTGACCTATATGATCCTGCTTTAGCAGAGGGATTGGACTCAATGATCATTGGAAGTTCCTTCAAATCCCTAAGATTTTGTGATTCTGTGATTCTGCCTATTTAGAGACATACAGTGGAGAATAATTTCATTAGTATGGTGTGCTAGCACATTGTATATTTTATAGATTTTAGATAAAATATTCTAAAACATTCTATGTAGCAATACTATTAGGGTCTACAGTTAATATTGAAGCAATTAGCACACATGTAAAGTGGATAAGAAGGACTAGCCATAAAATATTTTGACATTTCTTGAAGAACAATGTCAGAAGTAGGTGTTAAAATTTTCTTATTTCCTCTTATTAGTACCCATTTTATAAAATCAGCAAAAATTTATCAGTATTCACACAATGTTCAAAATATCCAGCATCAACATGCTGTTGTTGTTGCTTTTTGTTGGGTTTTTTTGCTTGTTTGGATCTTTTTATCTTTTTCAATGTAAAACTTGAAATTTAATGTAAAAGTATCTCAGCATTGCACCCTAGATGAACAACTTTTGGGCCACCAATATGGTTAGATAATCGTTCTCTGTTTATACAATGAGTTATATGCTTACTTGGAAGAGGTGTGCACAGCTAACTTAGTTTAAGATTGGTACATCCGAGATGGATTCACAGTATCACAGTATCACCAAGGTTAGAAGAGACCTCATAGATCATCAAGTCCAACCCATTACCACAGAGCTCAAGGCTAGACCATGGCACTAAGTGCCTCAGCCAGGCTTTTCCTGAACACCCCCAGGGACGGCAACTCCACCACCTCCCTGGGCAGCCCATTCCAGTAGCCAATGACTCTCTCAAGGACACTCTGCACGGGGCTGCTCATCACTTATCAGTTCATGTCCTGTTAGCAAGAAATCCTTTCACAAAAGTAGAGAACTTTAATCCTTAAAATATGAAGGTGTTGTTTTCTCTATTTTATTACAGGTGGTATTATTTTGTCCTTAGCAATTTGTCTCTGATTTCTTGATTATTGCTCTCAATAGAGCACTTTGAAAATCTGTTTGAGTCATGAAATAATGAGGGAGTGTAATGGTCTGAGATGCATCATGTATATCCCTACACTATTCTGAGCAATGCTGGCCAGAATTTGTAGCATCTGGGAGATGTTGTTGTATTCAGGGGGTGTGGGGGCTGAGCTCACTCTCTGGTTTCATTGTTGTGCGGTGCAGTTGTCCTGTATAGATTTCAGTTGGGCATGTTCCCTTTTATTTTTTTCCCTTTTCTTTCTCATGCTGTGATCTAGTATCTGTGCAGTAGAACAGTAAATCATTTTGTGTAACTCAACTAAAACTCTCCACTTTCCTTTTTTTACTGTCATGCCAGTGGGAGAGAGGGGGTCAGGGAGAAAAGGACAGGGTGGGGAAAAAACCAAACAGTGGAGTTAACCTCTGACACTTAAGATTTTTTTAAGTGTCTGCTCTATAAATCTCAGGTTATTTTTATAATTGATTCTAATGTCAACAATCTTTTTAACTTAGCAAATTAAATCTTGTATTGGAGAAAATTGCAGGCAAATCATTAGAATGTGAGAAAAAAAAGTAGTTCAGCAAACTACATATTGCAGCTACCAGTATGCCAAAAGAAGTATTCTGCTGTAATGCTACAGTAAAAAAAGTCAGCTTATTGCACTGCAAATGCTAAAATTAAACAGTATCCTAGTAAAAGTAGTACTATTCTGCAGTAAGTGTCCTAATTTATTTAGTGTAGTATTACTGCATACTTATAATAAACCAATTGATGTTTAATTGCCCATTTACCCATAGAAAGTGATCTGCTCCTCTCCTCCCTTCCCCTCCCCTTTTGCAAGAGTGTTGTTTGTTTGGTCATTTGTCGTCAGTCATTGAGGTAAAGAGTGGACAAGTATTTTACATGCCAAGACATGTAAACTGTTACAGCTATGCTTCAAGGCTGCTATATTAGTACACTTGATGAGAGACAGGAATTGTTTCAGTTTCTGATCAAGGCTTCTGGGACTGATTCTCGAGCTGGAATAAATCAATAGCTTCTATGAAAGAAAACAATTTTGTTGCATGTTTTTCATTATAGGAGAGAAGCAATTTTGTTTCTCATACTTTGGAAGGAGGCCAACAGCTGACAGCACATAGCTTCAATATCTGTAGGGTGAGGACTATATTTTTTCTGCTATGTCTGGGGTTCTGGAGGCCTGATTCTTAGCAGGGTCTCTTACTGGACATCACAGTTTAATAGTAGGATGAATTATTTTGGCCTTTGCTAAACTACTACTCATCTGTGTGAAAGACACGCAGCAGAAACTGAAGACTGCAGATGTTTTGGAGTTAAGGAAATAATGGAAATTATAAAAGCTCATGAATTCTGAAATATTGAATGCTTGAACTTAGTTGTTGGTTTTGGTTAGGTTTTGGATTCTATTAAGAATCTGCTTTTAAAGGACAGTGTACATAATATATTGAGATTTTTTTGATTTTTTTTTCATTTTTTTTCTTGAGAAAAAAGAATGCATAATATGCTTTTCTGTTCGCAGATAATGGTAAGATTTCTTTTCATTGAAGAGACTCTGGCTTGTGGTATTGAGAGACTGAACTAATTTTGAAATACAAAAGATAAAACCACCATTTCTCTGTGGAGACTGATGAATGAAGCACACTACTTATAATGAGTTTGCTTTTGAAAGGAAAATTGTATCTAGAGAGCCAAGTAAATTCACAGACTGATAACTAATGTCATTTATCAATACATTGTTAAAACTGATGTCAGCGGTGCGCATGCAGAAAAGACAAAAGAATATTTTACTGGATCGTGATCCATTATGAAATCTATTTTCCTATCTTAAATCTCTTGAAATATCATTTTATGTTTAAATTAATTTTCTTTTGTCTGACTCATAGAGTTTTGAAGACTGTGTTTATTTCACAACAACCTGGAAATAGCCCAGTGATATTGATATTTCCAATATAAATTAATGGAAATTTTGTCTCAGAAACATTATTAATTGATACAAAAACATTTTAAACATTCATTTTTAGATCTGGACAATATGATGATTGTTATCTTTAATTTGTTATATTGACAATAATCTTTAAAAAAATGAATGTTGATCACTTTTGCTATGTCATTGGTCTTTTTCTATTCTTGAAATTGAAAATGCTGTAGGCTATAAGAACAAATTTTTACAAGCATTCTGTGATCTCAGTTTTCTTTTACTCAATGAATATTTATTAATGAATAGTTAGTTTATTTGTTTGTTTAAACTCACATAGTTTTCTAGGATTTAACATACAACCTTTGATACCTTTGGCAATATTATTTTTTTTATTCTAAAAAAATTCTTGGGACTTTTAAAAGTTATCATCAGTAAAGAAAACTAAGAGCAAAAAGCCTGATGAGTCCAAAAGTTCAGTTATTGTAATATCTTGTCCTGACACAACTCTCAGGCAGCCAGCACCAGAACAAGAGGACACAGCCTCAAGCTGTGCCAGGGGAAATTTAGGCTTGAGGTGAGGAGAAAGTTCTTTACTCAGAGAGTCATTGGCTACTGGAATGGGCTGCCCAGGGAGGTGGTGGAGTCGCTGTCCCTGGAGATGTTCAAGGCAGGATTGGACGTGGCACTTGGTGCCATGGTCTAGCCTTGAGCTCTGTGGTAACGGCTTGGACTTGATGATCTGTGAGGTCTCTTCCAACCTTGGTAATACTGTGAGACTGTGATACTGTGATAGCACCACTAACTGTAGCTTATATCCACATAACTGTATAAAAAAACCCATGTCAACATATAGAGATCTCTCAGCTTTTGTCAACTTGTTGTTTGAGATTAAAAGAAATTAAATATGAAAATGTTTTAGTTTATACTGTAAATAAGAACCAACACCTCTGAACTGAAAAACGGATGTTTTTAATGCTGTAGTTACTGTTCTGGAGAACTGTACAACTTCAAATTAAAATAAATGCTTAATTTATGGCATGTTTTCCACTAAACATCTGAAACAAATGGCCACTAGTCCTGAAGACTATCAAGTTACGGCTTCTCAAAGAAATAGAAGACATTTTGTCTTCATAGCTCAGTCAGGCACCACTTTCTGTGCAGGAGAAATTAGAAATCTGAAGGCACTTCCTTTGTTTTTAGGACTTTCTCCATTAGCTATATTGATTTTCCCCTTTGAAGAATCAATGCCTTCAAGACAGAGAGCCAGACTTCAAGTGCCATTTTCTTCAGTTGTTATGCTACACTCTGCACTATGCATTTGCTAAATTGTTTTCAGTTTCTGCTTCTCACACCATTTTCTACCCAGCACACAGTAAACATTTCTATCACACATACTTCATGTATGTAGCCAGCTAAATGCCTGTTGAAGATATTAAGCAGATGTCTGAGGAGAACTCCTCTGACTGCTAAACTGATCACTGTTAGAGGTATGAAGCTCCAAAAAATAATACTTAAAAAGACAAATGTAATAGTTGCAAGGCTAGTTATGTCAATAACTCAATAAGCTCCATTTAACTGAAACAAGACTTCTTGTGCTCTAGTGTCACCCCTGGGGCAGTCGATTCCAGGTGCATTGCACATGCCTACAGGTGAAAGCGAATTGTGGCCTCCACTCTGCTGCCAGTGGAATCAAGAAAGATGCACTGGCAATGTTGATTGTAGCATAGCTGCCTTCTACTCCAGCTCATTAATATAATTAATATTAATACCAGAAAAAATAATATTAATAAACCATAATGAGATGTCAATCATAACAAGCCCAAGCCTACTACAGCATAGTAGTCTGAAGGGCTCACAAGGGTGGAAAGTTTATCTATGACATCTTTTATGTGGGCACTAGGGAGACAGTAGATCTCTCCAGGAAGCAGGTTTGGTCTGCATATTGAGCCCTCCACTCCCCTCAGCAGGGAGTCACCTACAAGAGTGAACCTTGGATTTTTCTTCTCAGGGTCAATTTTGATGGCCAGCCTGAGGGGAGTTGGCCTTGGTGCACTTAGGGCCTTTGTGAGCCCTCGCCCTTGCTCACAACCAGTTCCTCCTGCAGAGCCTCATACCTGTTCTTCAAGGGCACTGTAGGCAGTGTGCTTCTTAAGGGAGCACTCTTGCTGGATTTGTAGAGATCATTTCATCAGGCAGAGACCTGTTCCCATTGATCCTGCTCCTGTGGATTACTAGAGGAAGGCTGGAGGTCTAGCTGAGAGAATACTGAATCCTCTACTCCACTGAGAGTTAACTCCCATTCTGTATTTGTAGAGATCATTTTGTAGAGGTAATCAATTTCCCTCTCCCTATGACTGATGCTTCTCAATCTACTCACCTCATCCCTGAGCTCCATCACTTCATCTTAGAGCTGCGTCACCCAGCTGAGCAGGTCAAAAACCTGCTCACACTGCACACAACCATAGTCAGTGTTCCCGCCTGTTGCCAGTGAAAGACTGGTATTCCTCATTCCATTCCTGTGACCTGGATACCAATATCCATTTTGGTGGATGCTGGGAGCACAGCCTTCCTCCTCCGAGTAGCCACCATCACTTCTTCAGTAAACTGTGGCACCTCACATCTTACCCACATGCCCATGCAAACTACTGAGCCAGCTCAGAAGGAGCCCTTTGTCTACCTTTTTGGCCTCCCAATACAGACTTACAGACTCACACTGAAGCTGGTCATTCCAACAAATAAACTTATGTTGTGCTCAGTGCTCGGTGCAATGGAGTGCAAACAGCTGCCACAGTCCCCTCAGGGTGCACACAAACGAGCTGCAAGCAGCCACTGCTGTCCTCCGTGGGCACATAGAATCACTCTTTGGTCACCCTGTGTCTGTTTGCCTGCCTGCACCAATGGTCACATGCTCCCAGCTGTCTGCCCACACCGCTTCCCTCGTGTGCCCTGCTCGCTGCGCTCCGACGAGCAAGAGAGCTAGCTAAGTGGTGCTGGTCCTGCTGCCTCGTGGTTTGCAAGCTGAGAGCCTCTTCTGGTTTTGCCACGTTTGAATCTCCCACTGCTCCCCTGGTGGCCCCCCCAGCACGTTGGGCTCTGAGACACGCTGGCGAGAGACACCAAGTCATGTCAGATATCCTTTCTCTCTCTTAGTCTCCCTGTTTTTGAGAGGACCTTACTCTCTTCCAAAGATCACGGCACAGCACAGACCTAGCTGGTGCTGATCCTGGTGCCTCATAGTTTGTAAGTGTCTTGGGTGGTAGAGATAAAAACATTGATTGCAATCTCTTCCAGCTGAATCACTTATCCTCTCTGTGGTGATGAAAGATAGAATTAGTGATCCCAAACAGAGCAGTTACTCTACTGCAGCCTTTGAGGAAATGCCTCAGGAGTGTTACATATAAACAACTAAAAAGTTTCAGTTCACAAAAGATGTTTGGTAGCTGTGGCTCATTATGTTAACAACAGGATCTGAGGAAAAAAAACCATCTGATATATACATATTTTAAGACCAAATTTTCTTCTCTGCTCAGCTTGTGTTCATTGACAATACATCCTTGGAATTCTTTGCTCACTGTTTCAGTGCAGGAGCAGTGTGGATGTTCTAGCAATCATCTTTAAGTTTGCTAACTGAGAATAACCAAAGTTAAATGCTCTGCAGTCAGGTTTACTTTCCACAATATTGTACACACAACTGCTCCTTTAAAACACCTAAGATTTTCATCACAGAGTTACAAAGGAAGTGAATAAAGTAGTATTTCAACATCTTTATGTTTCATACAGTACCAATTCTTAGACATTTTGTACAGCAACTGGACATGGAAATCTGTTATTTTTTCATTTGTAGAACTAAAAAATCACTTTGGTTTTAGTTTGAAGACCAGTGGATCACACATACAAAACTTCATTAGAACAAGTTTTGCTTACATTTATAATAAATTACATCCTGTGCAATATCCATGAGCTGTGATGTCTTTGTTTTTATTCTTATCCTGATGAACAGATGCAAAATAGAATGTTCCTTTCAGTGTTGACACTGCATCAGTTACCATTATAATTTGATTTACTATTTCTGGCTTAAATAACTAAATAAGTAAACTAAAAAAAAAAAAAAAAAGTATTTCCAACCAGGTTAGAAGAGACCTCCAAGATCATCCAGTCCAACCTAGCACCCAGCCCTGTTCAGTCAACTAGATCATGGCACTAAGTGCCTCATCCAGGCTTTTCTTCAACACCTCCAGGGACGGTGACTCCACCACCTCCCTGGGCAGCCCATTCCAATGCCAGTCACCATCTCTGTAAAAAACTTCCTCCTAACATCCAGCCTATACCTCCCCTGGCACAACTTGAGGCTGTGTCCCCTTGTTCTGTTGCTGGTTGCCTGGGAGAAGAAACCAACCCCCACCTGGCTACAACCTCCCCTCAGAAAGCAAGACATTGAGAGAAAGACTAAATAGAAAGTAAAAGCTGGAAGAACTGGATTATCCAGAACACATTCTAATTGTAGGCACATCTGTTGTAAGCACTTAATATGTTATGATAATTTATGCTCTTGATCTTTTTGTAAATATGTCTAGGAGCAATGCAATGGATACATAGTGGCACTCTTCAAAATAAATATATTAAATTGTGAAGGTGTGAAAACAGGAAATAGGTCTCTTTTCAGTTCTTTGGGCATCCAGCCTTCACTATTTTCAGTAGAACTGCATATTGGGATTTTTGGATGTACAAAAATGAGGGGCACTAAGTCTGCAATATATAAGTTATCATTCTGAGACAACAGTGTATCAGTCCATCTAGATATTTTTTTTTTGGTTCCTAGCATCTGTCTATAAATATATATATATGTGTGTGTGTGCATTTATTTATGAGTATGTCCCTTCCTTTCCAAAATAAATGAAGAAATAGTTGATGAGGCAATAGAAAATTTTCAAATGTCAATTCATTATGATTCTGTAATGGAAGAAGTGCTTACCAATGCATATTTTATGATCCTGCACATTAATTCCATAATTCAAAAATGCTGAGGTTATATTCAAGATAAAATATAGCTCTTCCTATTTCCCACTCTAATTAAGGGCAGATTTGAATTCACCTTGCAAAATGCATTAACATTCTGACTTGGATGTAGAGGTCAAATGTAAATTACCTGGCAATTATGAGTGTAAGTCCAGAAAGCACCAGCTTAAAGTGCTTGGAGACTATTTTTTGTTGACCTCATTAGGAATACTTTAAATGAATGCATAATCATGAAGAAACAAAATGGAAAAGCTTTTTATTTTAGGTTTTCAATTAATAAATAATGTAGATAATGTCATGGTCAGAAACACTGAGGAAAAAAAAAGAATTAAAAAAAAATAGATTCATCAATAATGTGAGGGAAAAAAAAGGTACTAAATATTTTATATATAGTTTTCAGTGATGAAACAAAACGAATTCTTACATTGGTAGTGAGCAGGAGCATAGAAGCATGTCTGTTTCCAAAACTAGCAAGAGGAGAGTTGTGCAAAACCAGGCTAATTTTACAGAGCTTTGGCATTTTAATGTTATATATCTATATACACTCCTTTTAATTTTCACATTATCAGCAAGTATTTCAAACTGCAGATTTGCTTCCCCTGCCTTGCTTTGCCTTTGTTGTGCCTCTTGCTGTGCTTTTTGCCTCACCTTTTGCCTTTTCCCCTGAAGTCCTGTTAATTATTTTGTATTTTTCTGGTAATAAATTTTCAAATTCACAGACATTACTAAACCAGCTATGACCTATTTTCTCAAATAATTAGTAGGAAAATTCTGACTGCTTTGAGACAAAATAGTAATATTTTAATAACAATTTACAGATAGAACTCTTTTACAGTCACAGAAACATTTCAAATAATATGAAGACAACCATTTCTGTAAAAAAGTCATAGAATCATAGAATCAACCA